>CM053595.1:185839474-185854572 GCA_028646575.1 Pseudocheirus occidentalis | reverse complement strand
CCCATCTTTTCTGTTCCAGACATATAAAGTACATACTAAAGAGTCAATTTTATATTCTAAAAGAAGTGTTGGATTTGGAGTCTGGAAAAATTGGGTTTCAAATTTTGATCTCTAAAATTTAGCATGTGACCATAAACAAGTCATTTGATGACCTCGGTAAGACTTTTTAAGTCTGTAAAATGGTAATAATAATAATACCAGTAATACTTACCTCACCAAGTTGTTTTAAGAATCAAATAAGATGATTTATACATTAGGCAATGTATATATAAAGTGTGATGTATAAATGTCAATATTGGCATGATGCACTTCTTCTAGCAGCATGTCCATTTGTGAATCACTGGACAAGGAATTCACATTTAAAGTACCAAGAGTTAAGCTAATGGTTGGAAATTGTATAGAAATTGGAAGCAGCTAGGTGTCATAGGACATAGAGAAAGCAATGAACTTGGAGTCAGGAAGACCTGAGTTCAAATCCTGCCTCAAACACTTACTAGCTGCGGTACCCTAGGCAAGTCACTTAACCTGTTTCCTCATCTGTAAAAGGAGAATAATAGTAGCATCTGCTTCCCAGAGTTGTTGTAAGGTTCAAATGAGAGGGGATATATAAAGTGTTTGCAAAGCTTAAAGACTTATCTAAGTGTCATATTATTATTGTTGTTATTAAGCTGACTCTTAGCCTTTCAGCATTATGACCTTCTCCAACCCACCTCTGGAAAGAGTTGGGGGTTGGGAGGGGTAAGAGGAAAGTGCTTTTCCTGCCGCATGTTGTGGAGATGACCTTGGGTTCCTGAGGATTACAACAGCTTTGTAAATGTCAGCTATTGTTAGAGAAAATAAGAAGCTTTCTCTAAGGTTTTTACAATTTTGCTCCTCCCACCCTTCATCCTTGCCCACTTTATAAATTAAGTTCAACTCACTTGTTCAAATCAATGATCCCTCTCTTTGATTTGTACTTCCTTTCAATCCTAAAAATACATAAATAAAAAATAACAACAGCAAAGAGAAACTGTGCCCCCAAATACCCTCAGGTCAATCAGGTTTTTCCCTTATTTGAGAAAAGGGAGTGTGTTGAAGGAATAAGGAGATATCTGGGACTAACATTGCTGTAGCTTTCAGAACTGGAGTTGAGAGGTGTCAGAAATGAACTTGAGATTACAGGAATGAAAGATTTGACTTTATTTTGATTTTGCAATCACTATTCAGCCTTTAAGAACCATGAATATTTGAAGAAAGATGATAGAGTCATGGAAATTTGAAATTTTGCTTGAGCTTATTATTATCAATAAAACAAAAGCATGACTTAGTCATTGAATCTCCCTTGATTTGCAAGTAAGGTTGGATTTTCTTTTACCTAAAAAATTGTTGTAGTATGGGAGGGTTACAAGATGAGAAGGTTAAAATGTGTTGGATAAAGTTATATACAAACTAGGTCTCTTAAACCTTCCTCTTCTTGTATTACCATCCACTTGGAAACTGGGTTGGAGAGAAAAATATGTAATTTGGGGTAAAGTTTTGAAATGTCTAAGAACAAAATAAATGATGTGGAACCCCAAGTCAAAAATGTATCTTGTACAGTATTCTATCTCATTTTCAACTATGACACAAAAGGCATTTTGAGGAGGAATGGGGAGAAATTTTTATAACCTCAGAGGGTAAGGAAGGTACCCTACAAAATATTCCTAGATTCCCTTATTAACCTCACCAGCTCCTATGAGTTTCATTACCATCTCTTTGCAGATGACTTCCAGATCTTCATACATATCTAGCCCCAGTTTCTCTTCCAAGTTTCCAGATGCACACTGAATACCTCTCCCTGGATGTTCTATAGGTATCTCAAACTCCACATGCCTCCAAAAGAAACCCATCATCCCCACACAAAAAAATACATATGATTTATTATCCATTTATTTGTCTAGGCATTTCAAAAAATCTATTCAAAATTATAAAGCATAGTATGATACCTATAAAGATCCAACTGGACTTAGGAATTAAGAGGCATGGATTTGAATTGGGATTCAAAGTCTTACTGACTGTGTGAACATAGACAATTTAATTAACCTCATTTGTAAGAAGGGAGATAACAACAGTATCATATGCCACACAGCATTACTGTGAGGAAAAGTGTTTTGTGTAACTCAAAGCATTAGCTTTCTTCTCTTGATGCCTACAAACATGCTTGTTTCCCCCATTCTTTAAAAAAAAAAAATCTCTCTCTCTAGAATGCACCATTCTTGTTACCTATTATCCTATATCTCTTCTCCTCTCAAGTCAAATTCCTTGAAAGAGTTATCTCTACTGGCTGCCTCCACTCTTTTCTCACTCATTCCTCAACCCTGTGCAGTCTGGCTTCTATCCTCATCACTCAACTGAAATTGGTCTCTGCAGAGTTAACAATGATTTCTTATTCACCGAATCTAATGGCTTCTTCGCACACCTTCTTGACTGCTGCAGCATTGTTTTTAAGGGTAGCCATCATTTTAATGACACTGATCTTTGGTGTTTCCCTTGTTAGCAGTCAGACTAGCCCACTTTCCTCCCACAAAAATGTCTCTATGATGAGTTATAAACAGAAAGGAAATAACATTTCTTTATACAAAAAAATCTTCAAAGCCTTGATTTCTCCACTAGAAACTACATGTACAATTCAAGATTTCACATTTAACACTTGATATGAAAGACTGATACCTCACCCTCTGAACTAGGTGTCCTGTCTGCAGGACACCTAGTTCAGAGTCATAATGCTGACACATGAAGCCACTGCTCTGGTGGCTTCATGATCTTGGTAACTCAACCCAGATGTAGGCTGTCCTGCAACCCACCGCTCCTTGTCCCAAGCTTCTTGAGTGAGCTCTTGCTCACTAACCTCTATCATTTCCCTTTCCCTGGGGGAAAAAAGTCCTCTGTATGCAAGTGAACCGACCCCATCACCATATAGTGCCCCCCAACAGTTAAGTTCTAGATCTCAGTCTAGGGGTCCTGGTTTGAAGCCCTCTTGGGATGAGAAAACCAAGGGTTCAATCTGAAGAGGCTGGGAGATGGGAGGGAACTTTGAGGATAGCTAGTATACTCCTTTCCAATGGGTTGAAGTCCCAGTGACCCTGACCCTGGAACACAGTCATCCTTACTTCAGGCTTTCTCCAGAGTTGGAAGATGATTTGTCCTCATGGCCTTTAGGTTTCTTCCTATCAGCTGCTCCATGAGAAAAGAGGACTCATGGTGAGAGAAACCAAATACCATCTTCTCAGAGGCCCACTCTGCCCATTTTGGGCCTTGGTGCAAGGCCCAAAGTGACTATAGAACAGGTGAGTGGGATGGTTTTAAAGCTCCGGTGTGTGTATATGTCCTTGGACTCTGGAAGGTTAATGTGGAGAATATGGCCCCAGCTTCCACTCTCATTCCTCCCTTGTACCCCATCAGATCCCCAGCAGCTTCTCCATGTCAGCCATGAGATCAGGTCTCTGCTCACGGATGCAGCATTTGACACTGACTTATTTTTCTTGATTTTCTTTCCTGGTTTTATTCCTTACCAGTCTGTTTCTTCTCTGTCTCTTTTTTTGGATGACCATCCATGTCACACCCCTTAAATGTGGGTGTATCTCAAAGGTCTGTTCTGGGTTATTTTTCCCCACTATCCTCTTATTCCATGATCTTATCAGTTTCTATGAGTTCAATTATTATCCCTATGCAGATGACTAAATTGTGCTTTTATTTTATAGATTGTGCTAAGCTCAAACAACAGTTCTGATTCCCATAGCTCTACCGTACTTCTTCAAATACTCATGGTTCTTAAAAAAGATTGAGGAGTTATTCTAAATGAAAAAGTCAAAACTTTGATTTGCGTGAGCTAAAATTTATTTCTGACCCCACTCAACGCCTCTTCCATATATCAACTAGTCTCCCAAAATTCAGTTTTGTATCACCAGTTGACCAAGAGACATTCTGAATTTTATTTCTTTCCCCTTAGCATATCCAACTCAATATATCCAAAACAGACAACATTATCTTTCCCTCCAAATTCACCCCACTTCCAAATTCCCCTTTTATTTAAAGGGATCCACCAGCCTTCCACTCACTCAAGTTCACAACCTCAATGTCATCCTTAACTCTTCACACTCAGCCCACATATCCAGTCAGCTGCCAGATCTTATCGTTTCTATCTCCACAACATCTCTTGAATTCCCTCCTCAACACTCACAGAACTACCATACTATTTCAGGTCTTCCTACTTTTGAAATAGCCTCCTTTTTTATTTTCTTTCCTCTACCTCTCTCCCCTCCCATTCATCTTCCCTAGGCACTTAAATAATTTTCCTAAAGCACTAAGCAATCAATAAACATTCATTAAGCACCTCAAATACGCCAGGAACTGTGTTAAGTGCTGAATCGCAACAGTCTAACCATGTCACTCCCCTGCTTATTAATCTCTTGAAACTGCCTATTAACCCCTAGGATTAAGTATAAACTCTTCTGTTTGGCATTTAAAGTTCTTCACAATCTGGCCTCTCCTATCTTTAGAGTTTTCTTTCACATTATTTTCCTCCACCACTCCATGATCTGGACACATCTCCATTTGGCATATCCATGACTTTCTTCTGGGGGTCTGGCTTACAGATCTGCAACACTTCCTCCTACCTTGCCACTCAGGATCCCTGCTTTCCCTCAAGGCTCAGCTCAACTACTGCCTTTTAAATATATGCTTTTCTGATTCCTCCTCCCAGCTTCTAATACACTTTCTCCCCAAATTATTTTTCTTCATTTTGTATTATAATATATATGTGTGTGTATATATATACATATATATATATATGTACACATATCTATCCATCTATCATTTATCTCAACTATTTTACATTTATCTTTGTGTTCCTAGTCCCTAGGAGCACAATGCCTAACACACATAAGATAGTAAATAAATCCTTACTGATAGTTTGATATCACAGCTTTGATTTAAGCTATCAAAGCTTAAAATGGCACTAGTTTTTGAGACATTGTATAAATAAATGTAAGATTTCAATGGGCCCAACTATCAGTCATAATGAATTCCATTTATTTACTAACATTTATAAAAAGTTGTGCTGTACAACCTCTTACTGTAGTAGACTAGAGTTCTATTTGTTTTTCCCAAGTTACAGAGGTAGTCTCATAGTTCTAAGACAGATTTCGTGAACCTGGCTATGTTTGCCCACTCTTGATCATTTAAAAAGGCAGTGTGCTATAGGGAAAAGAATAGGACTTGATCCATTTGAAGAAAAGTTACAGTACTTAGAGTTGAAAATGATCATAGAGATCACAGTATTGTTGAATCTCAGAGTTGGGATGAGCCTGAGAGGCCAATGATGGAAAATTGTCAATAAACAGGAATTCCCTCAATGATATATCCCCAACAAGTGAACTAGCTTTGCCTGAAAACCTCTTGTGGTAGTGGGGAACTCAGCACATTCCATTTTTGAATAGTTCTAATCATTGGAATATTTTTTCTTAATTTTTTTTGTTGTTGCAGTTTTCATCCATTACTCCTAGTTTAGTCCTGTTCGGCCAAGCAAACCAAGTGAAATTTCCCTCCCATGTGACAACCCTTTGAATGCTTCACAACTCTACTGTGTCCACTGAGGCTCCTCTTCTCCGGGATAATACCCCTAATTCCATTACTTAATCAAGTCCAACAACCTCACTTAGAAGATGAAGAAATTTAGGCTTAGTGAGTTTGAGCAACGCTGACCTAACAATCACAACACTTATGTTTTCCTCACAGCTTTGCAACTTAATAGGTTTGGGATATAACAGAATTAGAGAAAGTATCTCAAACATCATCTAGTCTGTCTCTTCTCTGCACCCCATTTCCCTTCATTGTTCCTATCCTGAAGATTGAGGCCCAAAGGTACCAAATGATTTAAGTTCACACAAATCATAAAATGTCAATACAACTCTATGCACCTTAGTTTCTTTATCTGCAAAGTAAGAATATCCTACATACCTCATAGGGTTTGTTATAAAGATAATGTATGTGAAATGCAAATAAAATAACATATGCAAAGTCTCTTTGTAAAGTATAAAATGTTATATTAATATTTACTTTGCATAATTCAATGGATCTCATTGCTGTAGGTGCTCCTTGCAAATATTCTTGATACTTTAATTAGGAAACAGCTTGCCTCAGTCACTCATAAATTTTAGATTAAATGCTAAAAGTACTATGAACCGGAATGAATTACACAAAAATACAAGAATCTTTTTCACTTAAGCTGAGGAAATTTGTCCACACCCAAGGATCATGTATAAATTATCAGGTCAGTTGAGAAGGAAAGGAATTCCAGAAATTGGAATAAGCCAGAAATTGGAAAGAATTTCTCTGAGAAACAACTGTTACTGGCTAAAGGAGGAGACACTGTCTTTGGTCTTGTCCAGCTTTCCATCCTCCTCCCTGCACTGTGGCCAGAAGAATACTTTGCAAGCTTCAAAGGTTCAGGAAGATTTTAGACTCCCCATTTACTCATTGGTGTTCTAGGGAAGTACTCTTATCATCAGGTACACAAAAAATCCAAGGACAAAAGGATACAGATTCACAAGGCTTAAAGGAAAATTAATGAGTGCCCTACATATTGTCAAATTAAAAAAAAAAAGACTTCCAACAACTATGATCTTTGAGTTACCTCTTTGCCACATTGAATGTCCAACACTGAGCTCATTTTTCCTGGGACTCTACATACTTATAAGAGAATGTGTCACAGGCAACTGAGAAGACACTTTGCACCAGAAGTTCTTTTTAAAAAATAATAACTATATATATATTTTTAAACATTTGATTTTAAAACTTTGAATTCCAAATTCTTTCCCTTCCTCCCTCATCACCCACCCTTACTGGGAAGATAAGTAATTCAATATAGGTTATGCATGTGTTGTTATGCAAAACATTTCCATAATGGATATATTGCGAAAGACTATATTTCCCTCCTTCCTCTCCTGCCCACCACTTGCTCTATTCTCTACTTTGACCCTGTCCCTTTTCAAACGTGTGTGTTTCTAACTACATCTCCCCCCCAACCTGCCCTCCCCTCCATCATCCCCTTTCTCATCCCCTTCCGCTCTACTCTCCTGTAGGGCAAGATACCCAATTTAGTGTGTATGTCATTTCTTCCCTAAGCCAAATTCAATGAGAGTAAGGTTGACCCATTCCCTTTTGCCTTCCTGTTCTTCCCCTCCATTGTAACAGTTATCCCTTGCCTCTTCTATGTGAGACAATTTACCTCATTCTGTCTCTCCCCATCTCCTCTCATTATGTTCTTCTCTCACCTCTCAATTTCACCCTTTAAATATCATCCCTTCTTATTCAATTGATCCTGTGCCCTCTGTCTATTTATACTGGTACACATATATACACACATTCACATACGTATTCATACACATATATACCCTCCTATACATACATAAATTTGTGTGTATACACACATATGCATTTATATTCCCTTCAACTATTCTCATACTAAGAAAAGTTTCATAGGTTACAATTATTGTTTTTCCATGTAAATAGTTCAACTTTGATAAGTTCCTTATGATTTCTTTTCCGTGTTTACCTTCTCAAGCTTCTCTTGCTTCTTGTATTTGAATGTCAAATTTTCTATTCAGTTCTGGTTTTTCAGTCAAGAATGCTTGGAAGTCTTCCACCTCATTGAATGACCATATTTTCCCCTGGAACATTATACACACTTTTGCTGGGTAGGTGGTTCTTGGTTTTAATCCTAGCTCCCTTGATCTCTGGAATATCATATTCTAAGCCCTTCAATCCCTTAATGTAGAAGCTGCTAGATCCTGTGTTGCCCTGATTATGTTTCCACAATATTTGAATTGTTTTTTCTCAGCTCATTGTAATATTTTCTCCTTGATCTGGGGACTCTGGAATCTGGTTATAATATTCCTAGGGGTTTCCTTTGGGGGATCTTTTTCAAGAAGTGATCAGTGAATTCTTTCCATTTCTAATTTGCCCTCTGGTTCTAAAATATCAGGGCAATTTTCCTTGAGAATTTCTTGAAGGATGCTTTCTAGGTTCTTTTATTGATCATGGATTTCAGGTAGTCCAGTAATTTTAAAATTATCTCTCCTGGATCTATTTTCCATGTCAGTGGTTTTTCCAATGAGATATTTCACATTGCCTTCTATTTTTTTCATTTGTTTGGATCTGTTTAATACCATCTTGTTTTCTCATAAAGTTCTCATTTGCTTCCATTTGCTCCAATCTAATTCTGAAGGAATTATTCTCTTCAATAAGCTTTGAAATTCTTTTTCCATCTGGCAAATTCAGCTTTTTAAGGCATTCTTCTCCTCATTGGCTTTTTGGGCTTCCTTTGCCATTTGAGTTAATCTATTTTTAAGGTGTTATTTTCTTCAGTCAGGTTGTTAACTCTCTTTTCATGATTTTCTTGCATCATTCTCATTTCTCTTCCCAATTGTTCTTCTACTTCTCTTACGAGGTTTTCAAAATCCTTCGTAAGCTCCTCCATGGCCTGTAACCAGTTCATATTTTTTCTTGGAAGCTTTCAGTGCAGGAGTTCTGACTTCATTGTCTTCCTCCTATTTCATGCTTTGATCCTTTTTATCCTCAAAAAAGGAATATAAAGTTAGATTGCTGTGCTTGCTTTGCTTCCTTTACTTGCTCAAGTTGCCACTCAATTACTTAACTTTTAGGGTCTTTGCCACATTAGAACTCTACTTCCAGAGGGGAGAGCTTTGTCACAAATTGCTGGGGTTTTCACAGCTGCTGGAGCTATTAGGAGGGTGCCATCTTGCAGCCCACACAAACTCTGGCTCACTGGTCATACACTTCAGGACCACCATCCATGACCACTATCCAGATCCAGGCAAAAGCAATTACCTTCTGAATGTTCACTTGGCCCCCATATGATCTGCAGACCAATTGCTCTTAAGCAGTCACATGGAGGTGGCTGCATAGCCACCACACCTCTGCCACTTCTAGCTCCAGGGGTAGGGGCCAGACCCACTCCTCCATCCCCCCTAGTTCTAACCAAGTTCTACACTGACCTCTCACTTTTCCTTTGGCATTTATGGGTTGATATTTCTGGAAACTGCCACTGCTGCTCATAATCCACTCTCCCAAAGTCCACTGCAGCTGCTGTTTGAGGCTACCCTGGGGCTAAAACTGTGGGCTCACATGGGGTGAGCTCGGCTCTCAGTGTGCTGTAATGGACCCTTCCTGTATGCCTGCCAGGCTGTTACCGGTGGGAGATTTGTTTCTCTCTCTCACTTTGTGGGTTCTGTAGCTCTAAAATTTGTTTAGAGTCATATTTTATAGGCATTTGAGGTGGTTATGGGGGGAGCTCAGGGAGTTTTCCTGCTTCTATGCCAACATCTTCCAGATGTTCTTTAAAGCTTTAGTAAATTCCCTTTTTGAAAATAATAATGGTAATAATACTATCTAGTATATATATATATATATACACACATATGTGTGTATGTAGATATGTATTACTATAAGGTTTACTCCATAGACATATGTAATTTTATTTGATCCAAAGCTACTTAAGGCTCTGAAAGTAAACTGATTCTCAACTAATGATACTACAGAGAGACAAAATGATTGGGCTCAGGCCAATGGCAGTGGTGCTTATAGCTCCTTCAGAGAAAGATGTAGCTAAGCTCTGCGGATCTGGGGTATATCAGTGAGAGGGGAGTCAGATAAAGATATTCAGAACTAATAGGGGCTACACAAAGATTCAGGTCAAATCATATTTATGCCTTCACGTCCTATGCATCTGTTGTCCAGTTTTAAACATAAAAGTTGTTACAAATTATATTGAAACACAATATATAAAATATAATAATAGATGTTATGTATAATATAATAAAAAGATGGTAGTCTTTTTTCTATCATCCTTATAATGATTGTTCTTGTTTGACCTCAAATAGGACCAATGACATCACAATGTTGGAGTTAAGGTATAGTATGTTAGACTGTGGCTGATCAGTCCAATGTGATCTCAGAAGGCTCACAGGCCAAGCACAAAGAGTTGGTTTGAACATTTGGAACAGAGATGTCACCTGAATAACAAATGCACATTTACCTAGAAGACTATTTTACAGAGAATTCACATGAGGCCAGTGTTCACAAGGAGGTCAGAAGAAGCAATATAAGGACACTAAAGAACTGTAATATTGATTGTGAGATGCTGGGCCCAGACCACCTGGCATAGAACATCCTCATCAAAGAAAGCACTGAGCTCTATGAGCTGAAATTATTATCAGAACATAGTAAATGACAATCCTTTCCCTTTCCCTTAGGGAACTATTGGAACCCATTCTTAATAATTACATACATTTCTCTAGATCATGACACAAAAGAGCAAGAAAACTTTGGGAAAGTCATGGTTATAAGAGTTGGAATTTTTCTTTGTGGAATAAAGAGAAAATGACCTCAAATTCATTTTAAGTCCCTCTCTACCATTCATTTAAAAACAAAGTTTTTCATTGAAATTTAGCCTCAAAGGGGATTTTGTAAGGGAAAAAAAAGTTATGAAGTTCTTATCCAAATATGTTTTAATGGAGATTCTAAACAAAACAATGCAGAGATGTTAACCAGAGATAATGGGTAATGAGGCTGAAATATCTCTACCCATTCAACCCCAGGACTTTAGGAATGACCTCTTGGTTTCACAATCCGCCTCTTCTAACCTCCTACTCACCACCACTCTCAACAACTCTACACAGGTTCACACTCACACAAGGGTCGGAATGACCTTTATTTGAGGCGTGTGTCTTCAGGACACTTGTCTTCTCACTACATAAAAATGTCATTCAGTATGTCCTTAGCAGTCCGTATCACCTAAAACAAAAGCAACCCATGAGGTCTCAGGTGTATAATAAAGAAAAACAGAAGAGGCCTTTGAGAAAAATTGTATTTGTTTGTTTTGAGCCTTGAGACATTAGAAGTGAATTCAAATCAGGTGTGTGTTTTTAGACTCTGGTTTGTTTATGGTGTTGAAGGTTGTTAATCTTCTTAAGAATCAACTACAATAGGTGCTTTAAGTTAAACTCAATATGCACATTATGTTTCATATTTTCCCTTCTTATACAAATATTGTGATCATCCATAGATGATCCATGGCAACATTTGGAAATACTAATAGTCATCCAAATCCCACCTTTTTGGTATTTCTCAAGATCTTTTTTATTTAACAAGGAAGAATTTGAGAACAAATTTTTCTTGTTCTCAATTAACTTGCACAACTTAAGGAAATAACACATCAGAATGAACTTTTAGCCCCTGACTGTACTATAGAATGCTCTCAAATTTTCTTTTCTGTTTTAAAATGGTAAAGAAAAAATACATCCTTAAAAAAAGTAATAAGGACTGGACCTGTATAGTACCAGTATTTGTCAGTGGTACAACTTAAACACAGGTTGTTCCAGCTGAAACCTGCTCGCCATCCATTAGACATATTGCCTATCATTTTTCAAAGAAATTGGAAATTAAAAAAGATTAAATAGGACTCTTTACTACTACTGTAATATACTCTAGTTTTCTAAATGACTGTGATTCATGGCATGCTATCAGGGAAGGAAAAAAGAATTTAGTTTCCTCCATATCTATTTCTCTGGGGCTTTTTATGTCCAAAGTAAATGCAATTTTTCAAACTTTTTTGACAAAACAACAATAGAACCAAAAAACTCAAAATAACTTTCTACCTTCCATCCCAGGATCATAACAGAAACATCTGATTTAGAGGCAGGGCACGGGGCTTAAGATATCTTTGGCAGAATAACTCCAACTTTTACTAGGAATCTATCCCAAAGCTACAGCTATAGATTTATACCATTTATGCCTGTCTAAGAAGTGGTATAGATGTCTTGCACAGATAGCTGCAGTGTTTGTTGTTTTCAGAATTTATTAATTATACCACTATAGATAAGGAAATTCCATGAACAAAGCTTAGAATAGAGTGAGCATTGGATAGCTCAGAGAATGACTACTGTATTTATAGCTAAAGTACTAAAATTGGCTGATTGAGATGACTGGCAATGGCCCAGGATGCAGTGCAAGACTTTGGTGTCTTTGATGACTGACCAACCTCTAAGTTCTCCATAGTGCCTGTTTCCACTGCCTTAATAGCCACTGGAACAAATTGTTCTCATCCACCAATTCCTCTGAAGGAGGTATTCATTGACACATTAGGGTAGACAGCCTCCTAACTCACTGACAGGTTTGAAGGTCGTCAGTTATCCTCAACCAGGTTAAGCTCTTCTGCCAAGATGGTTTTACTAGGGTGTGGCTGGTGTGCATACTACAGCTTCTTGGAGCCACAGGTAAGAGTTGGGTGAGAGGTGAGCATCAAAGTTGGATTAAGTACGTCTGGAAAGGACTCAGCAAAATCTCAAACCAGAGGTATTTGTCTTCCCTGAACACCCCATTTATCCTCATCCTCATTATGCAAATACAAACAGAACAATGCCTACTTTAGGAATATATATTCTATCTGAGGAAACCTTTATGTATAACAGAGAGCAAATACAAATACATGCAAGATAGTTAAGGGTGGAGTACACAGGGGGTCTGAGAAAAGGTTTATATAAAAGGTGAGATTTGACTCTGACTTGAAGGAAAGAAGTGATGCTATGAGATGTAGATGAGGAGGGAAGAAATCACAGGCAAGGGGGAGAACCGGGTCAAAAAGCATGGATAAAGAAATATATGTAAAGATCAGAGAAGAGCATTTTGGCTGCATCACAGAATACTGAATTGGGAATGATGTATAATGAAGCTGGACACATAGCCTGGAGTCAGGTTGTGAAGAATTTTAAGCTAAACAGAGGAGGATATGCATATGTGTGTATATGAGATATATGTATATATATATTTGTGCTATCCATATTAAAATCAGCAAGATTAATTTTGTAGTATATAGAAGAAAGGCATGATTTTCCATATAGTACAATCAAATCTTTCTATTTAGAAATTAAGTCTTAGAAAGCTGTCAAAGGCTCAGAGAGTTTAAATGACTTATCTGTGTTCTCACAATTAGTAAGTGTTACAGTTAGAATACTTCATGACACCATTTGGGGTTTTCTAGGCAAAGGATAATGGAGTGGTTTGTTATTTCCTTCTCCAGCTCATTTTGCTGATAAGGAAAATGAGGCAAACACAGTTAAGTGACTTTCCCAGGGTGACATAGCTAGCAAGAATCTGAGGCCAGATTCAAATTTAGGAAGAAAAGTCTTCCTGACTCCATGTCTGGTACTCTATCCACTGTGCTGCCTAGCTGTAAGATTAAAATTTACATGACAGCATTTCCATATATCAATCAAAGTCTTCCTAATCTCCCCCTATTCCTTTGTTGTCTTACCTCTGGACTCCAATGACTCTGGAGGAGAAAGTAAGAGTGATGGCTTTGCACAGCTCTGCCTCACTTAAACCCAATTCACTGACAAATCAAGATATCACTCCCATGATATCATTGGCTCTCATTGGTCCTTTTTGGTGCTCTTTAAGAATGAAGGATGAACAACAACATCTTTCCCAAAAGACCACATTCATGAATATTCATTGAGTACCCACTGTGGTGAGATATACTAGATACTCCTAGTAAGTCACTTTATCATGAGATTTCACTAACTAGAGGCAAATACCTTGTAAATGCCATTGGTGGGGGGGGGGAAGATAAGATGGAGGCATAGAAGCAGGAAAACTCCATAGCTCCCACATAACCACTTCAAATACCCAAAAAATATGACTCTAAACAAATTTTAGGGCTCCAGAACTCACAAAATTACAGAAGAACACATCCTGTGCTGAAGGCAGCTCGGTAGGTGGGACAAGAAGGGCTCATCATACTGTACAGGGAGCCTAAACCAGCCTGGGCCAAAACCATGGGTTGGCCCCAGGGTGGCCAGGACAAGCTGTGGCTGGAGCCTTCAGGATAGTAAATCAGCAGCAGCTGTGGTGATTTCCAGAATTATCAAGCCATAAGAAATAAGGACTAAATGAAAAGTCAATGGAATTTGGCTAAATTTGGGGGAGAGAATCCAGCCAAGCTGCCTCAAGGGCAAGGAAGCAGCAGAAGGGGCAGCCTTGCAGCCATTTCCATGTAGCTGCTTCAGAAGCTCCTGGGCTACAGATCACAGGGGGGCCAAGTGACCATTCAGAGGCCAAATGCTCTTGCTTTAAGCTGCCTAGATCTGGATTGTGGTCTTGGGTGGTGGTCAGGGGGTACCTTTTCAGTGACCCAAAGCTGGTGGGGGCTGCAGAGATGGCAGCCTCCTAATAGCCTGGGTATCTGCAAAAATCCCAGCAATTTGGGACAAAGCCCTCACCTCTGGAAACAGAGTTCTACTGAGCCCCAAAGTCAAGCAACTGACTGGCAACATGAGCAGACAAGGGAAGCAAAGCAAACCCAGCAATCCAAATTTAGGTTCATTTTTTGGTGACAAAAAGGATCACAGCATGGAATGGGAGGAAGACAATACAGTCAGAACTCTCACACCAAAAGCTTCCAAGAAAAATGTAGACTGGTTACAAGCCATAGAGGAGCTTAAGAAGGATTTTGAAAACCAAATAAGAGAAGTAGAGGAAAAATTGGGAAGAGAAATGAAAATGATGCAAGAAAATCATGAAAAGAGAGTTAACAACCTGACTGAAGAAAATAACACCTTAAAATATAGATTAACTCAAACGGCAAAGAGGTCCAAAAAGGCAATGAGGAGAAGAATGCCTTTAAAAGCTGTATTTGCCAGATGGAAAGAGAATCTCAAAAGCTCACTGAAGAGAATAATTTCTTCAGAATTAGATTGGAGCAAATGGAAGCAAATGACTTTATAAGAAATCAGGATACTATTAAACAGATCCAAACAAATGAAAAAATAGAAGGCAATGTGAAATATCTCATGGGAAAACCACTGACCTGGAAAATAGATCCAGGAGAGAAAACTTAAAAATTATTGGACTACCTGAAAGCCATGATCAAAAAAAAAACCTAGAAAGCATCCTTCAAGAAATTCTCAAGGAAAATTGCCCTGATATTTTAGAACCAGAGGGCAAAATAGAAATGGAAAGAATTCACTGATCACTTCTTGAAAAAGATCCCCAAAAGAAAA
>CM053595.1:185783621-185838974 GCA_028646575.1 Pseudocheirus occidentalis | reverse complement strand
TTTGTAGAGGTAGAATACCACACAATCTGGAAGTTGATGGGACATGGGAAAGGAGAAGACAGAAAAGGGACTGGATTTTGATTTCTTCAATTTAGGGAACTCTCAGGCAAGTAATTCCCTCTACCAAAGTAGGTCAGGCTCTTCACTTCAACATAGAATCTAGTTGCCCAGAGCATTTAGAGGTTAAGTGACTTGCTTATGGTCACTCAGCCAATCAGAGTCCTATCTTCCTGGCTTTGAGTCTACCTTATTATCTACTATGTCATGCTGCCTCTCACATGTGAAAAAAAAGAGAGGAAGTAGTTAATGATTATTTATAGATTGCTGAGACTGAATGACCAGGATGGAGGTAAGGTCACCTTCTAAGAAGGAGGAAAAGGGTAAATGAATAAACTTTTTAAAAAATGTTTTATTGAATGAAGATTTTTTTGACATCTCTTCCCCTAGCCCTCAAAGCTAGTGCCTTCACTACATTATCCCCAAATTATCCTATATATAAATCTTATAGACATATCTCAAATACTATGTCTCTACTCCATTAGAATATAAATTCTTGAGAGTAGGGTTTATTTCCTAAACTAGAATAAAGAACGTTCACAGCCAGGATCCAACTTACACTTCTAATTTTCTTTCACATTCTTATTTTATTTGTACATACAGTTGCTAGCAAATGGTCTGGCAAAGAGTATTAGTTAACAAATATTTGTTGATAGTTTGATTTATAAAATTTTAAAAAGCCATACCAATATTGCTTTTTTTTTAATTGGGGGTAATTTCTAAATGGCATAAAAACCTTTAAATGTAAAAGCTACTTGCATAGGTAAAGCATAGCCTAGCAGTTGTCATTAGTTTAGTTTCCATGCAAGTAATTATTTTTCAGGATAAGAAGTAACAAGGTGAAAACACAGAGGACAAAGGAAATGCCAAATTAGAGCAATTGTGAATCCCAAGACAGATAATAGAAGCAGTTCATTTCTGAGGAGTTTTGTGTGTGTGCGTTGTTTTGTTTTTTGTTTTTTTTTAAGTGCATAAGAGGATCTATTCCAATGGCTGACAATTAAATTCCTTGCAGTTGCCATTTATATAGCATGAAAATATGTAAAAGCCACTGCCCTTTACCTTCCTACTATCCTTGGAAAAACTTAGATTAATGGAACAGAAAAAAAGTTTTCAGAATGCAATTATAATAAGCATCTTTTTATACACATGTCATTAAAACCTAGATTCATCTAAGTGTTTTTACCTATTAGAAACATCAACAATGTCTCATTATAATAAAATGTCACCTGCATGAACCTTGATGACAACATTTTAACAAGACTCTCTATGATATGGCTTCCTATTAGGATATGAATATATGAGATCTGCCTGCATGCTGCTCTTCAGTGTTTTAACAGTTAAGCAAAAGACAGAAATGCTTTACAATAAAAATTTTATATCCATCCCCCTCTCCATACTCACAGGGTCACCAACCTAATTCAATCTCTTATAGATTCTCACCTGAAATTTTAAAGTATTGTCCTAATTGGTCTCCATACCTTCTTTCTCAGCTTGTCTGATTCACTCCCCAGAGAGCTTGCAAATTGATATTCCTAAAGTGTATCACTGGCCAGGTTATTTCCTCGTTCACTAAGCTCAAATAGCTCCCTTCTCCCTCAAGGATGAAATAAAAATACCTTTGTTTGGTTTTGAAAGCCCTTTACAATTTCACTCCAGGCTACCTTTTCAGGCATTCTTCTCCTTCATATACTCTATGTCCCAGCCAAACACAGGATATTTCATCTCCCATCTCCAGAATATGGCAGTCACTTCTGGAATGCATTCCTGTGCTTATTTTTGCCTCACACAATTCCTAGCACCATCTTTTACAAGAAGTCTAGCCCCATGACCTCAGGTGCTAGTGACCTCCTACAGAAATTAATGACATATTTTGTAATTTATTTTCTATATATTTCTATATATCTCCAATTGAATATAAGTTTTATGAAGACAGGGCTTTCATTTTTACTCACAATGTAGCATTATAACTATCACAAAGTAAGTACTTAATAAGTACTTGCTAAATTGAATTAAATAGTACCAAAAAAATTTAAGCAGTATATTATCACTGGCAATTAAGTTCTGGTGACTATTCCCTAGGCCACATATAAAGAATGGTTTTGAACTTCAACAGAACTTTTAGATTATTGTCACTGGTCTGGGGCAGGTAGGAAAATCACCATTGTGTGGTAGAAAAGCTGATGGGGAATGAATGTAAATAATTTGTCTCCATTATCCCCCAGCTAGGTAGTGGCATGGCTGGAAATAGAAACTAACACATTTTTGTGTGAGATTTCAGACACTTAAATTAAAATGCTAATATGCCTAAAAGTGTGAAGCTGTCTAAAGTTAAGAATTGCTACACTTAAGAACACTGTATTCAACAACATACTGATTTATACTAAAAGTCCATCATTTTTGGAAAGTGTTCAATCAAAGAAATATATGCTATTCAAAAGACAGGAGAAGCTGATGAAAAGTAACGTTTCAACAGTAAAGGAATTTTGGTTGATATACTGTTTCAAATTTTTACCATTTAGAGTTGAAAATATTGTCCTCTACCATTCAAAGGTAATTTTCAAATTAAAATTGTTTCCTAGAAAAATTTCAGAGTACAGAGATATCAATGAAAGAATTCAATAATTTAAAATATATATATATATCAAAATAACAGTGTTCTAAGTACTGGAAAAGCGAAAAAGTTCAGATAAATCATGGCTACTATCCTCAGAGGAGCAGCTAGGTGGTACAGTGGATAACTGGGCCTAAGGAAGATGAGTCTTCCTGAATTCAAATCTGTTCTCAGAAACTTACTAGTGAGCCTGGGCAAGTCACTTAACCTTCTTTTCCTCAGTTTACTATCTTTGAAATGAGCCAGAAAAGGAAATGGCAAACCACTCCAATATCTTTGCTGAGAAAATCCCAAATCCTCAAGCAGCCAATAGTCTGCAAAATGATGAGAATGTATAAATAAAATTATGTGTTTTAAGCCATTAGAACATAAGAATGCATCAACCTAATATCAGTTCAGAAGACCTGAATTTGAGTTCCAGCCTCCCATTTACCAGCCATTTTGTGCAAGTCACTTAAGCTCTCTAGATCTCAGTGTCCTTATGTGTTAAAAAAAAAGGGGGGGAGTGAAATATTATAGGAGGATGGCTTAACAAGCTTTATATCATGTCAACCTGCTCCTTTTAAAAATGAGAAAACTGAGGCCCAAGGAAATTAAGCGAGACTTGCCCAAGGTCATTGACAGTCTTAGAAATGGAATTTGAATGGAGCACTTCTGACTCCTAATCCATAATGATTCATTTTAACTTTGTATTATTCTCTTGGTACATTTTCATGCCAAAAAATGAACAGAGTAATAGAGAGGTTGGAAATTTAAACATGTCTCTTTAAATTTCTTTTGGCTTCTCTTCAGCACATCAGCTGTTTGCTCTTTGGCTGTACAACTCAACTTTAGTCACTAAACAGTAGAGCAGAATCTGTACCTGTCATTGTTTTAAGAGAATCAGAGGGCAGAACCTGCCAAGCATGGGATAAAATAGTCAACAAGCCCTGATCTCCTTTACAAAAAGGAAGAGAAAAACATTTTGATTCCGTATTCTTTTTGACTGTTTGTTTCTTAAGAGGCAAACCAGAAATTCTTTCCCCTTTTTTAATCTCTTTAATACATGGTACTTCCTACTCTATAAGTAAGTAATGGGATCCTAATTTTCACTACCACGGGATTCCTTTAAAATAGCCTAATAGCCTACTCATTACTTCTTTTTCCATATACTTGAATTGAAGCCTAGAGGGCCGGCAGTATGTAAATGGATACATATTCGGGAAAGGAGAGAAAAGCTTTAGAATTCACTAAAGGGAGAGGGGGCAGCTTTCACCAGAGAGATTTTCAATAGGCTTTTGGAAGCAGTTTAGGGCCTTTTAGGCTCTAGCCATCTGTACCCACATGTACCTCCCATGTAGCTACTAGCAATATTAGTACTCAAGAGACAGCACAGTTCATTTCACAAAGAAGAGAAATGTTAGAGCCAGTGGTGAGAAACTTATGGCCTCAAAGCCACATGTGAACCTCTAGGTCCTCAAATGCAGCCCTTTGACTGAATCCAAACTTCACAGTACAAATTCCCTTAATAAAAGGATTTGTTCTGTAAAACTTGGATTTAGTCAAAAGGTTGTGCCCAGGAACCTAGAAGGCCATGTGTGGCCTCAAGTTAGATTTAGAGGTGAAAGAGATCCGAGAAATCATTAGTACAATCCTCTTATTTTATAAATGAGAAAACAGGTTAAATGCCTTGCCCAATGTCCCAAAGTTACTATGTGCTTGAGGCAGAATTCAAACCCATGTCTTCCTACCTCAATTCAGTGAGCTCATTATTCTACCTGGATGTCATATGTAGTTATTACATATACCAAAAATGAAATTATGATTTTAAAAAGCCAGCATGTTTTATTTATTTTTCAAGAATAGATCATGTCAGGCCAATTTCCTTTTGGACAGATGTTTCTATTCCAGAAAAATGGATTTTTTTCTTGTTTTTATTTCCTGATTTTTGAAGTTCACTGAAGATTTGTTTCTGGGGGGTATACGTAGGCACTTTAGACATGCGCTCATCCTACTGACTATTGAAGACAATGGTTTAAAGTTTTATGGTTTAACAGCAGAATAAGCAATCTAATACCAGATCTACAAACAATATGAGAGGAGAATGAACATTTAAAAAGGTGACTGATACTTAAATAATGATTTTGGTACCTTCATACCCATGTCAGAAAAAAGAACAATCATTGGACAGAATAGTGCAAAAGAATTAGGCATCAATGCTGTGTTTCTTTATGATGCTCTCCATTCACCAATCCCATAAAATATTATTGCCAAATGCCTTGACCTGACAAGTTGCCTTACATACAGCATTTTCTTACTATGCCATAGAGATCCCCTGGAAATAAAAGCTAATGATGAACCCCTTAGGGTATTTACTTAGGAACAGCTCAGAGCCTCAGTACCTCACATGTATCTTTTCCCATTTGAAAGTACTGGGCTGGGTTTGGTAAATGGATGGAAGAAGATACATTTAAAAAAACAAAGGAGCGGATTCAACTCAACATACCACAATTTTACTAAGCATTTACTTTGTGCAAGGAACATATTTCTAAACAGCTGCCAAACTGATGTTTCTAAATCAAAATTCTCACCATTACATTCCCTGACCAATAATCCTGTGGTTCCCAAGACAAAATACAAACTCCTCTGCAAGGCAGTCAAAGCCCTTCACAATTGGTTGTAACCAAACTTTTCTTTCTGTACTTAGTATTGTTGCCACTGGCAGCTGGTGGTAGAACAGATAAAAAGTTATTGGACTGAAGTCTGGAAAGATCTGAGTTCAAATCTAACGTCAGATACTTAGTAGATGGGTGACCCTGGGCAAGTATCTTAACCTCTTTTTGCTGCAGTTTTTTCAACTGTAAAATGGTAAAAATAAGAGCAGCTGCCTCACAGGGTTGTTGTGAACATCCAATGAAATACTATTTGTCAAAGCGCTTAACACATTGTCTAGCATGTAATAGTCGATATAAATGCTTATTCCCTTCTCCTCCCCTGTTTTTTCAACAACATTCCATTTACAATGTAGACCTTTACCCATACCAGAATTCATATCCTGCTTACTTTTACCCAACTCTCAAAATCTAGGTAAGGCCCAGCTCAAATTCCCTCCAACAGAATATAAGCTCCCTGGAGATAAACACGGTTATCATTTGTGCCTTCACATCTGCAGGTCTTAGAAGTAATTGGCATAGTGTGGGAATTTCATAAATGCTTATTGAATTGTGTGGAATGGAAAGCACTGTGATAGTGAGGATTCCAAAAAAATCCCGCTAACTAAAGCAAATATTGCTCACTACCCACTATTGAGTTCCTTCCTATAAAATCTCCTCAATTTCAAATCCTCCTAGGTTTTTGTTATTGCTGTTATACTTGTTTCTGACTCTCTGTGACCCCACTTAGGGTTTTCTTGGCTAAGATACTGGAGTGGTTGGCCATTTCCTTCTCCAACTCATTTTACAGTTGAGGAACTGAGGCAAACTGGGTTAAGTGATTTATCCTAAGTTGTACAGGGTCACACTAACCATCTGAAGTTGGATTTGAACTCAGGTCCTCCTGATCCATGGCCCATTTATCTACTTTGCCACCTAACTGTACCCTCCTAGGGTTTACCTGAATTCAAATAATTCATTGAAAGTTTTTGTTTTCATAATTCATCTTTAGACCTATGATCATCTTATTGTCTCCTGTTATAAATTTGTTGACTTATGTTTCTGGCATTTTGTAAAGGCCTTTCAAAGCACAGTTTATGAGGTAAATCATTTTTACTCAGAATAATTTTGATAGCTTCTGGAGAGAAATCTGGACTGTATCAGACATTGTTGAATGAGCTTTTAAGAAAAAGAATTTTACAGAAAGAGACATTAAGGCTTAAGCATTTTGTGAAGGGCACATAACTAGTTAGTAGCTGAGCAAAAGCTAGAATGTGAGTCTTTTGTTTTGAAGACAAAGTCTTAATGTATTTCCTGAAGCATTAAGTTCCTTTTCACTTAGATATTCCACACTGGACCTAAGAAGTGTCACTGAAAATTTCTGAAGGAAGCTCTTTATTAAAAGCTTATGAATAAAAGTACTTTTCTTGGGATCATTCAAGTCCAGTTTTGCCTGGAAACATAGTATTTGTTTGGATGACCTATTCATGTCACATCCATCACTTAAAAAATCATAAATGGTTTGAATTCATCCATTGTATATTTAGTGCTTGCTGTATATCAGGTGTTGGAGATACAGAAATGAGAAGGGAAAAACACCTCCCTATAAGGAGTCTTTATTTTTTTTTTAATATCAGAATTTGGGGGCAGGGGAGTGTCAGGATCTATGATTTCATTAGTTTGAGAAATTTCAGAAGGGGAAACTCTCCCCATGGATTTAGATTAACAGTTCATCTGTAGTTTGGAGTCTTAGAGAGTTACCTGGTACAGAGAGCTTAAATGATTTGACTTATGGTCATAGTGTTGGAAGCAGGACTGCCTGACACCATTTAATGGCTCCTATCCACAATTATTCTCACAACCAAAGTTGTTAAATAATTTTACACCCCTTCTTCAGGCATTTCCCCAAGTCTTGCTCTCCTTATCAGGCCACATACCTAGAAGGTGTTTTATTCTTCCCCTCAGAAACCATATCTTTCAGCCACTTTCGGCCCTGTTTTTTAAAAAAATGCTGTACCATAGTATTCAAGATAGGCTACACCTAAATTCTCTTCTGACTTTGATTTACAGGCAAATTTACTCAACTCAGAAAGTCTAACTTGAGGAAAAAACTGACAGCCATCAACTTTCTTAGAAAAGGCTTCTCTCAGAAAATGTGGCATTTTTTCTTAAGCTTTACAGCTAATATAAGGGCCCCAATACAGCTACTACCACTCAGAAGTCTCTATAAAATTCCTGACATTATGAAGAGTTTTCATCCCATAAAAAAAATGATAGACTTTAAAAGCTTGGGACAGATGCAGCATAATTCTACTCCCACATGCTTTAAGGCTATTTAAAGGGACTGTCAGTATGAATAATGCACAGAAGTTATTTTTACATAAAACGCACATAGAGGTTATATAATCATCTGGTAGATTATGACATTGATAACTAAAAGTTCAATTTACATGACAAAGTAAAACTAATCCTGGTTACCTGGGTTAAATTTTATAAGGCTAAATTGCTAAACTGTTAAGATTTTCCCCAAATTTTTCCCCAATATGCATTTAAGAAAGAAAACAACATATAGTAAAATTGGCATTTTTGAAAAACAGAAAAATAACTTCAGAGGATTTTATGTATGCTGGAGGAGAAGATTGGGGGAAGAGTATTGTGGAAAAAGGAAGATAATGGTTATTCATGAAAATAAAGGACACTGGATATTGGTAATTGCTCATCTTTTCTTTCGAGTTCTGGAGCTATGTTCCACAAGGAATAGTCAACATTTTGTTTTAATTCTTGAAAACTAATTTAACAAACAAATGTGAAAATAATCCAGAAAAAAAATCCTTCTGACTATTCACTTCACAATCCTTCTGGTCACCATAGGATCCAAAGAAACATGAAATACTGAATTAAAGAAATTCACTAGTTAATTCAGTTAAAACTCTTTTTCTTTTCATTCGAACCCCTGAAGATAGGAGCTATGTAGTTGTATTTTTCTTAGTTTGAAATCTAGCTGTGCCCAAAGTAGTAAATGAGGTTCTTCTTAAATCTCTTTTGATGTTAACAGTGAGAGGTGGTGTATTTTAAAAGGAATTTTTGCACTTAATTATTTGAATTACTTATCTACGTTTATTGATTTCATTCAGTTCTTCTGCTGTATCTTCTAGCTCCTCTTCTTTGCTTCAGGAAACTATGCATCCAAGCATCCTGGAACTTGTAAAGATTCCTTTTTCTCTACTAACACAATGTAAAAAACAAACTGTTGGCTTGATAAAAAAGCCAAAGCTTAACTGTTTAGCTTTTTGGTCCCTAGCTCCTAAAACTCAAGCCTGTGTGAATGTGTGTGTGTGTGTGTGTGTGTGTGTGTGTGTGTGTGTGTGTTGGTAATAAAACTATACTGAATCTGGGAGGGATTAGTAATATTGTGGAATCATAGAATGCCAGAGGTGGAAATGATCTCAGAAAGAAAAGTATAAGAATAGATTACAAGCTCAGTACTTGAATGAAATGGGAAGAATAAAGCTTGTAAGTCTGCAATATACCATGGTGATGTTCACCCAAGTTCCTTACTGTCAACCTTTCTCTGCCCTTACACATCTGTCTCTTTCCTGAAATAACTTAAATAACTATACTTTGATGCTCTCTCTTACCAAAAGCAGTGCCAACCAGTTTGGGGACAGAAGTGAATATTTGTCAGTTCTTCATAGACTCATTTTCCTAATTATTTGAGAATTATCACACATATTAACAAAGAAATGGACTGTCCATCTTCACTTGTTTCCAAGAAGCAGATTGATTTAAACATGATTTCCCCTTATGTACATTAGAGGACAGTCCAGTGCTAAATGTAGAAGATGTTTTACTCCTCCCCTCAGGAAAGAAGCAAGAAATTAGAATTTATTCTTTCAATGGTGTTTTGGCATTGCTTATATCAGTCTAGAATGGGAAAGTAAAACATAAAATTATAATAGTTATCCAAATGTTCAAAGAAATACTTTCTTCTTCAATAGCAAAGATAATTCACATGATCTGGAAAAGTGGTTCAGTTTTTCTCTTCAATATCTAATACAGGTTATGACATAACAATCACAACATTTATTTTATGCTTAACAATGCACAAATCATTTTACATAAATGATCCCATTTGATTTTAACAACAACTCTGTGAAATAGAAAGTATAATTATTATAATCTGCATTTTATTGATTAGAAAACACACTTAAAGTGGTTAACTAACTTGTCAGAGCACACATAGATCATAAATGGTAGAGCTGGTATTCAAACCCAGGTGATTCCAAGGACAGTCATCATTCCATTACACCCACTACCTCTCATAGAAGTGATCCATTAACAAATGGAGATGGATTCTGAAATGAAAGCACCTGCGCTACTTTTAGCCATCTGTTGTACAAGAGTAGATGTAGGACAGGAAATAAATGATTCAGTTTAATTCAATGAACTTTTTTATGTTTAAGTTTTCAAATCTTTTTTTAGTAGATAATATAGAAGAGGAATTCTTCATATGAACTCAGAGAAGTTACTGTGCCTATAAAATGGTCCACTTGAGTTTACAAAATCAAGAGTAGATTTAAAATCTTCTCTTTATCTATTCATTTTCCTTATTTCATCTACAGTCTCATAAAAATAGGTCTGTTTAAGGTTAAGCCTTGTGAAATGCTTTGCCAATATCTAAGTAAACTATATTTACAGGATTCTCCTGATCTATCAGTCAAACAAGAAAGATTAACTTGGTATGGCATCCAATAGGACAGTGGTTCCCAATCTGTGGGTTATGTTCAATTTATAACAATGAAAATACATCCTGCATATCAGATATTTACATTACAATTCATAACAGTAGCAAAATTACAGTTATGAAGTAGCAACAAAAATAAATTTATGGTTGGGGGGGTCACTACAACATGAGGAACTGTATTAAAGGGTCACAGCATTAGGAAGGTTGAAAACCACTGCTATAGGATCTCTGTTCTACAGACAGAAGGGAACTCAGAAGCCACTCAGTTACCTTATTTTACAGATGAGGAAATTGAGGTCTGTAGAGGAAGTTAAATAACTTGTTCAAAGTAACACAAGTAGGAAAACTCAGAACTGTGATATGAACCCAGGTTCTGACTCTCAGAGAAAGTTCATTTCCCACTGAAATACATTATCTCCATCCTATACCTTTGGAATCACTCATTCCTTTTTTTTCTAGATATTCACCTATTATCATTTTAATAATACATTTTATAATTTTACTAAGTTGAAAGCCCACTGCCCTATAGTTGACAGGATTTTATTCTCTTCCCTTTGGATTTCTGATATAACACCTGCCCTTCTCTAGGCTGTCAGTGACCCTGCCCTTTTCCATAATGTTTCAAATATTGCTGAAAGTGGTTTAGAAATCATATGTATCAATTCTGTCAGCAAAAATCATGGCTTCAGGTTTCCAGGACTATAATTCATTCATTCAAATGCATGTGGGGAGGACTGTTAGAACATTCATTTTTCATTATGTAGACTTTCACTGTCAGAACTAGTTGGACATGTGCTTATGGATAAACAGAACATCCTGAAAATAACAAGTACCTACACACTCCATATAAACAAAACACTTTTTTTAATGCCACTAGGAAATTCCTTCCTAACCCATCCTTAAACTTCAAACAAAATTTTGTGTAAACAGATGAATCTGGCATCATGTTCTAGAGTTCAAAAGGAATGTAGTGAATGTCCTTCACAGGAACACTCCTTGTCATAAGGCCTTCACTCTAGCAGGGGGTATTTTTAAAAATCTTTTTATGGGTCAAAACAAATCAAAACCAGGCATAAAAATATACTTGAAAGGATTTCTTGGATATGTGTTTTTCATCTTTCCTGACGCTCAGAATTCCTGATGTCCTTTGTAAGCCAGGCCATTCCTGTTTATCTTTGTATACTCACTACCTTGTGCAGTGCTTGGTACATAGTAGAAGCTATTATCATTGTTGTTGCTAATTATAATTTTTATTAACCATCATTAATAATAATACCTCCCATTTATATAGTGTTTTAAGGTTTGCAAACATTTAACAATGTTATCTCATTTGACCTTCATAGCCCTAAGAATTAGATGCTATAATCATCCCCATTTTATAGAAAAGAAAACTTGCCAAGGTCCACACAGTTAATAAAAGCTCTGGATTTGAATTCGGGTCTTCCAGACTCTACATCCACAATAAGTATTTAATAAATGCTCACTGATCAGTTGGTTCATTCTGTTCCTTTTTAAATTTATTTAAACAAATTATAGATCACTTAATCTTCTAATTCCTTTTATCCTCTATTTCCTTCTCATATTGCATCATAAAGCAGCTTTTCTGACCTCTGCATGGGAAGTTACTTCAAGGTTTAAAATTATTGCTTCATTAACCACATTAGAACTGCTCTCTGAGATAATTACCTCAATCTAACCACAATACGCCCACATTGCTTGTTATAGAAGTAAAATTGTCTTAGTCTTACATATCCAACATCACATGAAACAACGTATATTTGGTAGCTAGAGTTATAAGCAGCAGGCACAAATTCCAGTTCATTGCACTGAGCTGGAAGACTGGTCAAAATGTCAACTGGACCAGAAGATAACAATTTACCTATTCTTGGTGTCTTACATAATTCATTATCGGTGTTGATGACTTTGTAAATCCTACTAGGCTATATGTATTATTAAGACAAAGATATAAAGGTAGCATGGTAATGTATACTCCTACAAATCCTTTTGAGTTATTATGTTAGCGGTGCAAATGTTTTACAGAGGAAAAGAGATTCAGAGCTGCAAATTGACTTATCTATAGTTACTCAGCTACTAAGTACTAGAGCCTAGATTTCCTGACCCAGAGTTCCATGCTCCCTCTACTATGCCACATGGAAATCCCATTTTTTTCTCAAATATTTTTTGACAGTAGCTACCATTTATAAAACATTCTGCTAGGTGGTGAGCATAAACAATCAAATGTAAACAATTTCTGTCCTCTAAGAAAATGCAGGTACCTATAAAAGAATGTATATAATACATACCAAATCAATACAACATTATCTTTTAGGTAAGGGAGGAACTAGCAGTGGGGGCAGTTGCTAAATGCTTCAGGTAAAAGGGATGGTGCTGCACTGTTGTTGTTTTTTTAAGTAACAAGGTATTCTAAGAGGATAGGAGACGGTTCATTCTAGGTGTGATCTTAGAGGTTAAAGATAAAATATTGTATATGATGAACTGCATTTACGTTTCAAACAAAAGTTGGGTATTTGCTGAACTAGAAAATTGCCTAAATTGCTGGTTTCCCTTTCCTACTATAAATACCATGACAAACCATGATGAATTTGTTACAGTATACAGCTAGGTATTTTTTATTGATTGATTTGTAAATACATGTATATATGCATATAATCTTGTAAAGTGCTTTTTAATTAGATGATATTCCTACTCGTTCCTGATCAAATCCCATTTGTTCTTGGGCAACACAATTATTTTGGGAAGGATATTGATAAACTAGAGAGTGTGAAGAGGAAGGAAATCAGGATGGTGATGAATCGAGGCTCTCTCCTGTAAGGATCACTGGTAATGATTTGGAGGGAATGTGTAATTGGAAAACTCAAAAGAATATGATAATCATCTTTGAGAATGGGAAGGGCTGTCAAGTGGAAGAAGAAGGAAACTTACTCTGACCCCAGAGAGTCTTGCTAGGGAAAAGAGATGGAAGCTTCAAAGAGAAAAAAATTAAGGCTTCCTTTCAGAAAGGACTTGCTTTAACATGCAAAGGTAAAGGGTTTCTACTCACTGGAGGTTTTCAAGCAAAGTTGGATGTTGTAAATTTAGTAGAGGGCGCTCATTATGCTTAGAGGGCAGCTAGGTTGTTCAGTGAATAGAGTGCCAGGCCGAGAATAACAAAGACATCCTCCTGAGGTCAAATCCCACCTCAAATAGTTGCTAGCTCTGTGTGAGCCTGAGGAAGTCACTTAATCCTATTTGCCTCAGTTTGGCCATTTGTAAAATAACTGGGAGAAGGAAATAGAAAATCACTCCAGTATCTTTGCCAAGAAAACCCCAAATTGGATCGCAAAGAGTCAGATGTGACTGAAAAAATAGACATGATTGAAAAATGAGTGAAGAACAACAAAAATTTGTTATGGTATAAGATTGCTTCTGAGTTCTGAGGTTCTGTGATCACCACAAACAACTCCATTAGGGAGAATTTTTTATCCCCATTTCACAGTTGAGGAAACTCATGAAAGTTAAATTTTCTCAAGGTCATAAAGCAAAGAAATGGCAAGGTGAGGACTTGATCTAGGTCACCTGACTCCTAGTTCAGAAATGTTAAAACTCCATTATGGTGCTGGTCTATGTACTTAGAGTCTTTTTTTTTGCCCAAATATATCTTTTTGATTTAGCATACACAAACATTGAATTCTGACCTTCTGCCCCCAATCTAATTGTGTCCCAGAATCCCTAAAGTAACTCTTCATTTTTGAGAAAAAAAAATCCCTAGATGATAAACACAGTTACAACATGAGCTAAATTGAAATCCTTGATATTCAGGTACAATGTATAATTTAAGAGAAAAGTTATAAAAACTTTAGGAAGGAGAGAGTGGAACATAGGACTCTGAGTTTTCAAATTTGCTTGTTATCATAGGATATACTATGATTATAGATTTAAGAATTTAAGAGAAAAAATAAAGATTTAAGGATTTAGTGGAAAAGTAAAGAACTTTTATAAACTTAAAGCATCATATAAATTCTAGCTATCATCAGCAGCACTACGCTTATTATTATGGCTAGAAGGTACATTTTAGATGACCTAGTTCAATCTCAACACTTTAAAGTTTAGAAAAGACAGGTAATAAGTAGCGTCATGTTATCTGACCTGACTGAGCTTTGTTTTATAAAGCATCAAAAATGGTAACACACGAAGGCTTTTCGTTATCTATCCAGAATCTGACAATGTTCCTACTGCAATATTTTAACATGCAAACAAAATGCTTCCTTTGGATGTGCTTTCTACAAAACACATCAGAACTGCCAGGATTGTGTGGAACATCATAAAAGAAATGTATGACTGAACCAAAAGACAACTTGTTATTTGGCAAGAGCAAGAGACAATGTATGAAGAAGCTTCATGCTCAATTGTCAAGAAAAACTGAGGAAAGCTCATGAATGCATTGGATGAACCACACCATGGAAAGCTTATAGGAAAAAATGGATGACAACTGAACAGGATGGACTGGCATGGATGAGATACATATGCATTACTTAAAGGAATGTCCACACTGGTGAGATTATGGCACCACTATGCTACTGGAATAAGAATACAGGTACTCTAAAGGAGTTTAGAGGCTGCTACATGGTACAGTAGACAGAGCACTGGATTTAAGAGTCAGAAACAATTCAAATCTTGCCTGACACCTTATTAACTGTATGATTCTGGGCAAGTCACTCAACTTGAGTCTTCCTCAGTTTCTCCACTTGTAAAATTCAGATAATAAAAGCAGCTACTCCTCAAGGCTATTGCGAGGATCAAATGAGTTAACATACATGAAACACTCTGTAAAACTTGAATGACTGTATAAATGCCAGCTATTATTATTAGAATTCAAAGAAGAAAATGGATATTGTGGAAAAATAAGTGTTACCCATTCACATTCATAGCTACATGGCTTAGTGGAGAGACTGCCAGACCTGGAACCAGGAAGATTCATCTTCCTGAGTTCAAATTCAGCTTCATACACTTAGTAGCAAGTCACTTAATCCCATTTGCCTCAGTTTCCTCAACTACAAAATGAGCCAGAGAAGGAAAATGGCAAACTACTCCAGCATCTTTACCAAGAAAATTTCTAACGGGGGTCATGAAGAGTCAGACATGACTGAAAAATGAATCAACACCAATAGCATCTATATATTGTGCTAATCCATTGAGAATTTCTTTGATTTAGATGGAACATGTGGTTTAATAGATATAGGGAACCCCTTAGTGAAGAAACTCTCTTTACCACTGCATACCAGTACATGTGCTCTGCAACTTAAATATGTCAACAGCATTGAGAGGTTAAGTGCCTGACATAGGATCCTACAACCAAAATGGGTCACAGATGAGACTTGAAGCCTATCTTCTTGACCTGAGGACAGCTTACTATTTACTCTGTGCCACACTGATTCTCTCTGAGAGAAATGGTACCAAACATAGGAAAGTGAGAGAATTCTCTAAGACAGATAAATAACTTGTTTTAGTAGTTCATACCTGTGAAAATAATTATAGTAGTGTTGCTGCTATTAAATTTAATCACCAAAGTGCACTGTCTGTAAAATGTGGAAGATGAGGGAGAAAAATTCCACTTGTATATTTTTTCTTTAAAAGCATCTATGCAGCTGAACTCCATTCAACAATTTTCATACAGCTCTTTAATTCCATTTTTCAATAGTTAAATCTTAAAGACTGTATGTTTCCTTAGTTTTCAGTTTCTGCTTTTTCAAATGCAATCCTTTGAAGGACCTAGAAGGCCAGGTTCCCCACCCCTGGAATAGGCAATAATCATTATCCAGAAAGACAACTCTTAAATAGAAATACGTACAGAATGTGTTTGTGTGTGTGTGTCGACGCGAGCCTAATGGTACTCATGTTTAGGTCACTGGGGAGAGAGAATAAAAAAAAAAGAGAAAAGACTACATTATAAATTTATTAGATATTTCAAAGGAATAGCAAGTTGTACAAAATACATTTGTAGTTTCATGTGTAATTGTATTTTTTTTATTCAACTGTGTTATGGAAAGGTTTATTTTATTTCTTAAGTTCAGAATTTTAAAAAATTAAGAAGTTTCAGAGCAGGTACTAATCTCCACTGATATAAATTTCTGTATTAGGAGTTACTTGCTCTGGTTGAGAAAAAAATAAAATAGGAAGAAAATAATGGACCATTAAAAATAAAACTGAGTGATGTGCAGTTATGATGTTGTCCATATACCACTATAGGTCATAGATTTACAATCAGGAAGCACCATAGATAGCATCTCATCCAACTTCTTTCAATGAGAAAACTGGAGGTCCAAAGAAAAATAATTTGAGCAAGGTTATATAGGTAGTAAGAAAACTGCAAAGCAAGGAAATGAACTTAAGTTATCTAAATCCATCAATCCCCTTTCCACATGCACCACACATCCCACATGTCTAGTATACATATATGTTGCTTTTAAACCAAGTATGAGAGGAATTTGACCATTTTGGCTAGTTCCTAATGAGACAGATATTTTTGTTGGTGTTCACTAGTTTCAGTCATGTAACTCTATTTAGTGATTTCCTGGAAAAGACACTGGAGTGGTTTGCCATTTCCTCCTCCAGCTCATTTTATGAACGAGGAAACTGAGGCAAATAGGGTTAAGTGATTTGCTCGTAATCACATAGAGCTAATAAGTGTCTGAAGCCAAATTTTAACTCAAGTGTTCCTGACTCCAGGCCCAAAGCTCTAGTTGAAATAAAGCATAGTCTCTGCTTTCAAACAGCTAACAGTCTAAGCAAATGGACTGGGGGAAGTGCACATGAGAGTTTCAGGCCTCTCTGCATCCCACATTCATTCCCCAAAAGCACAAAAGACAGAGGAAGGTTACAAGAAATGTAAAGAGTAAGCATTGTTGAAAAGCATTAGACTTCTTGAAAAGGTGTCAGATTCCTTCTCTTTGGATGTCTTTAATGTGATTGGAGTCAGAATATATGATTTCTAATAATAATAATAGCTTACTCTTATATAATACCTACTACGTGCCAGGCATTATGCTAAGCACTTCACAATTTTTATCTCATCTGAGCCACACTACAACCCTATAAGCTAGCTGCTGTTATTATCCCAGTTTTATAAATGAGCAAACTGAGAGAAACAGGTTAAACAAACTACCCAAGCTAGAGTCTGAGGCTAGATTTGAACTCAGGTCTTCCTGACTCCAGACTCAGTACTCAGTCCACACTGCCACCTGGTTGCCTTAAGCTTTGGCTTTACATCACTTACTAGCTGTGTGTCTGTGGACAAGTCATTTAATTTCACTGGGATGAATACTCTTCATATATGAGTGTTTAAAGGTTTAAACTAGGTTATTCTGAAGGTCTCTTTCAATTCTAAAGGTATTTGTGTATTGCTAGTAGGTGGCATGTTATCTTCAAAAATAATTATAGACAGGACAGATAGACAGACAATGGCCCATATTTGGATACCTATTCATTTGCACAGAAGCCTCTCTGTTAAGGAGTAATTCCTTCTGTAGTAATAAGAATAATTTAGGGGCATTTGCACTCATGTAAGGGCAATTACCACTTTCAAAATGAGAAAGAAAGAAAGAAAGAAAGAAAAAAAGAAAGAAAGAAAGAAAGAAAGAAAAAAGAAAGAAAGAAAAAAGAAAGAAAGAAAGAAAGAAAGAAAGAAAGAAAGAAAGAAAGAAAGAAGGAAGGAAGGAAGGAAGGAAGGAAGAAAAGAATTTTTGAGCATGCTATTTTTTATAAATACCTTCAAGTGGATTTATTGTTTTGTTTATTGTGCATAAAAAGGTAAATGCCTATAAAGTAACACAAATTTCTCATTAATGTATAATTATTTTTTATGTCTGTCTTCATGAGAGTTTTTTCGTCTCTGCTTCATGAGACACAATCTGCTCTGTTCTGTGCTCTGGCCTTTGTTTCAAACAAGGCAAAACTTAAGCCTTAAAGGTAACAATTCTGTCATGGTTTTGTTACTTGATGGTTTTAATTTTGTGCATTCCTATATGGATCTCAATGAAAAAAAAAAAGCATGGAAGTTATATAACAAGGTATAACAATTTTAACTAAGTTTAATATTAGATTGTAAATCTAGGTATTTTCTGATTTGTGAGTTTTCTGAGATAAGATGTTGTCTGTTTCTGTTGAAGATGTGTGGGTATAGCATGGTTTCAAGTGAAGAGAAACATGAAGTAGGGAAAAGAAATAGGAAAGTTTTGCAATAAAAGAGGTGAGATAATGAAGAGCTTAACTAGGCACTTGGAAAAGGCTTATTGTGTTTTAGGTTAGTAATGAGCATTTTTTCTATTTAATTTCTGATTCCTCTATACTTGTGCAGTTCATTTCAAATATAGCCAAGGACAGATCAGCATTTCTAAATTTAAACAACATCTCCTAAAAAGGAATTATCAATCAATCAATATTTATTAAGTGTCTACTATATGTCAGGCATTGTACTAAGTACTATGAATAAAAAAGGAATCAATATAGCTCATTTAAGAGGCTCAGTAATAAAGCAGAGTTTGATATAATGTGAGTGGTATTATATGCAGATAGGAATATTTGGAGAGCTTCACTGTGTATTGAGAATTTCCATTCCATGTGAATTCTTTGCTGGATGATTTTTTTAAATATCTTCCATGGCACTGATAAACACCTCTGACATCTCTTATGCTTTTCTTTAGATGAATAATTACAGGATCATCGGACATTTTCATAGTCGCTACAGCCTTCAAAAATATTAGATTTTCTCATATGCCTATGAGATACCCTGTTGCAGAAGAACCCGTAAAACGAATTTTTTCTTTACTGAACCAATTGTTACAGTTAACAAATAATAAAAAATGGGACTTTCATTTTCTATAGTTTTGAATCAGTTTACCACTGAAAATATGTGGTCTACCACGAGATATCACATGTGAAGACCTGCCTATTCTTTCATGTCTCCATTAAGGATGTCCTTATTATGTGTATACATTATATTCATGAAGATTTCATAGCGGTCATAGAAGACATATAATGTAAGTAATCATATAGGCCATTTAATATTGATATATTGTCAAACACCTTTTCTAGTGCTTGGGGTAAGGACAGGGATAGGAAAGAAACCTGTAATTTCACTGATACATGTCACTCTGGATTAAGGAAACTCCTCAAAAACAGTTCTTCCTAGCACTGAAGCCAGCTCTCTAATGTATCATGTAGTGTCTTTTTATGTGTCAAGTTTTTTTTTAAGTAAGTCTTTTTTTGGTATTTTTACCTCTTTCAGAGCTCCTAAGAACCAATGTTTCCACTCCCTACAAATTGTGTTGCCTCCATCAAGGATTTCCTTGGTATCTACTTCATTTTTTTTCCCAGTGCCATTTTTATTTCTTCATGCAGCACAGTGGATACTGAGATTTGGATCTACTGTAATTAATGGAGAAAAGATGAAATGAGTATTTATAGGTTGATTCAATTTTCTATCTGCTATGCTTCCAGTTTCATTCTTAAATAATGATAATAATAAAACTGTTGGCTAGTGTTTACATACATCCCAAAGACTTAGAAAGTTCTGTAGATATGTTATCTCATTTGATTTCCCCAACAACCCTATGAGGTAGTTTTAAATTTTAGGTATTTCCTATTTTGCATGTGAGGAAATTGAGATCAAGAGAAGTTAAATGACTTGTTCAGGGTCACACAGCTAAAAAAAATTAGATGAGGTAGGATTTGAACTCACGTTTTTCTGGCTCCAAATCCATCACTCTATTTACTGTGCCACCCAATGCTCTTTTGATCTTTTAGCTTAATTGCCAGTTTTTGTTTCTCAAATTTTTTTAACCTTGTTTGATGAAAAAAAATACAGTTCATGATCTTCTGCTATCCTCCTCTGTAGATTTAAAAAAATTCTGATACGCCACACTTTTGTAGAATCTAGTGTGTGTAAGTTGGATTTTTAAAAAAAAAGATCACTTGCTGTTCTTTACTGAAAAGTGGTCTTATTGACAGATGACTAGTAAAGATTTTCAATATTAAAAATATCTGTGTATGTGGGTATAAGTGTTGGGGGAGGGACATAGGAAAAAAAGAAAAAAGTCACTCTTCTAAGATAAATGCTTTTCTAATTGGACTGTCAGTCCTTTTCTATGGTGTTAAGAACTTGGTACCAGACTTCACCACAAGATGGCGAACAGTTGCATTCTGAAAATGGCAAAATACAACTCTACTATTTGCCTCAAATGAATGTAATTTACTCAACCACACCTGGTGAAATAAAGAAGAAATAACAATATTTATCCAGTCTTACAGTGCGTACACAGGTTTTTCTGTGTTTTATAGACCAGGACCTTGGATTGTCCAATTCCTAAACAATGTTCATAGCTTGAATTCGTTTCATCTACTAATAATGTCATGGCAATGGAGTACAATGGAAAGAGTAAAAAGCCTAGGCTTTAAATCTGTTTGTCTGTGGGACCCTAAGTAACTTATTTGTCCTCTCTCAGCCAGTGTTTCCTCCTTGGAAATAAGACAGTAACATAATTCTCTAATAAATAATAATACAATTTAGTAATATAATAATCATACTTCACACTTCCACAGGTTTTTTTTTCCAGCTTTATACTGTACTTTCTCAGGACACCGACAGATACCCACAGACTTGTAAAGAAAGTGCTTTCCTAAGGTAAGTTTCAATTTTTATTATTATAAATGTTATTATCATTGCTACTGTTATTGAAATTTTATAAACATTATTGTATGATCCTCTCTCCCCAACTAGCTTTGAAAATTGTCAGAGGCCTGAGCTCAGGCACATCTTTGCTGTTGTTGTTCAGGAGTATCTGACTCTGTGACCCTGTGGACCATACCATGTCCACATGGGGTTTTTTTGGCAAAGATTCTGGAATGCTTTAAATGCCATTCTCTAGTAGGAATGTGATAAATTAATAAAAAATGATATGGCTTCTAATTATTTCTAATTAGCAGCTAGTAAAGACTCAGCCTGCTGTTGACCAATCACCAGAGGGGACTGATAACCAGTACAAGTGGCTGACAGATCTATCTTATTTGAATAATTTCATTTAAGTTCTTAAGGAAAGTAAATTTCAGAACAATTTTGGAAATTGTTTAGTCCCTAAGAAGTAGTCTCTTAAACAAGGGATACCCAATGGAGTTTTAAACAGCTTTGTGGTGGGATTTTAATTGCAACTGAATAAAAGGAGGACTATTATTTAAAAACAACAACAAAAACATGTAAGGAAGAGCTGTTTATCTTCTTTGTCTAGAGACATCAAGGGAGAATCCTTATTTTGGTTTCCTCTTACCAGGCTCATGATTCTACTAGATCAAGAGAAGCTATGTTAGAAATATCCTAATTAACGTCAAGGGTCCTGACTATTAAGTAGTGGTACTGGTAGAGAGTACGGTGCCCACTAATTGAAACTAAAAGACTCCATCTGGACAACGTGAAAAGCCACTCAAAGAAAGCAACTGCCCTTAGTAAGATTATTCAAAAGAGCTCAAGGCTCACAGTAACCTGAAGTAGTTATTAACCTAATATTTTCATAGATAACTGAGGGCTATGGCTTCAGCAGTTCCAAAGGCATATATGCTCTCAGAACATAGGCATTTTTCAAAAGCAGTAAAGGAAGAGAGACTGACTGTTCATATATACACATATACATGTGTGTACATGTATGTGTATACGTATTTCTATGCGTGTATGTATGTATGTATATCAATTGGGCTTTACAACAATCTAAAGGGAAAGGAAGATACTTAGACTAGATGCTTGATGCTATAAAAAGACATATAACCCTTAATATCTATGTATAGTAGATGAGTAATTTTAATGTCTTATTATATATGGATACACATATATACATGTATATATATACATGAAATATGTGATTATGATAAGCCTAGAGAATTTAAATGCAAGGTAGGGGAAATAATGTATCTGTATCAACTGTAACAAAATTTTGCCATTTTATGGAAAATATTTGGCATACGTACTGTGTAAATTATTATTAGGAGGTTTTAGACCTTTAAAAAGATGTTGTGATATTGCTATTATCCATTTTAACATTTTTATTTGTAACTATTGAATGAGAGAAGATAAATGGATCAAAGTTTTCAACGAAAACATCTTCCAAAGAAACTATTTCTTACTCTCATCAGCATCCTAATATTATTGCTACCAAACCTCTGACCAGTTGCATAAAGACTTTTGTTTCCAAGGAAACTACTGACATCAGTAGAATTTAATGAACATAAAAAGGAACTATGGCTTGTAATTTATACCTGGATAAAAAACATACAAGTTCACCTCTGAAAGCACATGGAAGGAAAAATCCATAAACTTAAATTTAGAAACTTTTTCATTTGTTATCTGCCATTATATATTTATATTATCACATATATGTATATATGTGATCATCGCCTGATTTTACATAACAAAAACTTGATAGACTTGTAGACCCACAGATACAGGAAAATCAGTAAATCATTTCTTTTAAATAAGGGCAAATCTTTTAAAGATAATTTTCTTCTTTCATTCTTAAAAATCAACACGATTTATGGTTAAAGTTTCACAAGATGGAAACAGGTACAAAATCAATTATTATCCACTTACTATGTAGAATTTAATCTTCCCTAAATGCTTATATAGAATTATTGCTGAGAATTAGCTTTATACCTCTGAAGCAATTTTTCCTCTTCTTCTACTGAATGGGTTTGTCAAATAAACATGTGAGATAGTTTTACTTAGGATGAAAATAAATTTTTAATAAATCCAGAAAATTCTTAGTTATATGTTAAAATAGATAACAGTGCAATGATTTTTTAAAGGATGTAATACAATTATCATTATTATTTGGATTCAAAATGGATTTAGGATGGGGGGGCAATATTGCCAATGTTAATATTTTATTTTAACTAATATTTTAAAAATCTTGAGCAATTTTGTTTAACTACAAAATGATGATAGGTGAAGATGGTGAAGAAAACACCTGTATGACCTTGGGCAATTCATTTAACTTCCCTTAGCTTCAGGTCCCTTAGATGTAAAATTGGGAAGATAAACTACATGGCCTCTGAAGTCCCTTTTCAATCTAAATTTTATGATTTTCTGATCTACTTGGGACTTCTCTTTTTAACTCACACAAGTTTAGTTTGTTACTTGACTTTAGGTGATAATGTTGCTCAAAATCCTGCTCATCAAATATTGTCAGCTCCAAATTTTCATTTATCTTAGCAACAGAAAATTTTATTAGACATTATTTCTCCTCTACTTAATTTTGTAATCTGGAATCAATACTGAAATAATACAATAGAAAGCAGGAATTTTTTTATTGCGTCACCTGTTAGATGTATGACCTGATCATATGTCATACGGTCATATAGTATGACACTACTCTAATAATAGTAGAGCTGTGGGACCTGGTGAAATAATTTCAATGCCCTGGACCTGTTTTCTCAGCAACAAGTAAGGGCACTGATTATATGATATCTCAAGTTTCTTCCCTCTCTAACATTTTCATTCTCTGAATCCTAGGAGAAATCATACTGAAGGGACATCTGAGAATATGGGTTCAGAACCTCACTCTGCTTCTTATCAGCTCTGTGACTCAGCAAATCCCTTCAACAATCATACCTCACTTTTCTAATCTGTAGTACAAGGGCATTTGACTGAATAAGGGTTTCTTAACTTGGGTCCAGTTATCCCACAGTGATCCATGAACCTGGACCAGAAAAACAACATCCTTATTTCAATATAATTGTTCCTTTGTAACTCTATGGTTTGCTTTTATTTTATTCATTTAAAAACATTGTGAGAAGGGATCATCAATAGGCTTCGCCAGATTGTCAAAGAGGTTAATGATACAAAAATCGGTTAAGAACTCCTAGACTAAATGACCATGACAGTCCTTGCTTGTCTTGGAGGTTAAAGATTTTAAGTTTAAATCAGGGAGAAGAGGAATTACTTTTGAAATTTAAATTCTAACAACAATTGTACTATTTGCCCATTTTCTGGGGTCTTGAATATACTGAATCCTTAAGCAATATTTGTTGAGAAGATGAATAGATATCAATGAAGAATATCAACAAGATAAGTAGGATATTTTGATAAAAAATGAGCAGTTCTGGAAATAGGTATGATATAGATACAGAGCGATACTGACAGAAACTCACACTGAGTGAAAAGAGGAAGATCAAGAAGGCAGTTTATATTATAAAAGCAGTATTGTAAAGATACAGCTTAACAACTGTTAGCTATAAGAACAAGCTGTCAAAAAGTCAGAAGTTTATATGATGTATATAGGGCAATATTGAAAGCCAATTAGTTAAACTATATGGATTTTGTTGTGTGACTTGCCTTGAAGTCTTCTGTTTCCTATAATGAGATCATTTCAGATCAAAGAGTGTATATTTCTGACCATATCTTAACATCTAAAAAGTACTGCAGAAAGCATGGATAACTGAAATGCCTAGATAATTGAAAACAAAACCACAACAGACAGGATGTAGGCCATGAATGTCAACCTTCACAGAATAACAAAATTTCAGAGTTGGAGGTATTCTGGTAGCCACCCATTGCTGGAGAGAAAATCCTTCTACAACACATCCAACAAGTGGTAAGCCAACCCATTCATGATTCGTGATTCCCAGTCAGGGGAAATCATTACCTTCTGGGACAACCTGTTTCCATTTTTGATAGTTCTGTTAGAAATAGTTCTGTTTTATCTGGATGATGCTTAAATTTGCCTATTTGCAAAATACATTATTTGCTCCAAATTTCATCTACTCCCTAAGATTTCTCATCTTAGGTCTAAAGATTCCAAATTTCCTCAATCCACTAAGAGAAATGTCTCAATGTCCAGACAATCTATGTCCTTCCTAAAATATGACTTTTGGAATTTAACAAAATAATCCATAGTGGTATGACCATTCCAAAGTATATCAGGACTCTAACCTCTTTGTTCATCTTATCTCTGACTCTATAAATGCGAATTAGTATCACATGAGGTTTTTTTGAATGACATGGTCAGTTCATATTGAGATTGAAGATTAAAACACAAAAATCCTTTGAAGCCTCACTACTGTCCAGTCATGTTTCTCCTTGAAAATAACGCACTGCTTTTTGAACCAAAATATCTTCTGAATTTACAACTCTTATTTTACTCAATTCATGGTTCTAGCATATAAAGATCTTTTGCCTCTTGATTGGCCTCCTTTGTTAACTAACCTTCCCAGTTTTGTGTCATTTTTAAATTTGAAAAGCATGCTATGTATTTATTGATAAGATATTTATTAAGTGCTTACTGTATATTAGACACTGCACTAAGTGATGCTGAAACAAATCACTACCAACAAAATTTGTCCTTATATATGATGAAATTGGAAGAGATCACATTATAACTGAGAACACAACATGTAAATAGCTAGGCACATACAAAATATAGAATAGATGGAATGTAATCTCAGAGGAAATAGTACTAGTACTAGGCTTTCTAGCAAATGATGGGATTTGAAGTGAGGACTGAAGGAATCTAGGGAAGTTAAGAGGCTGACAGGAGAAACAAAAAACATTCCTGGAATGTGGACAGCCAGTCAAAAGGTATGTATGTCAGTTACATCAAGTGGTAATGGATTATGTAGAGGTTAAAAGACCAGAAAAAATGGGGAGGGACAAGGTTGGGGAGAGCTTTAAAAGCCAGAGACTTTTACATGTGGTCCTGGATTTAATAGTCACTGAAGTTAACTGAATAGGGATAAAGCATTGGTTATGTCAAGGTCAGACCTGAGTTAAAAACAAAACACACATACACACACACACACAGAAGACTTTGAGACTTTGGCAGACTGGGGGATGGACTGGAGGAAAGAAAGACTTCAGTCAGGGAGATAAACCACAAGGCTATTTTAATAGTCCAGGCAAGAAGTAGTAAGATCTTAAATTATCCTGAATATGTGATAACCCTACTTAAGACCCCATACAGTTGTCAGTGGCTTGTCATGTAAGATTTTGATCTCTAACAGATTATCCACTATAATTTTATCTCTTTGTCTCTCCTTTTATGTTCCTTCTGCTTTAGCATGAGTCATCAACCTCCTACTCTAGACTTTCTTCCATAATGTACCATAATGATACTGGTGTTCCCCTTTTTCAAGATCCTTCTAAGATTCATGCAAGCACTTTTTTCAGCATGAGTACTCAGAATGAGGACTCTTTTTTAAAAAAAGTCATTGAAATTTCCCAAATCTTTTTAAACTTCAGAATTATTATATTTTACATTAGCAATTCAAGATCAGAAAGCAATTGATCCCAACACAAGTGAGAAAGGTATGACTTAAACAAATAGACTTTAGAATTGATATGGCCTGAACTTTTAGGAGCTTAAAGCCTATAATGAATAAATAAGTACATTTGCTTGTCTTTTTTAAAGTTTTATTCAGAAAATGAAGAGAACTTGATTTATTCCTCACTTCCAAAATCTGTTTAAATCATATCTTTATAACTGGGATGAGGATAAAAATCAAACCAAATTGCAAAAGCATCCTTTAAAAAGTGATTCTTCAGTAGCCAAATGTTTATAGATGTACTTTCAGAATGTCCTTTGTCACTTAATTCTAATTTTTTAGCTCCAAGAAGTCTATATATATATATATATATATATAAGTTTTTATGCTTAAAAAGACTTGGAAAATTCAAACATAAATTTTTATTAATAACTACTAATGGCCTATCATTAAAAAAGAAACTTATTACCTAAGTAACGATTATCTTGTTTATTTGAAATACTAGTAGAAGATAATTTGTGAACTTGCTGTATTCCCCCATTGAGACCACATTAGAACTTTAACAGCTAGTTGGTTTCAATATTTGCATTAACAAGGCAGAATCTGGTAAGTTGAGTGTTGGAGGCACACCCAGGGAGGTGTTCTATGACCCACGATGAGTTTATCAGAAAAACACATTCCATATCCCTGTGCCATCTATCAAGAATCATTCATGATTAATAAAATATCTAATGGCTAATCATAACAGTTATGCTACTGGGTATTATAAGAAAAGATAAATGCAAATGGAAAGAATCCATTTTACAATGGGCAACACCATTAAGACTTCATTGATTCCTATTGTTCCTCAGTCAAAAAACATGTCTGAGTTGTTCAAGGGGTGCAGAAATCTATCCTTGACTATGATGTTATCACACATTATTAACAGGGCACTAACTTTGAATAATGCACAATTATATCTTATAGCTCTATAATGAACAAAATCAACAAAATGACAAGCTGAGTACAATTTGGCTTAAACTACTTTGGTCAAAGGAAAGAAACTATTTCTTCAAGCAAAATATCAATATTTTTCATTTATTGGTAACTATATAAAATAAAAATTAGATATTACTGAAACACTACTAAGAAATTCATTCTGAAAATTATTATCTGGTGTGAAGTTGACATCAGAATCACTGAAATTCTATCACTAACACACAGATAACTGATAATTTTCTTAAGGCAATTTTTTTTTACATCTTTCAGGAATGAAGAGGGTAGCTAAGCAGTTCCTTTAGGCAGAATTTGCCTACCCCAATTACTTGTAACTTCTCTAAAAGGGACTATTTTTCCTCATGTCTTTACTATACGTATTTACATAACAATAAAGCAGTTTTATGTCAAGTAAAGAATTATTATCTTAAGAAAGAACAGATGAAAAGTAAATAAATACATCAATAAAAACATGAAGTAAGTGATATTAAGATCAAAGGATTATGATACCTTTTGTCAATATTATCAGGGTAAAGTATATCTGATCAAGTAGTTAATGTCTCCAGAAATAGGATTTGATAATGAATATTCTACTAATTACAGAGCATACTTGGGCTTTACTACCATACCTTCCATAATTCAGCATATTAGTGAAATGCAAGAATTTATAAACAAATATTTCAAAGGGTTTTGTACTAAAAAAAAGGAATGTGTTGAATCTGTCTTTTATCTACACTGTGACGATTCTAAAAAAGAAACAACCAGAATTCAATCACATTAATACAAAACTAGAACTGTTTCACTGTAAAATAAGCAAAATGATTTTTTGAATTCTGAAGTTAACCTCTTACCTCATGTCCCCACCTCCATTAGTGGAGATAGCTTTACTAGAAGGTGTTTGAAATACTGTATTTCTTTCCCCACCATGTCTGAAGTTTCTTTCACATGGCATGCCCGAGGCACAGAAAAGCAGCACAGGGGAAAGAGCAAATGATCTCATTTCTAAGTTAATCACTGAGAAATATCAGATAAGTTTGGAATTTTTAAGTTTAACCCATTTTAAAGAAAAGATAAAATACTTTTTAAAAAGGAATTTTACTGGTAGAGAGAACTCCTAGATGTGGAAATGTCCTCTATCAATGCAGATCAGAACCCACTCTGCAATTTACAAAATTTTTTAGAACAATGAGAGGCTCAGTGACTTGCCCATGGTCACTCAGCCAATGTGTCAAAAGGTGGGACATAAGCCAAGTTATATTAGATCTGAGACTCGATTTCTATCTACTATGGCAGAATGTCTCTTATAAGAGAAGGAAAAAAATGCTCTTGTTATACCCATAATTTTTTCACCATAGCTTAGTTAAATAGTTGGTGCAGTATCTGGGAAATCACAAAAAACACTTCCTACCTTTGGGGCTCTGGCATGTTTCCCACATCTGGCATCCTTGACAAGGCTGAGATCTAAGAGCTCAGTCTCCTGAAAGACAAAAGAGCAATTTGTAAGCATCCACAGAGGGAAAAAAATGGTTTAACACTTAAAAATAGGATCTTGATAACTGTATGAAGATGGTTGTGTTTTCTGAGTATTTTTTTTCCTTTTCGTCTCTTTACTTTCTTACATAAGACTGCATTCAAACAAAAACCAAACCTTATAAACTGTTTAGACTGTTTTGCAGAATAAATAATTTTTTCAATATAAAGTCCACTGCTTTTGTCCCATACACATGACCCATCAGTTACCACATTATTGCCCAAATCCAGTGATATTTTCTACAGCACTCTCATTAGCCCTATACAACATTTAAGCTTTAACTAGAGAGCTGATCATTTAACTATTCTCTCCTTCCTGGGTTCTCCATATTTTGACCTTAACCCCTCACAATTTTCTCCCTCTGTCCCTCTCTCTTTGTCTCTCTTAGTCTCTGTCTCTCTCTGTCTCTCTGTCCTTTGTGTGTGTCTCTCTCTCTGTCTCTCTCTAACTTTCTCTCTCTGTCTCTATGTCTGTCTCTCTCTCTCTCTCTCTCTCTCTCACACACACACACACACACACACACATATACACAACCAATAAGTATCTGAGACTGGATTTGAATTCAAGCTTTCTTGACTCCAAGTCCAGTGATCTGTCCACTGCGCCACTTAGTTGCACTTATTACTTACTTGGACTGGACACCTGGACCTCAAATTCAACATATTCAGAACTGATCTCATCTTTCCTTTAAACCTGTTCTTGCTTTTGACTTCACTACCTCTGTCACTGATACCAGCATTCACTCAGTCTCCCATCTTCCGAATCTTGGAGTTGACATTGATTCTCCCTCTACACTAGCATGCCAAAATCCAATTGATACTCAATTCATATCTTTTGTATCCATCCTTTTCTCTCCAGTTCTTCTGTCACTACCTAGTGCAGCCCATCACTGCCAGACACTTATCTTTCCAATTTCTATTCCCTACCTCCTCCATTTATTCCTCAACATCACTGCCACATTAATCTTCCTATTGTGAAAATCTGGGTAAGACACTCCCCTACTAAAAACCCTTCAAAGATTTCTCATTATCTATCAGTTGGTCACCCCACATTTATTAAGGGCCTACTATGTGCCAGACATTGTGCTGAGTTTGGGGAACACAAAGCAAGGCAAAAGACCTTTCCTATCATTGAGAAGTTCTAACGGGAGAAACAGCAAACAAATGAGTATATACAAACATTGGCAACTGGGTAGTGCAGTGGATAGAGCACCAGGCTTGGAATCAGGGAGACTCATCCTCAAATCCAGCCTCAGACATTTACTAGCTGTAGGACCCTGGGTATGTCACTTAAACTTGTTTCCCTCAGTTTCCTCATCTGCAAAATGAAGTGGAGAAGGAAATGGCAATCCATTCCAGTATCTTTGCCACGGAAACCCCAAAATGGGTTACAAAGAGTCAGACGTGACTGAAATAACACAATGACAAAATGTACAAACATGATATTTTCAAAAAAATGGAATAATTAACAGGTTGAAGGAACTAGAATTAAGAAGGATTGAGAAAGTCTTCCTGTAGAAGGTGGGATTTTAGTTGGTCCTTAAAGGAAAGCCAAAATGAAGCCAAAAGGCAAGGTGGGAGAGCATTCCAGGTATGAGAGACAGATAAAATGGAATTTAAATTACTTCTTAGTCCTAGCATTAAAGGCTCATCACAATCTTATACCATTAAATCTATGTTATGTGGCTTCTCTCTTTATACCTATACTTCAATCAATTTGTACTACTTCAATATCCCCTTTATATATACAATACTCTTTGACTTCTAAGCTTTCTGCTCATTCAGGGCATATCCTTCCTTTCTCTACCTTTTGAAATCCTATATATACTTTAACTTCCTACTCAAATTTCATCACATGCAGTATAATCCTTCATAATCTGTGCAATCAGTAATGATATTTCCCTTTCTATGTTTTACAGTCAATCAACAATCATGCAACAAGTAGGCATGTTCTAAGCATTGTGTAATAGGGAGATAATACCTGTGTTGCTGACATCACAGGACTGTTGTGACACAAAGTGCCTTACAAAGTATAAAACACCATAAAGGTGTTAGCCATTATAATTATTAGGAATAAGCATACTCCAAAATGTCACACTTTCACTTAAAATGTAGACTGTTCTGCTTCTATGTATATTTTAATAAATTTTATAATAATTCTAACTAATAAAAACACATTTATCTATAGATCTGAAGACTAGAAAAAATTTGTTCTTCCAGACTAGAATCATCTGCTTCATTTTCAAAAGGATTTGGGACAGTGGTATTCCCTGAAGCTTCTAGGCTAGAAAGAAAATAAAAATGAAGTAATCCCTACTCTCAAAGAGCTTATGTTTTACCTATTCTTCACCTCTCTTATTTACTTACCATATACACCTTTGTCACGGAGATGTGCTGTAATAAAAAAGTTTTCCTAACTCATAAAAATATAGAAAAAGGGCTAGACGCTGAAAAAAAAAAACTTCCCATCTATCTCCATTACTATCTACGGGAAATGGCTCCCTTACTGCTAAAAAGAAAAAAATATTTGAATCTGTATGGTAACACTGACACTAAACTTCAGGGTTACCTAACTCCCCTTATTTCAAACCTTTACTTGCTAAGCAACATTCTCGTATTAAAACAGATTACCAAGGGGAATTTCTTCCCCTAACGAAGGTGCTGATAAACCAATAGTAGTATCCTAGTTTATGTGGTACTCCTATTAGTCTATTAGAGTTGGGTCAACTTGAATCAGGCCCAGAGAGCCTTTTACTCCCATGTGACCTGATAAAACAGAGGTCTTGAGCCTGCAAAACTCAGAATATAACCCTGGTGGTGAATCCACCAATTCAGATTTTGCCTGAAAATACTGATCTCCTAAGTACAAAAAAGACAATATAAATATATAGTAAATTTTACAGAGAATGATTATTTAAATGAGGATTATATTACCTACCAATTAGGAACTAAGTTTTATAGTGCCTAGTAAAGAAAATTCATATGGCCTGAACAAGTACTGAAGTATCAAACAGCTACTATTTTAATTCCATTTTCACGGACACAAAGGGTTCATTATGCTTTCAGAGCACTAGAACTTAGGGGAGTTATTATGTAAATATTTTATTGGTGATAATCATAAGGAAGACACTGAAAACTCACTGTAGGGTATTATGGGACAGCACTCCTAAAGAAGACATTGTGGCATAGAAAAGATCCAGGCAGGGAAGCTATTTTTATATTCTGTGTGTAGGGGATGAACATATTCTCCCCCAAATGAATTTATATACAACAGCCCTTCCCTGTATGACTTGACCACATGGAGTAGAGAATCAGGCATAATGTTCCAAGCAATAAAGTCATTATTATGTCTCTATAAAACACATTTTATTTGTAGTTCTCTTTTGTTTCCATCACACTAGCAATGTGTTTGCATTATGACTATTAATAAGCTGAGGATAGTGACTTTCTTAACCTTTAAAAGTCCATCCCTTTTTTAATCAAAGAAACTCTCATTTATAATTTTAAGTCATTCTATTTTTGTCACAGCCACTAATATTCTTCTAGTCACCCACGTTCATCACATCAAAGTCATCCTTAATTCCTCCTCTTTCTCTCACTGCCCTGCCCCTTCCCTCTCCCTCGCCCACCCCATGCAGTCAGTTGCCAAGTAAGTCAACATCACCTCCTCAACATCTCTAGAATGTATCTCCTCTCCAGTCACATGATTACCACCCAAGCTATGGCCCCATCTTGCCTGAAGCATTTCAAAAACTTCTTAACTGATGTCCCTGCCTCAATCCTCTGTCCTCTTCAAACCACCCTTCCCATCATGATCAATACTAGTAGCATTCCCAAACCATGGGTCTGACCAGTGGCAACCCTCTGCCTATTTGCTCCCCATTGACTCTAGAATTAAAAACAAAAATGAAAAACAAAACAAAATAAAACAAAAAAACCAAAACCCTTTAGTCTTGCTTTTAAAGCTTTTTATAACCAGAATTAAACATATCTTTCCAGTCTTATTATATATTAACCCTTCCATATACACTATAGGACAGCCAAATTGGACTTTACTAATTTTTCCTACACATAACATTCCATCTCCTATTTTTCTGCCTTTAAACATTTTAAGTCATTTTCAATCAGGTCTGATTCTTTGTGACCCCTTTCAGGATTTTCTTAGCAAAGACACTGGAATGGTTTTCCATTTCCTTCTCCAGTTTATTTTAGATATGTAGAACTGGGGCAAATAGTGTTCAGCCATTTGCTCAGGGTCACACAGCTGGTTAGTGCTTGAGGTTGGATTTGAACTCTAGAAAATAAGTCTCCCTGCCTTCAGGTCCAGCACCCTATCCACTATACCCCCTAGCTGCCTGCCTTTAAATATACTGTTCTCTGTGTCCATAATGCATTCCCTTCTTACCTCACTTCTTTGAAACCCTGATTCTTCCAAAGCCCAGCTCAAATATTAATTCTTTCCTACTTCCCCATCTGCTAGTGCCTCCAACTTTATAATTACCGTGTATTAATTTGCATTCGTATGTATAACCTATCTATCTCTACAGACTGTAAGCTCCTTTTTAATGGCAGGGTCTTTTTTTGTGTGTCTTTTGTAACCTCATTACCTTGTAGAGTGCATGACTTATAGAAGGTGTTTAAATGTATATTGATTGATTTAAGGAATTTGGGAAATGTTACTTCAGAGGATGAGAAGGAAGTATATCTAAATTTATAGTACACGGGGAAAGGATAAATACTAACATGGCCGTTTGGGCATTTGTTGAGAATTTAAGAATGAGCCTAGACTTGAGGATTTTTTAAAATTCAGGATAAACTATTAATACTATAAGAACAATAAATACATCTAGCACTAGATATAACTTTCCTATAACCAGATTCCATTATGTTAGGATATCTGGTGAAAGAAATTAAAACTCTTAGAGGCACATTACAACTTTCAGCTGAAGAGAGGCAGAAATGGAAACAGAATAGTTGGTTAAGAAGATTATATCAAAGAATAGGATCTAGAGATAAACACACAGACAGACAGACAGACACAGAAAGACAGACAGATAGATAGATAGATAGACAGATACATGCATACCTACCTACATATATACATACATATATGCATATACATCTGTGTGTATGTATATACATGATATAAGAACAGGAGCCACTTGACCAGTGATGGAGTAAATTTAATTAGGATTGGTAAAATTATACAAGGTAGCCTTTAATGTTTTAAATTGTAATAGGTTAAAAACTGCACTAAGACTTCAGGGACACATTTTATTTGTCTGAAGACTCGAAGACCTAGACTTTGAACTCTACTGCTGTGACATGATTTTTCACATGTAATGTCTTCCTAAGGTACTTCACTTTCTTGATAAGTGAAATGAGAGGACTAGGTAAAGCGTTTACTCCACCCTGTGGTTATTAAAGATGGATAAATGTACAAATTTTCTTTAGAATATAGGACAGTAATCTTGCATTCTATTCTGGAAACCTATCTCAAAGTTATGGTTTTTAACCACACAGAAAGGAAATCAGTGATCTCTAAGAATCAGCATGGGTTCCTTCAACACCATCCTGACCATTATCTCCCTCAAACCTTGATGGATCTAGCCCAAGACCTTGAACTCCATAGCTTTGGAATAGCAATATTTCCACCCCAGTGCCAGAGTCATCACCCTGGGAAGCAATCCTTGTGGAGAATTAATTATTCCTGCAGGTTCTATAAGATACATCTAACAAAGACCCAGAAAAAAAAAACATTATTGTAACTAGAGTCTTTTGCACTGTCAAATGATTCAATAATTCAAACATATCATTATGTTACTGGAAATGACATTAAAGAAAAGGCATTATTATCTGCTTTCCTACTGCAACTTAAGGATCATGGAACCTTTCCATATGCCTTTCTCTGAAACCTTCCAAATATGGTGTCTCTATCATAATAAGGTCAACTCGTAGAGAGCTGGAACTATCTTATTTTACTATTTATAATATTACCAGCACTTGGCATCATGTTTTGAACATAGTAAGCCTTTAATAAATACTTCATTCATTCATTCATTCAGTAGTGACAATTCAGGTATATAAAAGGAAGAATAAAATTTTATGACTTTTTCTATATTTATTAGTTCCTTCCTCCCACACATGTCAGAAATATAGAGAAATAAGTATATTTTACCATGAGTTTTTCTTTATTCATATTGGCATTGAGTGATGAAAAGAGATTAATTTAGGATCTAGGATATATAGAAAGAAAAACATGCATATATATGTACATATATATTTCTTAAATTCAAAAGCTTAGGAGAAGCCTAAATATTCACCAATGCTTATTATTCAGTAGAAATACTTCAATCCATCAGCTACAAACATACTGTGGAACGGATGAGCCATGAAATCCACTTTAAGCTTAGGAAAAAGAACAATTTGAAATTCTGTCCCTTTTCTGAATACAAATTCCCATATATTCTTATTGAATTCTATTCCCATGATATAATAAGCTTTAAGTTCACACAATATATAATCACACAATTATAAATATTTTTCAGAGAAAATATTAATATATGTATGTTTGAATATATATATATATTTGTGCTTTCATCGATGATATATTTGTGAATATTTTCAACTTTGCCATAGGACAAGTCTAAATTTTAAATAAAGGCCATTGATTGCAAAACTCCTCCAAGCCTCCTTATGTCAAATCAATTCTGCTGCAAAGGTCTTTAATGACAGGGCTTTAGTTGGGAATGAATGAGAGAGAATGTATTTTATTCCTTTCTTAGAAAATTTTTAATCTCATTTTGTTTCTTTGGGGTGAGTGATAAACACTTCAAATACCCTCGCAATGATATTTCTTGTTCTTCCCCCCCCCTCAGATTCACATTTTTACTTACTTTTAAACTCTTTATCTGCCCTCAACCCATTAAAGAAAGGGAAACATGATGGTTTCAGATTACCCCACAGAGTAGAAAGTACAAGAAAAAGAGAAGAAATCTAGTTAAAGTCAGTTAGCCTCTCTATGATACAGTTTTCACATCTGTAAATTTGGGTGTGTGTATGTCTGTCTGTGTGTTTAATTCATAGAATTATAGGATGTGAGAGGTGGGAGAGATCTCAAAAACCAAATAGTGTAATTCAAAACAAGAATCCCCTGCACACACACAAAAAGGAAAATTAAACCAGCAAAAAAGAAGCAATCAACCATAAATCAGTCAATAAGGAGAAAGCCAAATGTTTGGAGTGGAGCCCCTCAGGAGCTGTAGGAAATTTGGGATGCCAGATTACATAGGTTCCTGTTTCAGTTTTCAACTGCCAATCCACCAAAGCAATTAGTAAATGTTGCCCTACATTCTTGAAGAAGACTAAAATGACATCACTATGCTAGAGTGAAGTTTCATTGTGTCCAACTATGACTGATCAGATCAATACAAGCTTGGAGTGCTCTACCGCAGAATGGACACAAATACTGTGTGTGAATATCTGGGGTAGATACATCCTGCATTTCCTCTGAGCTGTCTCAATTATGCTTTGCTCACAGAGCATGGCACCTTCTCTGATGTGGGCACACTGTGCTGAGCAGTCCTGTGCCAGTGTCTCCCATGTCACACAATCAATTCCAAAATTCTTAAGAGAGACCTTGAGTGTGTCCCTATAGTGTTTCTTTTGATCACCATGTGAGTGCTCACTCTGTGTGAGTTCTCCATAAAATGGTCTTTTTGGCAAGTGTATATTTTGCATTCGAATGCTGTGTGGCACTCTCTGAAGCAGAGTTTGAATGCTTGGCATTCAAGTAAGGACCTCAGAGTCTGGTACTTTATCTTGCCAGGTATTCTTCAGAATCTTCCTAAGACAATTCAAATGGAAGCAGTTCAGTTTCCTGACACAGTGCTGGTAGACTGTCCAGGTTTCATAGGCATACAACAATGAGCTGAGCACAACAGCTCTGTAGACCTTCAGTGTAGTAGTTAGTCTAATACCTCTTCTCTCCCTTCAGAGCCAGGAGAAATGCCAAGAGCAGAAGAGAGGTCTGTACACAACATTTGAAGATCTGACTAAGGCCTTTGATACTGTTAGTCACGAGAGATTATGGAAAATTATGTTAAAACTGGATTGCCTGAAGAAGTTCATCAGCATTGTATGGTCAATTTCATGACAACATGTTTGCCCTGAATCTGAATAATGGACAATGTTCTTGTACTTTTCCCAGTCACCAATGCAATAAAACAAGGCTGTGTGCTTGCTCCCATGCTTTTTAGCATGCTGTTTTCAGTCATGAGGTCAAATGTTTTCAATAAGAATGAACACAGAATCAAGTCCAGTTATCACACTGACGGTAAATTCTTCAACTTGAAAAAGGCTACAAGCTAAAATCAAAGTGGAGTGTTGGTGCATGATTTTCTTTTTCCAGATGACTGTGCACACAATGAAGCCTCTGAAGCTGAGATGCAACAAAGTATGGATCAATTTTCTGCTGCCTGTGCTAATTTTGGCCTAACAATTAACACCAAGAAAACATAGGTGCTCCATCAGCCACCACCACACCATCCATACATGGAACCATCAGTTACAGAAAATGGAAAAGGTCTGAACATTGTGGGTAAGTTTACTTTCCTTGGTAGTGTATTTTCTAGGGATATACACATTGAAAATGAGGTTGACACATGCATTGCTAGAGTGATCAATAAATAAACATTTACTAAGTAATTACTATGTAGTAAGCACCTTGCTAAATGTCAGAGATATAAAAAGAAGTAAAAGGTAAATCTTGCCCTCAAGCAGTTTACAATCTAATCAGGGAGGCAATATGTAAACCTATACATACAAAGCAGCTATGTATGGTATTAATAGGAAGCAATTAACAGAGGGAAGACACTAGAATTAAGAAGGGTTCCAGAAGCCTTTCCATAGAAAGTGGAATTTCAGTTGGGACTTAAATTAAGTCAGGGGCATCAGTAGGTAGAGTTGAGGGACAGGAATCCAGACACGGAAGAACAGTCAGAGAAAATTCCCAGAGCCAATAGATGGTGTGTCTTGTTTGTGGCACAGTCAGAAAGCCAGCGTTCCTCAATGGAAGAGAACATGAGAGGGGGGAGTGTATAAGAAGATTGGAAAGGTTTAAGGGTCTAGATTATGAAAGGGTATGCTCTGGGACCTTGAGCGATTCTCTTCCTGTGTAACCTTGTATCCAACCATTTTCAAACTGCCATGCTTACAAAGTCAGAATGACCTAGTTCCAAGTTTTACCTTGGACACTGTCAACTGAGTGACCTAAACAAATCACTTGGTTTTTCTAAGTCTCAGTTTCCTTATCTGTAAGAAGGGGATAATAACACCTACTCCACAGGGTTGTTGTCAGGATTTAATGAGATCATTTAGGCAAAGTCCTTTGCAAAACAAAAAAAATAGTATAAAACTTGAGGCATATTATTAAAAAAATATTAGTTGGAGTCTCTTGGTCTCCAGCCTCCAGAGGGAAAAGGAGAAAAGGGTGCATTACCATTTTGCCCCTTGCACCTCTCTCTTGCCTGATCTCCATGAGTCTCCTGCCTGATCTTCTGTCTCAGATGGTAGTGGTGAGGAGACATCTGGGTATCATACCATCATGCCCCCACATCCCTTGCCTGACCTCTAGCTTCAGGAGGGAAGAGGGTTTCAACCCTCTTGAGGGAAAGAGACTATCACTACTCCTCTGCTCCAAGTTTTTGCTATACTGCCTAAACTGCTTGTGACTCTGAAAGGACTCCCCCTGGAGTTCTCAAAAGTCTCTGAAACTGTTTCAAATTTTATTTCTTCACTTATGATTAATACAGTCCCATATGGTCATACTCTTCCCATGGTCATACTCTTCCCATCCCATACTCTTCCCATCCCATTGGTTCTTTATCCCCAACAGTCATGATCCAAATTGCATTCTCTCCTTTCCCCAATTAAGTTCTTATTCTCATTCCCCTCAATTCAGTCCTCCCAATGTCCTACTCTAAAGCTCTCAACTCCTTCCACTGTGCCTTCTAGAATGTCTGCCTCCAAAGCAACAAATTTTCTTTCAGCTTAAAACTATTTCTTTCTCATTCCCTCCTATTGACACAGTCTCCCTGGCCACCCTTTCCAATACTGCCTATGCTTTCACTAATTTCCCCACACTCCCCACAACTTAATGGTCAAGGGAGGCAAGTCAGAATACCCCTTCTTCCTGATAGCCACTTCCAAGAACTCCCCCTACCACCATCACTAAGTAACCTTTCCTCCTTTGATGTTCATGAAAACACATCTATCACCCAATCAAAATCCTAGTCACTGTTGTTTATGGATTTCTAGAACATTCTTCTTTCTGTAGCTAACTCATTATCTTTCTCTCCTTTCTAACTCCTGTCTTCATATTAAGGGACTGCAACAAACATATTGATACTCCTTTAAACACCTTAATCTCTCAGTTTGCCAACTTAATTTCTCATGAATTATTCCTTCATCTCACTTTAGTCACACATAAAGGTGGCCATATCCTGAGTCTTGGCTTCATTAATGCACTACTTCTGTATTCATGAATTTTAAAATTCTCTTATCTGATCACAATCTATTGCATTTCCACTTTTCCCTCTCCCTTTCTATATCAAATCCTGCTCTTTTTCCACCCCATTACCTCCAAATCCCTAGAGCCATCAGTTGTCTCATGCCATTACCCTTGCACTAACCACACTCTCCCTATTTTGACTCTTTCATAAACTAGTACAATTCTGTATTGCTTTCTTCTCTTGAATCCTTTACTCCCTTTTATAACATTGATCAGTTTTTTTTTCTTGCCAAGCTTCAGCCTTGGATCATTTCCACAAACTGCTGCCTTTTTCTTTCTACACATGTGGTGCTGAACAAAGGTGAAGAACATTACATAACCGTCCTGACTGGGTCCACTAAAAATTTATGTTACATGGCTTCAGTTGGACCTTCCCTGCTGCATATGATAGTTCCATAATTAATTTACAATCATACTCACCACTCTCTTTTCTAAAACTTTTTCAGCCTTCTTCAAAATTTTTCCAAACCACCCTTTCTGCCAATACTATTGATTGAGAACTCTGTCTCAATCTTACTGGAAAAAAATAAAATCATTTGCTAACACCTCTCTCTTTCCCCTTTCTCCTTATCTTTTGGCACTCATATGACTTCTATCATTGTCTCTTCCTTCATCCATCTCACTTAAGGTGATGCTTCTCCTTACCAAGGCCAAGAGTGCTACATGGACAAGTGATTCGATTCCATCCTGTTTCCTGCAGCATATTACCCTCTCTATCATCACCAATCTTGAATCTTCAATCTCTCCCCGCTAACTGGCTACTTCACTGCTTTCTAAAAACATGCCCAGAGGTGCTAACAGCAGGAGAGGAAGAAAGATGAGTAATTAGATTTTGAGTGTGACAGATTTTTGCACTCTGGGAACCTAGAATATCCAGGAGTATCTGTGTATGTCTTTAGTAATCAGGAAAGTTTAGTGAAAGAGTAAGCACAAAAAGTCCTCAGGACAATGGCAAGGTAGTCCAGATCTACTCCAAGAGGAGGAACTGATGCCCCTGGGAAGATGAAAGTAGATCAGTAAAAGTTAAGATTTGAGATTATAGTCCAGGATCCTTTCCATATGGCACTCAATTTATAGTTGCATACAATTTATTGACATCTGAAACTATCATTTAGGGTATATCGTTAAAAGATTACATTGACAAAGCAAAAGGTCCTCATGTGTACCTTGTAAGAATGCCTCTCTTTTCTGTTTTCAAGAGAAAAGAAAAACAGACAGATTTCAGATTGATTGCAACTAATTATTTGCCTAATTTAGCTGACATTTTTAAAGGCAATGAAAAGTTCTAAATTTGCCCAGGACACACACACACACACACACACACACACACACACACACACACCAGAGAGACTAGGATAATATTATATACCTAAATGATTTCCAATTAAACTTGGTTATTTATTAGGCAGTAAGTTCTGCCTCTCTAGATCATTTTCAATATTTGACATATCATGCAAGCACTCATCATATTCCTGTGGGCTCCTGACATTAAGAAAGGCCTGAAGCAAAAAAATTAGAAAGGTAGAGATGATTGTCACGTTGTTCTCTATTCCTGCCATGTAGATATTCTAAACATAGATTTCCATTACAGGCTGACTTGATTAGCTTGAATGGTCATAAATCCCTTTGCAAATAGTCTCATAAATGCTAAAAATCATCATTACTGATATTTTGACTGAACAGTAGATTAGGTCTCCAAATGCCAGCTCATAGAGAACTTCAGAAATCATGCAGATAAATCAGGCAAAGAACCTTTTTTATCTGAAAAATATGGATGATTGAGTAGAAAACAGATTTTGTAACTAAATCATATGTAATGTCAAGTAACTCAATACTAGTGTACATCTAGATAAACATTTTTGTGTAAGGTCTTGGCACCACAATCTTAGTCTATTTTATACACACACACACGTATATATATATATATGTATATATGAATATATGTATGTATAATGTATCTATTATGTGACCTTGTATTGTTTATTATGTGACCTTGCCTGTGTCAGAAATTGTCACCAAGATTCTCCCTTTCCAACCTTTTTAAATGGAAATAATAGCAGTCTTCTATCTCATAGGAATTGTGAGGGGAAATGAGATCATTCTTAAAATCTAGGGAGCCAGATTTGAAGCAAAAAGACCTTGGTTCAAGCCTTGACTCTGAAACACAATAGGTTCATGACACTAAGTCACTTAACCCCTCAGTGCTCTAGACAATTCACACGTATCAGTTTTCAATACTTTTGTTGTTATTATTCAGTCACTTTTCAGTTGTATTTGACTCTTCATGACATCATTTGGAGTTTTCTTGGTAAAGATACTGGAGAGTTTTGCCATTTCCTTCTGCAGTTCATTTTACACATAAGGAAACTGAGGCAAGTGGGGTTAAGTGAGTTACCCAGGGTCACACAACTAGTAAGTGTTTTGAGGTCAGATTTGAGGTCAAGGAAATGAGACTTCCTGACTCCAGATCTATCACTCTATCCACTGAATCACCAACCTACCTAAATTGCTGAACTACATTGGTAGAAGGAGTTTCTTCTTTAAGGAGTTCCTTATACCTGTGAAGTCACAGCTCTAGTCTCCATCCTTACAATTAAACAAAACAAATTTAACAATACAGAACTCTAATAAGGCCAACAAATGCTCTTTCCAGTTTTTGTTCTTTAAAATACTTCTTAATGATGTCTTTTTGCTGCAATCATTTTGGGGGAGAGAAGATCCTTCCACTTCATAATGAACCTTCCTTGTAACAAAGAAAAACCATGAATCAAAAATACATGATAAGAATGACTGTATCTGACAACACCCATAAAATTACCCTCCAGGAGTTCTCTGATCCTTTGCTATGGTCATTTTGCTATTGTTTAGGGTCATCACTTTCCTTTTAGGGAACTTCTCATTTATATTCTTGAGGTGGCTGTGTAGACTATTCATTTGACCCCTTTTATTTCATATCACTATAAGGAAGAGATATGGCATATGAACTACACTCAGAAGAAAGAATAAATTCAATACAGGGAGAGGAGGGAATTCCAGGAATGAAGAAGATCCAAGAATGAAGAACAGTCTGTTAACAGTGAAGCAAACATTAAATTTGAAGTTAGTTCACCTTGGTTCAAATCCTGGCTCTTCTATTTATTAGCCAAGTAAACCAGACAGGTTGTTTTATCTCTCTCAGCCTCTATTTTCTATTTAGTTCAACAAGTAGCTTGGACTACATAACTTCTCAGGGTTCATAGTTCTCAAGAACTATGATTCTGTGATCCTATATTAGAACCCCCTTTAGAGCTACTTCCCCAACATAGGTTTGACTTTGTGGTCCAGATTTTGAGAGAACAGCAGGCTAATACTATTCTCAGGGCTCTGGGGGTACCTAAGGTTTGTGGTACTATCATACAGAAGTACCTCCCTTCCCATAATTCTACTAATCCCATGAGTTATGAGCCAGTAGCCACAATTTGTTATTATGAAAAGTATTTACTAGTTATGGTTAGTACAAGCAAACAACAACATTTTTTAACCCTCCCCCCACCCCGAATACCAGGGGTATACTTTCTCCAAGCAAACATCCAGGCTCTGGATAGAGTGGACTTATATCTAAAGTACAAAAGTAGTGAGGCAAATTCACAAGGAATGCATGTGACAAAGAGATAATTCACAGCTTCTGCTTACAGGAGTTTCTTTTTCACTGCATAGAGTCCATGCAGCTCCCCTGAAGTGTTGTTCTCTGTATCTCCAAAGATAATATCTAGCATCTGTCCAACAGGAGAGGTCACACTTTCTTCCTGGCTATCCTTCTATGCCTATGTCCATGTTTGTTCTTAGTGGATCTCTGTTATCATTGTGATGGATGATCTTTGTTCCCTGTCTTCTTCTGATCCAGTTTAGAGAAAAGGAAGCTAGAGGAAGAAGCTCTTCTTTTCTGGATGCTTCTCTCTCAGGGAATTTACACTAATTTTCAAATTAGAAACTGAGCTTCCAATTGGACTTCTCCATCACTAGCTTCAACTGCTCTAGACTGTGAGCTCCTTGAAGAACGGGACTGTTTTTTGCCTTTATTTGCATCTTTATATTGAATGTTTAACATATAACATATAACATTTAACATATAACATATAAATGTTTGCTGACTTTTTAATTCACTCTGTATTAGACAACTATAGCTAATCATATTTTTTTTCTTTTTGAATGAAAGAGGTTTGCTTCTGAGGGTGTGAATAATCTTGTTTACATATTATGTTTATTCATTAATTGACTGATTCTACATTTCATTCCAAAACATGAGAGGGAGGAAGAGAACCATGACAAAGTAGTGTCATGTAAACATAGGAAACGGACAATATACAGAAAAGGGGGGGGGTTGGTAATCAGTATCAAATGTGGTAAACTTGGAGAAGGGAGTCTCGCTGGCCTGGCAGAGTGAAAATCAGATTGCAAGAGGTTGAGAAATGAGTGAGAGTTGAGACAATAAAGACAAGGGATATATTCAAGTTCTTCTAGGAGTTTGACTGTGAAAGAAAACAAAATAAAGAACCAATAACTTGTAATGATAGGGTCAAGTGAAGGTCTACTACAGATGGGAAAATGTAGGCATGTTTGATGACAGCAGGGGAGGAACTAATAGATAAGGAAATGTTGAACATTAGAGAAAGGGAATGGTCAAAGATGCAAGCCCTTGGAGAAGGAAAGAAGTGAGATAAAATGGGGGTAAAAGTAGAAGGGATGACTTTGGCAAGGAAGATCGTCTCATTTTCTAGGACTAGAGCAAAGGAGAATGGTGAAGGGAAGAATAAGAAGATGTATTCTGTAGAATAGAGAGATAAAATAAATTAGTAGTGGACCCACTCATTGAAGCTACATGACTTGTTTAAAGTTGAGCAGTATCATGTGCAGAGCAGAAGGTGATAGTGGGAATAATGCAAAGTTTGAGGTATAGAGACTTGTGAGTCCAGATAGGATTGTGGATCAAGGGTTGAACACAGGGTGAAAATGAATTATTTAAAAAAAGTGAGATTCCAAAAGGTAAACAAAAAGGTCAGAACAGGTGGTGGACTGGGAAATTAAGGAGGGTAGATTGACTGGAAGTTGCGCTGAGGATAGGGGAAATGAGTTTATAGGAAGGATGAGACAGAGTGAGACTGAAGGACAGGAAGCAGTTTATTCTAATAATTAAAATATATAGAATATATTAGATACTCCCAGAAACTCTTTTGGCTTTCTCATATGTGATTCACTACAACAAAGCAATAGATCATTCACAAGTGTTATACTCTATTACAAGGCTGACCCTCAAGTAGTAATTTCTTAAAAGGACCCAAGAGACCAGAAGGAGTCAATGTAGCATCCAAGGTCACCTAATCTATTTCCCAGAAGTTCCTCCTCTTATTTATAGGTCCCTAAATGTGTAGTGTCCTACTTGGCAGAGTGATGCCCAGCAATATCTCTTCAATTATATAACTATGTTGTCTCTAGTGACTCTCTAAGTTTCTAAATAAGACGTAAATGATATTTTTCCTTGGCCTGCTTAACAGCACCATTGAAATGTCCAGCCAGCCACTCACTCTTGTTTCTTTGCCTCAGAAATTTCTCCCAGAATAAATAATAAATTGCCCTATTCCTAAAGCTTACATCATACTCTACTGAGCCTCTCCCAGTCTCCCTGGGGCAAAAGTGTTTTGAAGACTTAAAAAAAAATAAATAAATACTCCTGAAAATTCAGGCATTCAATAATATGGTGCGTGTGTGTGTTTGTGTGTGTATGTGCGTGTGTGTACTTATAAAAATTACAATGCTGAGATGATAAGAAAACAATGAACTGTGTTTTCCCCTTTGCAAATAATTTATTCAATATTCAAAACTTTTGCTGCCCAAGACTATCTTCTTAGGCTTTGTCTCTTAACTTTTCTTTTTCTACTGCTCTCTTTGGAGTCTAATGCCTGAGGCTTAAGTCTATTTGGCTCATATTATTCAATCAATCAATCAATGTTAATTTATTACTTTTATATGCAGTCCAAATGTATATTTACTATCTGTCTCTTCTATAATCAATATCAAAATTAGTGAATTTAATTTTAAATGCTTTTAAAAAGCAGCCTCAAGCACAATTATTTCCCCTTTTAACTCAAAATCATGTAGAAAATAATATAAAACACTGAATTTTTTGTGTATTTTCCTTCATATATATTTCCTTATATCAGAACTGTTTTTAATGCAATAATTGTTTTTCTTATCAAAATAACAGATAAGGGATTAAAAACTTTTTTTTAAATTTAAGCTGAAGAAAATTTCCAATCCTTGTTCTGCAGTCATTAAATAGTCATTTTAAATATAATGTCTTTGAAAAGGTAAGCTCATAGGCATCATACTGCTTTTGTCTTCTACCTTTCCTTTAATCAGGTTTTTAAATATTTTGATCATTTCCTGGCAAGTAGATGTCTGTGTACATATTATTTAATCTAATGTGCAAATAGTTTTCCCAAAAGCTTAAATATAGGATCATCTAACTCAGAGAGAACATCTGATTTTAAAGCAGGAAGAATTTAAAGTACAATTTTTCTTTTAAAAATCACTTTTTCTAGATCAAAAAATTAAAAACTATTAAAAAAGCCGCTAATCTGCCACCTTAACCATGTTTTCTCTTTTGCTTTATCCAAACTAAAGGGAAATTTGATTCCTGGTCACTATATTTAGAATTTTTGGTTTTTATTCACCATTTATCCCATTTCCATGTGTGCTCCAAAGCTGTTTCTCCTGCTGTCTTAAAAATGAATTACCATAAATATGAAACTTTGACAGAACCCCTGCTCAAAAGATGATGCTTATTATGATAAAAATACCTTTGATCTTAATGTAGCATTTTCTCAAAGCATTTTCCCATGCACTATTAATTTGTTCCTACAACACCCCAGTGAAAGAAGAAAGCACAGCTGAGGACCAATATTAGCCTAAAACACAGACCAGCCATTGGTAGAAGCCAAAAAGAAGGACGCTGTAGTGTAGGAATTAACATTTGAAGGGAGAAAAAGAAAGCATCATGAGGAATGCAAAAAAGGTGTGGTTTCTGTTCAGCAAAACTTTTAGTAAGATGATTCTTTCTTGGGGAGAAGTTTCAAAGAACAAGTCAAGTGTTCACATAGAGATTACAAGTCAGGAAGCTTGCTTATAAAGTCCCTAAGGCTGACACTGAAAAACTGTTTTCTTATTGATTCAGGTGTTAGAGATGAAAGAGTATGACATAAACATTAACAGTAGGGGATCAGGCCCATTCTATACAGTATCCAGAAATGTCATAGTCATTAGAGATTTCACTGGACTATAGTCAAAGAGACCCTGATACATCATAAATTCACCAAGATTCTAGACACATCTGGAGAACCAGACATATCAATGTGACAAAAGTGAAACTGGAAGAAACCACTTTAATGACAATCCTTTAGCCTGGAAAAGAGAGGTCTATCAGTTTTTTTTTAAAAGGTTGATTTGGATGATTAAATGTTTCATATGTAGTAAACTCTCCTTGAGTATGAAAACATAAACTGTACCTTGCCTATCATGCTTATCCTAATTTTCTAGACCAGATAATTACAAATCAGAGAGGTTAAGTGACTTAAGCTGTCATACAGCTGATTAGTAGTAAAGTGAGGATTAAAAGCCTAAATATCCTTTTTCCTAATGCTATATTCTTCTCCTTTTATTCCAGTTGCATAAAGTCAGAACAGAAAGAGTTAGAGAGACAGGACTGAAAATAAAATAAATCCATATCTTTATTTAGCTCATTCTTGCCTCCCTCTCCACAAATATCCATGGCTTCCTATGCCATTTTTAAAGGAAAGGCGTTTCCCGTGTTGCCTTAGAGAGGACTTTTAAGAACATGAAACTGCCAAAAAAATACGTTCAAGAAAGATATTATATGTAAAGAAAGAAGTGACAAAAACAACTTCCATACATTCAGTGATAAGAGGATTGTGTTAACTGTGCAAAGTATGGGAATTAGATAATTAAAGATTAAGAGACTGAATTATAAGTAAAAGAGGGAAGGAGGTTCAAAGAGCAAAATCTACAGTCAGCTAGTAGCCTCAGCCCTGTTCAGGAGAAACAGGGTGGGAGGCCACCTGGAGAAGGAAACAAGGTGAATGTACATGGAGGAAAGAGAGGTTATGCCTCTAGGACCTGGCTTGCCTCCTACAGTTCTGTCTCAGCATGAACAGAAGCTATGGATGACAGAAGGCAGCCACAAGAGCACAATTCTGTAGCTCCTCATCCTGAAAATGGTCCACTGAACCATGCCATCTGAGTTTATAACTGTCTTCTCCCCTGAGTTTCACCTCTGAGAAGCAGCAGGAAAAATGGAGAGTATTTGCAGATTCTGCTAACTCAGAAGCACACTGGTTAGAAACCTAGCCATCTAAATACATGCTTTGAATTATGGTTTGAAAACAGATTTGGGGTGGAGGGAGATTCGTCAGTCCATTATAATGGAAAAGAAAGGAAAACAGACTAAACCCCAAATAAAACTCATCAGGATACCACAGAAAAATCACTCATTGCTACTAAGAATAAATACAGACCTAACCAATACCTGCAGTTTAAATATGTAATTTGTTTAAGAAATAGTTGTGATCTTATCTCTATTTTTTATCAAGACTGACTCATAATTTTTTTTAATTCCTTGACTGATTTGAATAACAAGGTATGCACTTGGCCTTGGATCCTTACATCAAGGGAACGCACATTATTGACATTATCTTTCCATGTTGTAAAATACGTGCAGTAAACACTCTTGCCAATAAGACCTAAGTAGTCTATCATTAGACAACAAGGCTTCAAGTTCACTTACAATTCTCTCATTCCGCAGTGGTGATATGCTCTATTACCCAACTCAACTAAAGAGCTGCATTTCATACTGTCTTATGGGTATTAAATTTTCCCCAGGGTCAATGTCTTTGAATATGCTATGTTCCTAAATAAATAACTTGTGAATCCTTGACACAGGCATTCGGCACACACAGGGCAGACCACTTTTTTTCTTTTCAGTCCTGTGCAATCTATTTCTGTTAGCTCCCAACCAAGCTATTGCCCACCTGTAAATAAATCCAGAAGATAAATGTTTGTGAAAATTAATTCCCCTGGGCTATTAAGAGAGGAAATATGTTTCTTTCATACGCAGAAGACTAAAAACAGTCCTCAGACTCTCCCCAGAAAAAGGCATTGCTACACCATAGGAAAGGATTGAAAATTATGCTCTACCACAAATAAAATTGTGTCACCTCAGGTTTGAAACTTGCACCCTTTCTGTTATAGCCCCCTGGAAGCTTTCAGCCTTCAAGGTAATATAAATGATATCCAAAATAAATTCCTTCATCCTATGGGAAATAAGATTTTCTGGTATTAAAAATATGTAGATTTGTAAGAATTAAAATAAAATAACAATGTTTTAGTGTCTCTCATAGTAAATCCCTGCAGGTAATGCCTGCCCTAGATGGCTAACTTTGATAACCCTTCTCTTAACTCTGTAGGTAAGACCTTGGCTTTAGCCCTTTTAAAATGATCTTAATTCTTTCCCAATGGTTTCAAGAATTTTACTTCTCTTATCCTTCACACAAATTTGATCCAATCTCTGACCTTGGTGATACTCCTATTTGTCTCTTACTCAATAACACTTTTTTTGGAACTGTGCTTCATAACATGGGATATTTGTGTTTATATTTTAAAGACAGATTTAGCACATAAGTTGTATGTAAGCCATTTAAGATTAAATACAGAAATCTCCATATAGAAAAATAGGTATTCTAGGTCTTGCTGTTATGAAATCAAATTAACTCCAGTCTTGAACAATCTGAGTACTTCAATGTACTTACTTCAGGGCAATAATTAGGGCAGCATTTAGATCAAATAACACAAATTCAGGGACCCACGAGGGAATACCCTTAATCTTCTGTGATTCTGAATTTGCAAGAAGGGAAATTTGGATTTGATGTAAAATTTGCTCACAAGAAACACTAACAAAAGTGTAACAGGTGCCTCAGGAAGTAATGATTTTCCCCTTTAAGGTCTTCAAGTGAAAGCTAGATGACTCACATGTTGGGCATGTTGTAGAAAGGATTATTTAATTACAGGTTGGGGAGTACCTTCCATGTTTCAGGGCAGGGACAGTTTTTATAGCTATTTGATCCCCAACATTTATCACAGAGCCTGGGACATAGTAGGTACTTAAAGTGCTACTGATTGATTCAATGACTTCTTTTTAAATAAGGTTGGGGTTTTTTTTGCCTTTTGGAGGGGGGAAGGCAGGGTAATGTGGTTAAGTGACTTGCCCAAGGTCACATGGCTTAAGTGTTAAGTGTCTGAGGTCTGATTTGAACTCAGGTCCTCTTGACTCCAGTACGAGTGCTCTATTCATTGTGCCACCTAGTCACTCCTTAAAATAAGATTTTATTGACATCTTTTGGGATTTTTAACATCACCATAATTTTCCCCAGTATCCTTTCCTGTCTCAGACAGATATTCTCTGTAACAAAGAGTAATTTTTAAAGATCAAAAAGAAAAACAGGAAAAAAAATCAGCATAACTGATGAATTCCTTGTAAACGTATGAAAACACATACAATGTATAACACTTGTGGATCTCTCACCTCCACATAGGGGGAGCATAAGGAGTGTTTTTGCATACTATTTCTTTCATGCCATGTCTGTTCTTAGTAACTTTGTAAAATTACTTTTCATTTTCTTCTGTTTGCTCTTTCCCATTACGTTGCTATAGTCACTGTATATATTGTTTTCTTGCCTGTGTTCACTTCCTTTTACTAAAGATCACATAGACATTCCCATGTATCTCTAAATTGATCACTTTTGTCATTTCTTAGAGCAGAGTAATATTCCATTCTATTCATGCACCACAATCTGGGGCTGCTAGGTGACACCGCAGACGGAATGCCGGACGCGGAGTCAGGAAGATCTGAGTCACCTCAGATACTTACTGTGGGCTAGTCACCTAACCCTGTTTGCCTCTGTTTTCTCATTTGTAAAATGAACCAGAGCAGGAAATAGCAACCATTCTAGTATCTTTGCCAAGAAAATCCAAAATGGGATAACAAAAAGTTAGACACGACTGAACAACAAACCATAATCTGTTTAGCCACCCCCCCACCCCAAATAGGCATCTATTTGATTTCCAGTTCTTTACCATCACAAAAATGTGCTACTAAAATATTATTATGGGTATGGAATTTCTTTCTGTGAATGATCTCCTTGGGATGTAAGCCTAAGTAACAGAATCTCTGACCTACAGAGAATAGATAGTTTAATTATTTTATTTGCATAATTTCAAGTTGCTTTTCAAAAGGGTATACCAACCCACAGTTCCACCAACAATGCACTAGAATGCTTATCTTTATCTCTCCAACATTTACTATTTACATATTTTGTCATCTCTGCCAGTTTTTAGGGTGGGAATTGAAACCTCAGTAGTATTCTGACGTGCATTTATCTCACTATTGGTGATTTAGAGCATTCTAAATCATTCATTATTAACATGGTTGTTAATAGTTTGCAACTCTTCTTGTGCAAGTGGCTTTCATATTTTTTGTTCATATACTGTGTTCATATACCTGTTGAGGAAAGGCTTTTGATCTTATATACCTATATATGGACTTGTATAAACACATGCATTCCATTTCCTTGAAGATACCAGAAAACAAATCTGTTTTATCTGAAGAAAAAATGCCTTGAATGCTATTTTAAAGCAGCAATTATTCTTTAAATCTGGGATTTAGTAAAAACTTAAACAAAATGTTTTTACAAATTGAGATACTGAAGTATTAAAGAATTACTTTTGGTCACTTTCATTTTTCAAGTCTTTTCCACAAAGGATAACAATTTACCTAATAGGACAACAGATATGGAAGTTATTTACAGCATAGGGCACTGCATATATGATATTCTCTTAATGCTGGTATTACTATATAAAACCTAGGGCCCAAGCCCCCAATTACACACATTTAAGATTAATAAGCTCTTAGAAGCACTTTCCATCAGAATTGTTTTTAAACTATTTTTAGAGGCTATGAAATCCAAGTGGTTAATAGTCACTTTATGGAAATCAACATTTGTTGTGTGATCACAAGTTATTCATGGATATCACATCTACATTTCTATGAGTTTCTCTACCCTAAGAAAATCACATGTGTATGAGGAATACATGTGATATATGTATGTATACGTATACATATATGAACGCTGGAGGGAAGAAAAGGGAGAGAGGGGGGAGAGAGGGAGAGAAGAAGAGAGGAAAAGAGAGAGATAGAAAGAGAGAGAGAGAGAGAGAGAAGGAGAGAGATGGTAAGTTTTATCTTCAGGCAGATGGAGTTTTGGTTTATCATTGAAATGATCAGAATTTTAGCCTTTCAAAGCTGTTTTTCTTTATAATGTTATTGTTATTGTATAAATCATTCTCCTAGTTGTGATTACTTCAATTCAGATGTCTTCCCAATTTTCTTTGAAACTCTTTATTTAAACGTTTCTTATAACACAGTATTTCATTACATTTATAGATCTATTTGTTTAGTCATTACACAATAAGAAGATCACACCGGAACCTCCAGTTTGGGGCTACCATAAGAAGAGATGCTATAAATATTTTGGAACTTTGAAGGTCCTTTTCCTCTCTCTGATTTCTTTTTCAGTTTAGGGTATGAACAGTTTAAAATTTGGGGGGAATAGTTCTAAACTGCTTTCCAGCTCCACCAACAGTTATTAGTATGCCTTTTTCCCCACTCCAGCTCCACTAATATAGCATTTGATCAGTTATCTCTAAGGGAATCATTCTTAGTCTTTATATATTCGAATAAATTCCTTACATATCTTGGATGTGAAAGCTTTATCAGAAAAACCTCCTGCAGTTCTCACTGCTGTCATTTACCAGTTCTTTTCTAATTCTTATTATATTAGGCTAATTTGTGCAAAAAGTAATCTCATTTTATTTTGTGTTAACATCTCTCTTGTCTAAGAATCATAGGCTCTTTCTCTATTCATAAATCTGAAAGGTAATCTAATCTGTTTAATAGGTGAATGTTCATGTCTAAGTCATGGAACTTACCTTTGTATATGGTGTGAAACATTGGTCTAAACTTAATTTTTTTGAGCAACTTCTGTCCAATTTTATCTTTAGGTTTTGACACATTATGACAAAATTTCAGGTACATATTACATAACTGGAATCTTTGGATTTATAAAATACTATATTGCTACGGTTTTTTGGGTCAGGATGTATAGGTCTCCCCTATACCCTTCCTCAACAGGCTTCGGGCATCCCCGGCTCCCGCTTACTCTGGGAGGAACAGCTGCACAGAAAACTCAGGACACAGGACTTGCTTCTAGCTACATTCTCTAATCCTGGTGTGGCTGGAACTTCCTCTGCCTCCAGGTAGCCTGTATTTAAGTCCTTTCTCCAGGGCCCCTTAAGGCCCCTCCCCTGGCCATGCCCTTGCCACAGCGAGCCAATGTGCATCACCCTGAAGGTGGAGAGATAATCCTGTTTATTGCAAACAGGTGCAACCTTCGCGTTCCGCCCCCAAGTGATCACGTGCACTCCTGTTAGCTGAGGACCCGTTCAATCCATTACCAACAAGAGACCCAACACTATATATTTTGTATGTTTGATTCTGTTCATTGCATACCTGATCTATTCCAATTGTAGATCTATTTTTTAAACAGTATCAAATTACTTTAATTTTTGTTGCTTCAAAATACATCAGCTTCATTACTATTGACAGATTCTCTTCCTTCTCACTTCTTTAATATTACCCTTCAGATTTTGACCTTTTGTTTCTCAATATGAATTTCTTTTTTTTTCATTTTAGCTCTCTAAAATATTCCTTTAGTTACTTGGTACAGCACTGAATAAATAAATTAATTTAGCTAATTTTTTTATTACATTGGCCTGCACTTTTAATGAGCAACTGTCTTTTTTATTGCAGTGTACATAATGTGGATTTTAGTGTGTGTAAAGTGGATTTTTGTTATTATTTTTTAGAGTTCAGTTTCCTAGGATCCATGGCTGTAACAATCTCTTGTTAGATATGAGTTCTCACAAATATGGTTCTAAACATCTCTACCCTGCTTGCACAAGATTATATAATAATAAATAATATAAACATCATGCTTAAATTGTAAACATGTACTGCGACTGCACAGTGAGATATAGGGATGAGGTAATGTAAACTTCTGAGGCTATTGTTGACAATATACCTTCTTTGTCTGTTGCCCTATAAAGAAGGTGAGCACTACTCAAGGAGTGGCGAAACCTTAGGGTTGAATGCACAAGCTGGAATACTGTCTGTGCCTTGATTGGCCCTCATCAAGGCTTGGGTGACTCTGTGTTTGCCTCAACTGGCCCCCACTGAGGCTTGAGGGGATTTAGGAGAGTACACAAGCTGAGCCCATCTCAATAGACCCCATCAATACATGGGGTAACTGCCTCCCCCCAGCCCCCACTTCTCAAAGACCCCGGGAAGAAGGGAGATTAGGGAATGGTAGGAATTAGTGCTCCCATTATCAGCAACCCTCTTGTGAAGAAACTAGACTAGAATAAAATAAGATCATTAACTGCTCTGAAGCTGTCTTAGTGTCTTTCCAGTCTGACCAGATCTGTGCTAGCAGCCCTCCTGTGTGCTAGTGTTATCTGTCTTAAATCTAGTTATTTAGATATGTTTTTATTTCTGCAAATAATGTTTCATAGCTGAATTAATTTCTGGGTATAAGTAGGTAGATACATGCCCAAAGATTTTATAGCTTCTGTAGTTATTTATAATAAATTTTCCTTTCTAGATATTCCAGCTGGATTTTGTTGGTAACATACAAGAACGTTAATGATTTATGTGGATTTATTTTATATCTGAAACTTTGATGAATTTATTGATAATTTAAGCTACTTCATTTTTTGTTGTTGTTGACTCTTTAGGAGTTTCAAAGTAAATAATCATATACCATGTACAAAAAGCAGTTTTGTTTTATTTTTGCTTATGCTTAATCCCTCAGAATTTGTTTCTCGTCTTATTGCTAGCTAGCATAAAGTTGCAATTCTTTTCTTTGCTTTTTTTTCCTTTTTGGAGCGGAGAAGACAGGGCAATTGGGGTTAAGTGACTTGCCTGAGGTCACACAGCTAGTAAGTGTTAAGAGTATGAGGCCAAATTTGAACTCAGGGCTGGTGCTCTATTCACTGCACAACCTAGCTGCACCTTAAAGATGCAATTCTTAAGAAAACAGTACATACATTGGCTTTTACTTTTTCTTTATTATCTGGAAATGTCTTTCTTCATCTTCATATCCACCCCAATCACTGCCTATTCCAGGGCAAATCCCACTATATGTGAAGCCTATATGGAAACTGCTAGGTGACTCAATGGAAAGAAAACTGGACCCAAATTCAGAAAGACCTGAGTTCAAGTGCTTACTCAGACACTTAATAGCTGTGTTATTCCCTAAGTCAGTTACCTAACCTTTGTCTGCCTCAGTTTCCCAGACTATAAAATGGGGCTAAGGATAATACTTCACTGGGGGGAGGGGAGTCGGGGTTGTTGTTGTTGTTGTTGTTGTTGTTTTTAAGAGCTGTAATGTTAATGAAATCAGAAGATCTTCCATGCCCCTTTCTATTGGCACCTAGTAAAGGCACTTAGCACCTAGTAAAGGTACTTAGCTCCTTACTTCCAGTTTGTTGGGGCTCTTGTTGGTAATGGGTTGAATTGGTCCTCAGCTAAAAGGAGACCCGTGATCAACTGGGGACAGAATGCGAAGGTTGCACCTGTTTGATAAGCAGGATTATCTCTCCGCCTTCGGGGTGATGCACGATTGGCTCGCTGTGGTGAGGGCAAGGCCAGGGGAGGGGCCCTAAGGGGCCCTGGAGAAAGGACTTAAATACAGGCTACCCGGAGGCAGAAGGAAGT
>CM053595.1:185766995-185783121 GCA_028646575.1 Pseudocheirus occidentalis | reverse complement strand
GGGGACTTGTCCTTCTGGTTTTGGGACTCAGTGTTCTGGTTTCTGAATAAAGACCTTGGTTCTGCCTTCCATGTGGAGAGTTTGCTACATTTTGTGATCCAAAACTATACCAGCATATTCATAACCAATCATGGGTGTTGTGAATATTTCATTATTGATACAAGAGCCAATAAGATAATACTTGGAGAGTACTTAGTTCACCTCCTGGCACCTAGTAGGTTCAATAAATGTTGACTCATTTCCCACTTTACTAGTCTTTTGTTTTCTATCCTGCCTCTGATTTCCTCTAGGACTCATTTTCATGAGAATTGTCAGCAATTGGAAGTTCATAAAGAAAATGGAAACAGTACTAGATTTGTAGTCAGAAGAACCACATTCCTTTTCTCTCTTTCTTCAACTTACTACGTATAGGAGTTTGAACAAGTCCCAACCAAGTGACTCTAAATCCCTTTTAGCTCTATATCCTATGTCCTAAACAGTATGGGGCTCTTCAAATACATTTGTGCAAGGTTTTAGGCAAAATAAAAGAATAGCCCAGTTAACTATTAACTCATCTCATTATTAAGCAAATGGGTTAGCTACTAGGAAGAAAGTTTTTTCTAACCTTGGCAGCAAGGAAAGCTCAAATCTAAAGAGCTCCTACTAACATACACGCTTTATCCCCAAAACACAATTCTCACTGACATGCTCCACTTGGGGGTTCTATTCGGCAATTTCCTTACCTCTGAAATGCTGTTTCCATGTATCTTTCTTTCTCCCACTTCAGTCCCTTCAGATCAGACTCTCCCCAACTGTCAAAGTGATAACTTGCTAATATGATATACCTGCATTACCAATTAATTAATGGAAAAAGATTGCAGGACCTTATTAGCATCATTCTTTCGGTTCTTTGGCCATCATACCCATGCATGGCACCAATAAGTAATAGTTCTTTATATTATGTTTTATTAATTTATATGAATAAAATTGAAATGGTACTGATCAAAGTGATATAACATCATTTGAATTCAATTCTTCCAAAAAGTTATATTCCCAGAATACGAAAAATGGCTTTCCTCTCTAAAAAAGTTTCTCAAGAAGTTGCCAACCCTATATTTATTTGAAATTATGAGCTGCCTTATGATAGCTTTTCTAGTGCTGACTGAATCTATTATTTATCTCTTATTTAACTTTTCCTACATTTTTCCTCAGCTAGATAAATTTTCTGAAGACAGACACTGTGCTACAAGTCTGTCTGCTTTGGTTCCAAGCATATAATGGGTACTCAACAAAGACTAGTTAACTTATTTCTTCTTATAAGCAATATAACATTCTAGTTAGAACAAAAGTTAAAAACAATACAAACTCCTATGTACAGCTTTAGTTCCTTAGCCATTATTTAACTTTTATATGCTCTATTTATCTACACATTTGTTATCCTTTATAGTTAAAGAAAGACCATTATCTTTTTCTCATCTTTAAGCATTCCCAAATAATATTCCTATCAATTCCACAGTGTTCCTAGGCTGCTATTTAGAAGAAAGGTGGTAATTACCTTAACACCCACTACTCTGGGAGCACTCCCCATTGTTGAATCTTCCTCACCCAGGATATTCTTGGAGGGCTGCCTGAGTCCCTAACCCACACCACATTGCCTTTCAGCTACAGGGGCCCCTTATTACCATTCTCAAAACAGAACGTGTTGAGGACTGTGTACCCACAGCTCATGCCTAAATCATTCACTCAGCACCTTTTTTCCTAAATGGTTTTTCCATTTAATTACTTTAATACTCATAAGGGTCAGTTTCTTTATATTTAGAAAACAGCAAACAAACCAGACAGGATTGTGCACAAAGTTATTCAAGGTTGCATTATGTATTTCTGTGTGTGTGTGTATACACACATATTATGTTGTATATATTGTTTATATACCTATATACAGACATACACATAGTTATACATACACCTATACACATAGACACATACATGCATGGGGCATATTTACATATTATATAAATGTGCAGACATATTTACAAAGTGATATATACATACAGAGCAGCTATGTGGTGCAGGGGATAGAATGACATTCCTGGAATCAGGAAGACTCATCTTCCTGAGTTCAAATCTGGCCTCAGAGACTCAGTAGCTATGTAGCCCTGGAAAACTCACTTAATTCTTTTTGCCTCAGTTTCCTCCTCTGTAGAATGAGCTGAATATGGAAATGGAAAACCACCCCAGTATTTTTGCCAAGAAAACCTCAAATAAGGTCATGAAGAGTTAGCCATGACTGAAATGACTGGACAACAGGACACATACATACATACACACATACATACATATATATTCAAACAAACAAACTGGAATATACTATAATTAACAAAACAATTTCAAAACGAAGTCAGCTCAGTTTATTCATGTGTAAAAACAAAAGGCTGATATGTGTGTGTGTGTGTATTTTAAAACTTTTTTGTGGTTGTAAAAAGTTGAGAGAAGTAGGTGCCCATCAGCTGGGGCAATGACTGGAAAAATTCATTAGATCATAGAATCACTTTAATATATAAATTTTTGTGAATTTAATGGAATATTATATTCCCATAGGAAATGAACATGAGGAATTCAGGAAAACATGGGAATATTGTACAAACAAATGCGGAACAAAGACAGCAGAATGGTAAACCAAACGCCTATAGTAATATAAATTTTTAAAATGCTAAATTAAAAAAAACTTCAATTAACAACATGTATCAATCTTGATGCCAGAGAAATGATTAAATAATCCTCAGCTTTCTGTAAAGTGGTACAGGAAAATGGTGAAGGAGAACAGGATATTGTATACATTGTCACATGTGGTCCTTTGGTTAGCTGATTTTGCTTAATTCTTTTCCTTTCCTAACAGGAATAAATTCAGCACATAAGCAGCTGCCCTCCCCCATCCACCACCAAAAAACCAACAACACAAATAAACAATCTTGCTCCTGTCAATGTCTAGCGCACAATACATAAAGGAAGCATGGAGCTGAGCCCTCCTGACCACTTCCAGTGGGCCACGTGTGCTCTAATAAAGTACAGAAAGATGTACTTTGTAATGCGTCGCTGTGATGGTCTTAGGCAGCGGGGATGCATCAAAAGAGGAACGGTGAATGATCCAGGAAGAGTAACCTACTCCATAGTGTTTAAAAGGAAAAGCAAGTTCATTCTCATATTCTTTGCCAAGTGTGTGTAGCAGTTATAAATACAAAAGGTTGATCTCAAGTAGTATTTGAAAAATAATAAATATGCTATCATTAATGATACCTTTTAAAAAGTGCACTATATATATGCACATCTACATATATACATGGATATATGTATACATATACATTTATAAACATACCTAGCATAACAAATCATGTTAAAATTATGTAAGTCAAATTTACATTAACTCTGTCATCTACTTTCTCCTTTTTAAACATCTTTTAAATATTATTATATTGGGAAAGGATATATGACTAACAGGAAATCCCATGAAAAGCAACAGAGCGAGAAAATAGAATCAGTCTATTTAATTAATTGTAAACCCACTGACTTAGATTCACTCTCTCCCTCCTTTTCTTATCTACTTAGGTCTTGGAAATGGGGTCAACATCAATTGCCTCCTTAGTTGCTCAGCATTCTGCTCAGTCACTTGTAATTTTAAAAACTCCTTTTCTTGAATAAAAAATAGGCATTAAAAAACTATACACTCTATGTTCTTTAAAATTTTTTATCCTCTCTAAAAAAATCCTTAAAATTCATTTATTGACCTTTTAATTCTCTAAACAGTAAGATGAGGTAGCAAACTATTAAGAATATTCTTAGTCTTTTCCTGTTACCATCTTTGGATGAGAACAATTTGAGCTGTTTGGGGCAAAATACAAAGGGAACCAAGGTTATCCTAGAATCTAAGTCTATTTATTGCTATAGTTTCCATATTCAGTTCTTGGCTTTGGTTATCGTCTTCCTACCCACAAACACTTTTTAATTCTCATTCCTTATACAACTCGGCATCTTTCTGTCTAGCACTCTGTTTGGCTGAACATTTTGCTCCTTGACTAGCCCAGAAAAGGTTGCCTTTGAGATGACTCTCTTTTTCAACTTTGATTTTATTCTGAAAAGGGAGGAAATTACCTCTCTGGGAAGAGTAACTCTCTCAAGCGCCACAGATCGTGTGACTACATTCTCAGGAACACACACAGATAGTTTCAACCAGAGATCTGTTGAGTAAACTTTGAGCTACAAGGTTGGGCCAGGACCTTTTAACCCAAACATTCAGTAGATGTGCAACACATTTTACTTTAAAAAATTTATTTGGTTTCTCATGCTGCTGAAGAGGGCATATTCTGATTCAGTTTGTTGCTTGCCACACTCTATTAATGAAAATGTAAACAGACAAAAATAAAGTCAAGGGGCTTTGTGAATAATATTTCAAATGATATATTAATACTAAATGTAGAAAAGTACAGAATGTACCATATAAAATTTCCAAAAAAAGAATATTTTGAGCAACATCATGAATTTAAGCTTTATAAAGTTAGGGAGCTAGTGTTCATGGAAATTTTATTTAATCCTTATAACTGAAGAGAAAATAAGTAAACATAAAATGTCAAAATCATATTTATTAATTACTCAGGCTATAAAAATCCAGATCCATTTAATTTTCTCTCTTATTTGAAACTATGTCTACCCCTGATAAAAGGATTCTCTGGCCCAGGTTGGGAGATGTATGAGGACTTTTCTTCAAAGGATTTAGCTAATAAATTTGGCAACATGGTTTTCTTGGGTCATGTTTTAAAGAGTTTTGCTAATTCTAGCTACATGGAATGAATTAATATGTTCGATGAATACTTGACTTTTGAAAATGCAATGAAAATTTGGGATTTCATTAAACCTCCTTCATTATTTTTTACTTTACTGGAAACAACATAAAAACAAACAAGCTTCTCTTTCTTTGCTATACTACTGTACTACTATTATAGGCCTCAGAAGATACGTGAAAGTACAGGCACATGTTATAACCTATGCTTTGATATTTTACATGCCTTGAGGAAGAGTTTAATTAAAAATTCTGCTTACAATTTAAGAAATAGGAAATCAATCACTGAGTAAAAAAATACAATCCTGCTTTTTCTCCCTTTTGGGGGAGTGGGCTGAAAGGAAGAAAATAGATTTTTGCATACCCAGACCCTATTCACGGACTAGAGATTGAAGGGAGCTCCTAAAGCATATCAGGAACATAACAATCTCTCAGAATGAAGAGAGAGGGGGAGGGAAAGGGAGAGGGAGAAGGAGAGGGTTAGGGAGAGGGAGAGGAAGAAGGAGAGAGAGAGAGAGAATAACATCTTGCGTTTATCTAGGATCTTATGTTTTTCAAAGTACTTTTACATACATTTGTTCCTCACCACAAACCTGGTGTTATATATACATATATATAGATATGTATATATGTATGTGTATATATATAAAACAGATGCAGAAATTTGGATTGTGACAATTTAATGTCTTCCTCAAAGTAACAGGGAAAGCCAGGGTGAGAGTTATATCCCCAGTCTATTCATTAAAGATCTTTTAATTATGACACTCTGGGGAAGGGAGATAAAATACAACTTATTGTAAATGGGCCATTATTTTTCTCTCTGCATCTATAAAAATCCAGCATACAAGCTACTTTCTGCCTTAGGAAAATCACTCTTTCATGCATGCATAGTCTATGTTGGGAAGAGACTCAATCTTTTCATTTTACCTTCAACCAGGAAGGGAAGTAATTAATATTCTCTTATAAAAGAAAGAGGGCCAAGGGGACTATATGGCAAGTTGGGATCATGTTGTATCACCTTCATTACCTTTATTTAAAAGTTGACACTTTCACAGTCTTGGCAAATTGCATTGGTTGGGGGTGGGGGTAGGTATCATCACACCTAAATATATGTAACAATTTTTTTGTAAAAAGTCTTTTGTATGTTCAGCAAAGATAAGGAATAGACCTTGAAAGAACTATAATAATCAGAGCTTACATTTGTATTGTCCTTCTAAGGTTTATAAAATGCTTAATGTGCATTATTTAGTTTGATCCTTAGTAGATACTATTATTATTTATTCTTATACTATTATATACACAATATATCCCATTATACAGATATGGAAATTGAGGCCCAGAAGTGTTAAATGAGTTGTCCAGCTTATTACAAACCCAGGAAGTTCCTAATATTCAAACCTAGCTGTCCTGTAAAATGAGGGTAATGACAATACTTGTCATTCCAGGATTCTGGTACAGATTAAATAAGATAAGTACAGCATTTTGCTAACCTTAAAGAGCAAGATCATTAATTATTATTATTAATATTATTATTGTATTTCTGACTTCAAGTATATAATCCTAACAATTAAATCTAAATAACTCTACAACATTAAAAATGGCCTTTTCCCAATTATAATCATCTTGTTTATACTCACTGTCCCTTCCAAGCTTCAATTTCAAGCTAGCCAGAAATAGCACCAAAAAAAAAATCCTCAAAGAAATGCACGCATTTTCCTGATATTGTAGCAGGAACAATCATATATAATGCATATGTGCATGTATGCATATGTGGATACATGTATATTTGTATATATGCATATGTATATATTTATATATATGTGCCTATATATGCATATACATTTATATATAAAACATATCATATATACATATACATATTTTATGTATACGATGCTATCAAGAAAGTATAAAAGGAGGGTTATCATAAAATATTTTAATCTGAATTCATTTCCAAACTTTCAGATACAATCAATGAAAGGTATGAAAAGAAAAATTCCTAATAAAAGATATGTTCTTCTCCTGTTAAGGCCATACTATGGGATAATGCAAAACAAAGTCTGACAGCTTTTAAAGTTTCTTATCTTAAAAAGAGTCAAACCTAGAAAGAGACAACATAAAACCACAAAGGTTGCAGAATCGTGTTTTTTCTGCTTATCAGTCAAATAAAATCATTATTTTGGTTTTAACTTGCCTTCATACTTTCTTGCAAAGAATTCTGAGGGTTCATTAATGGAAAATAATTCCATTTATCAGAGAAAATATGCATCTGTTGTGCCTATATTTGCCAATGCTGTGACAACTTCTTGTTAGCTTTCTCTAACACTATAGGAAAATCATAAACATCTGCCTCCAGCAAAAAAAAATATGCCCTTATACAAACATTTATGATAACCAGATGAAAAGATGAATGGAGAAAAGCAAATTTCCTTTGATGTGTCTATCACCTGATTTTCATTAGACTCAAGCTGGTTCATGCTTGGCCTTGGGAATATCTTTACTTTTATAAGTGCTCTGCTATATAATAGACAGACACTATACTTTGTAATTAGATAAGTGAAAACTGAGCTTGGCTAAAACATGGACAAAGTAGTTGGTGGCCTCCATGCTAGTAAAATAATGAAGTTAAGAAAACCAGACACCCAAGGGCCAAGGTGCCTCAAATTCTATCACTATAGCAATTAATGCCCTTTCCATATACTAAACTTTTGTAATGCAGATGTGATTGAGGAGAATTGCAAATGAAATCACTAACTCCATAGTTCTAATGTATTTGTCAAATTCTTTTCCTCTATGAAAAGTATCAGGGGCAGCATGAGGAAGGGTGGATATGATTATATTTTTGAATGGGGGATATAGAAGGGGGGCTGGGGACAGGAAAGAAGAGAAAGAAAGAAAGGCAAGCTTTGCTTTTCTTGAAGTTTTCCCCAGCTTTGTTTCAAAAGAGGAGAAATCTGGTCATCAGAGTTCAACAAGTTATAAAAATTCTATTAGCTGAAAATCGGAATCTGTAGCTCAATGAAAGAGATAAAAGTTCAAGGAGAATGCTTTTGAACCAGAGGCAAGATATCTTAGGCCGCCTCATGAAGCAACAAAATATCAGGTTTTATTTTTCAGTCCAAGGACCTGTGAAAGACATGAAAATGAAGTATATGGCCAAAAAGTCACAAACTAATTCAATTAGACAAAAATTTATTAAACATATACACTGTATAGAACACTATACCATATATACTGGGAGAGATTAAAAAATAAATGACAGGACCCTTGCTATCACAAAGCTTAGAATCTAATAGGAGATACAAAATAAACATGTAAAAGAAATCCCAGAACCTGATAAATGCATAAGTGAAGGAAGAAAAGTGTTATGGAAGAATTTCAAGGTAGTTTTAACTTGACCATCTTCATAGTCTAACGTTTATACTAAACTTCATTCCATCATCACCTACTGAATTGCATATTTAGAACCCTGTGCTACTATAAATTGATATATTGTCATCGTTATAAAAACGTTTCAAATTTAGAAAATATTTCATTCGAAACTTTGCAAAGTAAAATAAAAGTATTTTTATCTTCATTTTACAAGCAAGAAAATTGAAGTTCTGAAACGATTAAGTGATTTGTCTTGGGGTGCACAGTGAGTGAGTTTTATGACCAGGAATGAGAATGAAGCACAATTTTTCTAATTCCAATTCCTATTCTAATTCCAGTGAGCCAGTATCATTAATTCACTCAGACTTCCTCTTAATAATGTTATTTTAAAAAATTTTCTTCATGCTTCTTTTTGGTTCTCATTTCACTCCATATCCATTCATGGAAGTCTCATGTTTCTCTGGCTTTTCACGTGTTCCTCATAGATATACTTTACAGATAAAACAAAATCTCTTTCATTTGTCACCTAAATCCTTTTGCAATCTGTGTCCCACCTGCTTTTCTAGTCTTATTTCATATTATTCCCCTTCACATACTGTAGGCTCCATGCAAACTGGCCAACTTGATATTTTCTGCATATGACCTTCCCTCCTAATGCAGTATAATTGTACAATCTAATTCCCATGCCTCAAATGCTTTCCCTTCTCATAATTCTCCCCTGGAATCCCTATCTCCAACAAGGCTCAGTTCATAGCTCAAGGTACCATCAGAATATAATGTATTTGATGTTAGGAATAGCTTTCATTTTTGTCTTTGCATTCATTGTGTTGAGCTCACTGCCTGCCACAAAGTAGGATCTTAATAAACACTTGTTGAATTGAATTAGACTAAACTGAATTCATATACCAAGATTTCTTGTCATTCTCCAATCAATAGGCACATACTTTGTTTCCAGCTCTGCATGATTACAGAATATATTGCTATAAATTTATGTATATACACACATATATTACTTAAGACCATCACTCTTTTTGCTATAGGATGCTGCCTTTGCTGTACTCCTTTGTGTGTCTATATTAATATGCTTCCGTTTTTCAAAGAATGAAAACATTTGAAGTATTAAGTCAGAAGAATTGTCATTTGGTATCATTAAAGGTACCTTTCAGGCCACTTTTGTCAAGGCAAAAACTATTCTAGTGCTCTAATTAATTTGTATACCACCTACAGAAGTTATTCTTGACAAGTTTAACTAGCTATATAACGTTATTCACTTTGTTTGCCTTCAAGTGATTTTCATGATACTGATATCCAATTACATTCACCTATAGGAAGTTTCACTCTATTAGCCAAAAAGATTATCATTTTTGTTCAAGACCATAAGATGTGTGTGTAGTTCTTTGAGTTATTTTCTCCTATATAATAAGAAGGCAATTAAATGAAAATAAGTAGAGTATTATTAACAGTATCTTTTAAAAAGTCTATAAATTTACAGTTATGACCATTATAAAATATACTAAGTAAAATGTTTTACATTATTGCACATGTATAAACTATATTGGATTGTTTACTGTCTCAGAGAAGGGGAGGGAAGGAAGGAAGGATAGACTTTAGAACTCAAAACAATTTTTTTAATTTTTAAAAATTGTCTAAACATGTAATTGGGGAAAATGAAATATTATATAAAATATCCTAAACAGAAATGCAAAAATATTAGATAAATATGTAACAATATTTGATCCTATAATTAATAGACTCTGGATTAGATTTAGTATAGGAGTTGATATGGTCAGATCAACCTTTTAAGGAAATTACTTTGGCATCTGTGGGAGGAATTAGGAGGAAGAAAAACATGAAGTAGGGATGATGAGGAGTATATTGCAATCATTGATCCCAGATATAGAGCACCTGACATAGCTATGAGATCTGAGAAGCAGAATTTTCCCAATGGCACCTGCTCAAGTGTGAGGGGAGTTCTTTAGGTGATAATTGCCATAAGATGACCACACTTACTCATACGGGAGAAATAACCCAACCCTCCACCCTTATAAACAAGGGGAAGGGTATGTAGTGATGCAGTGTTAGGGGGAAAGGGCATATGTAGACATTATGTTTCAAGTAAGCCCCTTATTGGCTATTTTACCCTAAGAGGGAAGGATATAACCTTTCTTCCCACTTTCTAATTGATCAAATACTTCCTAGACTCAAGTCATGGCCAAAGACTGGTCCTATAGCTCCTCCTTTGTAAACCATTAATCCAGGGTGGCCCCCACATTTTATGGATAAAATATAGGAGCAAATGAGATGTTAAGTGAATTGTCCAAATGACACATCCAGGATTTGAACTTAGATTTTCTAACTTCAAAATCTAGCATGTTTCTTGAAAGCAATGCCAGCCAAGGGTGTGCCTTTAAGCTTTCTCAGTTTCATTTTCTTCATCCATCAAATGAGAGGGCTAGAGCAGAAGATCTCTCCAGGTTAAAATCTATGATTCTGTGAAAATACTCTTATTCTCTACCATTCTGTAAAGGCATTATATATGGACCCAGCAATAAACTACATCATTTGTCTGAAGGTTAGCCGCCTCACTAAATTTGAAAAGAGTAGTTGGACACAGGAGGTGACAAATGTTTCAGCCACAGAAACTCATGAAAACTGTCTCCTAAGACATGAAAGGTAGTATAATTTATGTTGTTGGAAGTACTGCCATGAACGAAATCAAGAATCCTTGAAATACTCATGTATTAATAAAGTTGTAATAATATAATGTAACAATATATAATAATAGTATGAAAATGGCTCAAGTTAACAAGGTACAAATGACTTACAGATAGCCCTGACAATTAAAAGTGTCTATTTTCTCAGACAGACATAACTTTAATGGCTCCTGCCAATCTTTATGCTCTATTTAAGACTTATGTGTGCTATGATCAGGACAGACCCACACCACTACTAAACATAATACGAATTTTCAACATCTTTGCTGGTCTCAAAATCATAGTAAACTATTAAACACTAAAAATCAACTTGTATTGAATCAAATCATCATTGTTAGGAATCAATTGCTGTCAATGGTTAGTCAACAGTAGTGCATAGAGAACAACAAAATCACAGTTACAAAGGACTAACCCCATGTCTCAGAGTCACAGTATTTCCCCGTCCTCTACTGTCTCTAATTCTTAAAACCAAACCAAAATAAAGGAAAAAACACTTTCTGATTTATAGGTTGAGGGTTGGGTTTTGAAAACTCATAGCCTCCTGTGTGCTCCCTAGGGTCTTTCCAGCCTGCTGCTGACTGAGCAATAATATTCTCTTATTGTTAAAGATCAGCAGGTGGTTATAGAGACATGTTTAAAACCATTAGCATCAAATTAAGACTTTCTCCCTCACAAAAATTAGACCTGAAATGGTATTGAAAAACAGATAGTTCTGTAAAGAAAGAAAGGCAACTATTTAGGAGGCATTTATGGTATGATTAAATACTAGCAGATTTGTCAATCTGTGAAGGTCATAGGATCATAGTTTTCAAGTTAGAAGAGAACTTTCTAATTTTTTATAGATGAGGACAGAAAGTCCAAGAGGTTAAGTGATTTGCTCCTATGGATATAAATGGACTTCTTTAGCAAGAAAGATATTTTATATGTACCATGGTATATAAAGATTAGAAACAAAAATTAAAAGCCTTAGAAACAACTAAGTTTAGAATGCAGGTGAAATTTATTTTAATAGAAAATGTACTACTTATGTAGTAGTTCAATTTAACAGTGTTTACTAGTGACTACAATGTGCAAGGCACCATGCAAACTCTTGGAATACAAAGATAAAAGCTAAACAATCTCCACCCTTAAAGAGGTGGAAGATCAACGTCTTCCAGTGTCTACTGGAAGAGCAATATTTAACCAGGTATAGATTCAGTGACACACTTTCACATTGATTCCTTCAAACTTAAATCTAGATCTATGGATAAGTGGAAGGTGAAAGCATATGAGCTCTAAACCTCTTTCCATTGTCTGGCACTCACTAAAACCTTCTTACTGATAGTATTACCCTTGCTACACTACAGTATCAGTTACAACTTCTCTCAGCCTTAAAAAGGAAGAGAAATATTTCATGCTCAACATTGACATTTCTAGATTCCATCTCTACCACTGTTACTCAGCAATCCCTTCTCCTTTGAGACTCATGCTATCTAAATTTCTCACCCAATCCAGATCCTACTGGTCATCATCAACCCCCAAGGTATTGTTGATGGATTGATTTTCCTTTTCTCAATGAGTTCACAGTCTGTCTTTATAGTCCCAATGTTTGCCATGTACTAGGGGGTTTCAGCATACAGACTGATGCTCCCTCAAATACTAGCCAAGGCACATCCTCTATATGCAACCATAATTCTGTCTTTTTCTGACTTCTCCAGAAGATTGTCCCCTCTGTGATACCCAATCTACTTTACCTTTTGACTCCTTCCCTGTTTCTATAAATAAGCCTAAATCTTATTTATCCTTTAAAAAAAACCTGTTCCTACTATCCCCACTTGCTCTCATCCTCTATCTCTTGGACACTTCATGGCTAAGTTTCTTGAGAAAACTGCTGATAAGTGCCTCCTTTTCTTCTCCTCTGATTCTATTTTGTTCTCTCTACAATCTGGCTACCAGCTTTAGTCACCTCTATATGACCTTTCCAATCACTAAATCTAAAAACTTCTCAATCTTTACCTTCTTGATGTCTCTGCAGCATTTCACATTGTCAATCAACTTCTTTTTCTTACTTCTGGGATTTATTTGTGATACTGCCCTCTTCTATTTCTCCTCCTACATATATGACTGCTTCTTTTTATTCTTTTTTCGTTTGGATTTCTCTTTCCCTTCTATTATAACTCATTTGGTTTCATCATCTCTATGCAAATGATTCCTAGAGCAATATGTACAGCTCTAATTTCTTTCATGAGCCATATTCCTAAATCATCTAATGTTTTTTGGATATATGAAACTGTATGCAACATAGACATCCCAAACACAAGTTATGCAAAACAAAACTCACTATCTTCTTTCTTACTCCCCCCCCAAAAAAACTGTCTTATCTTCCAAACTTCCCAATCACTGTCAGAAATCAGAATTACAGTGGCTTGAAAGAAAACCTGAGGTGTGCAAATTTAGAGACATCTCTATTCCAAATGTTCATATGGGCTGTTTGTGCCTGACCTATGGTAGAACCTTCCAAACTTGTATTGGTCTGATCAGTCACACTTGGACACACTGTAACTTGACCCTCCACATAATGATGCTGTTTTGTTCCTCTTCAAGGACAAAGGACAACAACCAACCATTACTGTTAACGTTGCTACCAGACTCCAGCCTCAGTGGAAGGGAAGAGATAGAGGGAAAGTAAGAGTCTTGCCTATAGCCATAACAAGAATAAGATTTAAACCCAAATTTACTGTTTAAGAATCAGTGCTTTTCATACTCTACCAATCTTCCATTGAGTACTTGTCTCCTGCATATGAGCACAAATACAGTGTTAAATGGAGAATCGAAGGTCATTGAGGAAACTTCTAAATGTTCTTTGATCAATTCATTGAACCTCATGTTAATAATCTCCCTCACTAAGTAACTTCACACAATGGCTGCTTAAGCACCTATTGAAAATGAAATCCAGGAATCATCCTATGTGAGTTGTAGTCACATACTATCAGGCTGTTTCTTATTCTGAGGATTTAAATTTTGTAATTCTGCAGAAGATAGAAACAGCTAAAATGTATGTAGTACATTAAAATCTGAAAGCATTTCTACATACAATACTTCATTTGATCCTTACAATGACCCTGGAAGGTAGGTACTCTTATTATCACCATTTTGTGGGTTAGTAAAGCTGAGATTAAGGAGGTTCTCACAGAAGTCACTGCTGAAAGGAGCCTCTGGCCTCCAGTTTTCTGGACTCTTAACTCCAGTTTATTATCTACAACATCACCTAGGAAAAAAGAAATTATTTCTATAGTCTCTGTGTTATGATTCTGTGTTGGACTCTAAGGAACCGCTAAGGAAATTCTCAGAACCTACTGTACTTCACAGACTTTTGGGGATCAAATAGGTACATGTATTGCAGTGAATAGTTCTGATCACATTGCTCCAATAAAGATTATAATTTGACCTGTAATTGTGGCTGCTTCTTAAACTAAGTCAGCTCTCCACAATTCTCCTCTCCTTATGTTCAGAGGGAGAGAAAAGATACAAACGTCAGTTCTAAATGATAGCTATGGTTTTTGAGAAATGGTTGATAAGTAACATTAAGGGCTGATGTGTGACTCAACTGACTCCCACGCTAATATAAAGATTTTATTAAAAACTGTAGTCATGGTAATAAGACTATAGGAATACTGGGCTGGAACTAAGCTTTAATTTTAAAAAAAACATTCCAATATTATCCAATATCCAGTTGCAATTTCATCTTATTTTTAGCAAAAAAAAAACAAATACAGAAACAATGAATTTACACAAACATAATTTTTATCTTCAAAAGATAATTTCTGTTTCATAAAACGCATACACCAAACCAGATCTGAATGCCTAAGATGTTCCCACAAGTATGTTTTGAGCACATGGAAAAATATTAACTCTTTGAGAACTTTAAAATACTTTTCACTATCGTTAGATTAAATGATAGATTAAATAAGATCAATCTTGTCCTACTGAAAATAAAGCTAAAATGACGTAAATTTTAGGAAATGTATTATTTCACACTTAGTTATTTCCCATTTTTAATTACAAGGAATGTTATGTTTAAATAATCTTAATATTAAGATAGGAATCAGTTGAGGCCAACAACTTTTCTAAAATCAGTTTGGAGTGGACTTGGGTGGGGGGCATTCAACATTTTTTTTCATAAATGGCATTATATGGATCCAGTATACATTATTCTATTACTATAAATATTCAAATGGGGACATTTGAAATAGCAGTACCTGTCCAACCAACCAGAGTAGAGAAGTGGAAGGAACAAAATTTGGGAGATACGATAGGAGACCTGGATTCTAGTGCATGCTCTGTCACTAATTCTCTGTGTGACCTTCAATAAATCACTTCTTCTCTCTTAACCTCCAACTCCTCACTGATCAAATGAGGATCTGACAGTTTCAAGGTTTACATTCATTCAATATTATCACATAACATAATTCTATTTCTCAGCCTATAATAAAGCTCAGTTTTCAGGCAGAAACTCAAATCTTTCTAACGGTTCCAATGTATCTTTCACATCTACCACTGGGTCAGTCTCTTAATTGATTATTCCCAAGACTGAACACAGTAACACTTTAATGTCCTGTCACTACTTTCTAAAACAGCCAGTTGCATGACCCAGAATACAAGAAATTTCCCTCTTATTTCACACAATATCTTCCTACCTGCATTTTCTATAGTTGTTTTACTTTTTGCCTTTGGGAGCAAGAAAGCTGTTACTCCTTTTAGATGGCAGTTTTTTAAATATCTAATGACAGTTATTAAGTTTCTCCTTAATCTTCTCTTATTCAGGTCAAACATGCAAAGTTTTCTCAACTACTTAGCAGCAATGTGGAATTTTTTTTTCAAGCCTATCATCTGCTATTAAATATGTTCTGTCAGATTTCTAGTCTGTCAGTTCCCATATCTTAAAGGTTCTGATGAGATGTGAGTCTCAAAACTGAAGTAGTTTCAATGATGTTATTTCCTGGGGTAGGGCTGAGTATAATGGAATCCACAGCTCATGGGAAATACTTCTCTTCTCTAAGTTAACAGTGAAATGGGCACCACATACTGTATGTGCATTGCAGAAGACACATCTGGGGGGCGGAGCCAAGATGGCGGCATAGAAGCAGCAAGGTCCCGCAGCTCCCACACCGCCACCCTGAACACCCAGAAAATACGAGCCCAGACAAAGTCTAGGAAAGTCTAGGACTCTCTGACTCACAAAAATCCAGAGAAC
>CM053595.1:185726292-185766495 GCA_028646575.1 Pseudocheirus occidentalis | reverse complement strand
AAAAAAAAAAAGAAGACACATCTGGATATGGAATATGGGGACACCAAAGGTATTCCTTGACATCTTCCAAAATCCCTTTTATGTTTATAAAACCGTATACATACCCATTTTGTTTACTAGTAAGCGAACACATAGCAAAATTGAATAACTTACTTGATTTAGGTTTTTCTAAAGACTATTTACTATTTTATTTTTGCCAATTACATGTAAAAAATGAATGTTTTTTTTCATAATTTTAGTTCCAAATTCTCTCCTGCCCTCTCCTTCCCACCTCATTGAGAAGGCAAACAATTTGACATAGATTATACATGTGCAGTCCCACAAAACACGTTTCCATGTAAGTCATTCTATAAAAGAAAACACACCAAAAAACCCAAGAAAAATAAAGGAAAAGTATTTTTGATCTGAATTCACATTCTACCAGTTTGTTCTTGTCCTACCAAATTGTCTTGGATCGTTGTGTTGCTGAGAATAGCTAAATCATTCATAGTGGATGATCATACAGTATTGCTGTTACTGTGTACAGTGTTCTCCTGATTCTGCTCATCTCATTTTTCATCAGTTCATGTAAGTCTTTACATGTTTTTCTGACAGCATTCTGCTCATTGTTTCTTAAGGCACAATAGTATTCCATCACAATCTCATACAACTTGTTCAGCCACTCCTCAATTGATGGACATGCCCTCAATTTCCAAATCTTTGCCAGGGGACCATCCCCAGTAGTCCCGATACACACACACACACACACACACACACACACACACACACACAGAAAGAGAGAGAGAGAAAGAGAGAAAGAGAGAGAGAGAGAGAGATGTGCTACTATTAGTTACCTCTGTGCAAATGGCTAAATGTAAAGATGGCTCTCACATCACACAGAGGCATTCAAAACACACACACACACACACACACACACACACACCTCACAAAAACCCAAGTTATTGTGTAAAGAGCAGTAATGCAGTCATCAAAAGACCTGAGTTCAAATTCTGACTATATCATTTCACCATCTGTTTGACTTTTGGGTGAATACCCTTTGCCTTTCTGAGTTTCAATTTCCTCATTGGTAAAAGGAGTTCTTGGCCCATATAGCTTGAGATCTAAGTGTTTACCAACTACAGATAGGAAAGGATATGGAGCTCTGATTTTGCTGGTGTAGGGAACTCCCAGAGGTGGAAACTTCTTTTACTAAAGCAGGTAGGCAATTTTTCTGTAACTTAAAATCTTAGAAAATTTCCTGGAGCACCGACAAGGTCACACATCCAAAATGTGCCAGAAAGTCTTCCTGGAACTGAGGCCAGTACACTATCCAATATACCACATTGCTTCTTACAAGGTCATATGCAACACCATTTAAAAAGAGATAAAAGGTCCTCTGTGTGTGTCCCAGTGTTCTGCCCCAAGACTTTCTTCTTTTATTTCTTTATACTTCCTCCCTGAGTGATCTTTTGGGCTCCCTTTATGGGTTCAATGATTGCTTCTAAGCAGTTGACTCCCTGATCTATATTCTCCAACTAAAATATTTGCGCCTTGAGTTACAGTTACATCTTCAACTGCCTGCTGAACATAAGGATCCTGATGTCTTACTGGTGCATCAATATGTCTAAAAATGTTACTCCTTTCCCCCATATGAAAAACATGCTCCTCACCTAAACTTCAACAATCAGTGGTTAAGTGCCTACTACATGTAAGTGAAATTGCTAGGCAAAATAAGATACAAAAATGAAACCAGTCTCTGCCCTTACTTTTGCTGATTATAATGATCTTCCCAGCCACCCAAATTAATTATCTTAGAGCTATCTTAGAATCATGATTATATAGTCCTTGAAGTTAAGTAGTGCATTTACCTATCTTGACCAACCCATACCTGAAGAATACATTTCACAACATGACTCATTTTATGAGTATTCATTCAATTTTTCAATACTATTAATATCAGTAACAATCACTAAAATTTATATAATGCTTACTGTGTTCTAGACACTGTGCTAAATGCTTTATCATCTCATTTGAACCTCACAACAACCCTGGGAGCTAAGTGCTATTAATGTCACTGTTCTATAGATAAAGAAACTGAGGTTAAGTGACTTGCCTTTTTTTGGTATGGAACTGAGCTAATAAATAAAAAAAACACACACATAACATTCTTAGCCTGTAGGCAGCATAAGAACAGAGTGTACTATATTTGGCCTACAAGTCACAATTTACTGACCCTTTTCTTAAAACCCTATATAAATAATAGGTAATATTAGCTATTATTATTATTATTCCACCTCCAAATTGATTGTTGTCCAGTTGTGTTGCCTCTTCTTGACCCCATTTGGGGCTTTTTTGGCAAAGATACCAGAACAGTTAACTACTAATTAATGATTAGTCTTTGGGCATAGGCACTCAAGTAATTATGAATCCACCTACTTGAATTATTTTCTAGCTCACAATTCCATAGTTTCTAAAAGAATTTCATATGAAATTTTTAAATGCTTTTCTTAAAATAGGTAAACTCTCTTTTGTATACACATATGTATAAGCACAATTACTTATATTTTCCATGATCTTCCAGTCAAATGTCCTTGTCAAACAGAAATATGATGTTCCTTCATTATATAAACATACTGACTCTTTGTGCCCCTCATCATTTGCTTTTCTCAGTGCTTCTTAGTCACTGCTTTGTAATAAGACTTAGAATCTTACAAGGAATCAATGCTGTGCTAACCAGCTTACAATTGTTTTTCTCCCCGCCATCCCTCCGCCGCAAAAAATAAGAAAAGAATTAGGATAACACTTTTCTTTTGCTGTGTTGCAGCAACTCTCCTACCTTCCACAATCTTTCAATGTTTGCTGCTAGTGGGTCAGCAATCACATCTGCCAGTTATCTTCATGCACCAAGATACAGATTTTTCTGGTCTGATGGTCTGAACTAAATTAAAGCTGAGGAATACTCTTCCTCCTTATCTAAGGTTTAAGCTCCCTAGTATCCATTTTAGCTCATTTCAAGTCCAAAGATAATTCTTATCTTACAAAATAGACAAAAGAAAAGTTGAGTGTTTTTGCTTTCTCTCTTTGTATCAGCTATCAGCATCACATCCACCTTGAGCATTAACATTCCAATTCCTCATTTGGATAGCTTCTTTTTTCCAGCATTGCTAAAATGCCTCTGGTCCTGAGTATTAGTCACCAGCTTCAGCTCATTCTGAGTTATCATACTTATCATTTGTATTTAATCTGTGTTTCCTGCAATTGCATCTACATTGTGTTCTCTCTATCTTCCATATGGTCTCTGTCCATTTCCTCTTTCTTTCCAGGTGATTAGAAGTGTACTCTGTTGATAATATTCCCCCTATCACTGCCTCCTCAGATCTTCCCTGAAGAGTTCTCCACCATGTTTTCTCCTTTTTGAAAAAAAAAACCCAATTCCTTGACATGAGTTTATCTTCTTTATATACAACACTGCGACTTGCTGCTTCTACTACTACTACTGCTGCTGTTGTTGCTGCTGCTGCTGCTACTGATACTACTAGTACTTTTACTACTATCCTTCCTCCTCTTCTACATCTTCCTCGTACTACCACTACACACACACGCTCTTACTGATTTTGTTACTTCTTATGAAAGTATAACCTTCCCAAGTAATATTACACACAGTCAGTTAGGTGATAAAGTGGATAGAACGTTGGAACTGGACAGAAAAAGATTTGAGTTTAAATATAGTCTCAGATACTACCTATAATCTCTGCATCAGTTTCTTCAACTTTAAAATGGAAATAACAACAGTATTTACCTCCCAGGGTTGTAGTGAGGTTTCAAAGGAGATAATATTTGTAAAGTGATTAGCATATGGTAAGTATCATATAAATAGTACCTACTACATTTTGGGGTCATTTCTCATCAAATCTAAGTGATTGCTATTATGTTAAATTTCTTTTCATTAGAGACCTTAGTTCATTCTGCTTATTACCTGTATTTCATAGGGATCATCTTGGTGGGCATTAGGTACCCTCCTCCTTTTCCTTTTTAATTTAAATTTATTATAATAGATTCTTTCAAGGCTTTACATATGCATGTGTACAAGCAAGGGCACAAACACACACACATACACACACACACACACAATCTTCCCTCGCTAGGTATAATCCATCACTCTCCAGCGTCTTTCATTCCTGTATTTTAAGCAATAATCCCAAAAGCCAAATCCTATTCTTGAATACCATCTTCTTAACCATCTGTTCAATTCTAAATCTGCCTTACTTTTCCGAAGCCTTTGCCTTCAATCAGTAGTAGTGATTAAACACACACAGACACACAGACACACAGACACACACACACACACACAGAGTTCTGTGTTCCTAAACTGTTCAAATAAGCAAAATGAAGCACAGAGAGATGATGTTAACTGATCATTGTGAAGTTAATTAGTAGCAGAACTGAGTTGGCCTCAAGTGACATCATCATCATCATCATCATCATCATCATCATCATCATCATCATCTCCTATTTCTATATCTCTTTAAGGTTTCTGAAGCATTTTACAAGTATTATCTCATGTTACCCTCACAGCGACCCTGAGGAAATGGTGCTTTTATTATTCCCATATGAAGAAATGTAAATAGACAGAGGTTAAGTGACTCAACCAGGGTCATGAATCTAGTAAATATTGGAGGCTGGATATGAATGTAGATCTTTTCTGCCTCAATTTTATGCCTATCCACTGTACCACCTAGTTGCCTCTGCATAAACAGGAAGTTTCAGAGACAGGAATGGTTGATTCTTTTTCATTGTATCTACACTCTATGTGATTGTTATTTTTAGATATCCTAACACAGGCATACACAGATACTTGAGTATGTATATAGCAAGATAGGATTTCCTCTAAATAAGGATATTCAATACAATTACTCTATAACCACCGTGTAATAAAAGCTTGAGCACAGAATAATATGATGACAAAAACATGAAAGACTTCAGAATTCTCATCAAAGTAGTGGTCAGTGATACCCTCAAAAGTCTGATACTGAAATATACTTCTTACCCCTCAGCAGAGAAGTGATTTGCAATTTCAGAGCCAATATCTTGATTTGTTTGGTTTGATTATAAATATTTATTACATGAAAGGACTTCTACATGCACTAACCAATACCACACTTTCTTGCTTGTCACACTTATTATTAAATTGGTTGGCCATTTATGACATGATAATATTCAAGTAGTTACAATGTATGAACCTAACATAGTGTTCTAATGAACAGTCTATGAAGAAACCAAACTGTTTTTTAAAGAATAATCAGTATTGTATTTGGTTTTCTCCTTTATAATCTGAATTCTCCTTATATTATACTTATTTGGTTCACGTATTTCATAATTAAAATGTAAGTTTTTTGAGGGTATGAGCTTTGTCATTTTCTGTCTTGGCATCCTTTGAATCAAGTACAATGTTTTGCATATAACAAATATTTAATAAATGTTTTATGAACTGAGTTGACAAATAGAGAATTATGTTTATAACTGGGGGAGGGAGCCAGAAAAGTGAAGTAAACTCTGTAAGCAGTATTACCAGCAAGCCAAAGAATGAACTTAATAAGGAACATGCAAATGCCCAAGATCAAAAGTTTTCAAATACACCTGCATATGCAGAAATAATTATCATCAGAATTATTATCGCAGAGAACACAAAGAATAATAGATAGCTTCAGAGAGGACCTAATGATGTTTTAAATTCTGGCAAATGAAAAAAGAAAATGTCTCAGCTGCCAGAAAAAATATTTGCAAGACTAAAACAATTGCTGAAAATGGGATGGCTAAAACAAACATTTATTTGGGGCTGACAACCAGAAAATACATTGAGAATTCTTTCATCCATTACTTTTAATTATGAGCATGCCACTAGGGAGATGGCTTCAAATATTCACTTTCACATTTGGTCAAAAAAACAGGTATAAAGATTTTAGAATACCTCTACTCAAAAAAAGGCTGTTAGAGAAAATTCATAGAGGGAAAAATGGATTATCTTTTCCACACTTAAATTGCCTATGGAGTGGCAGGTAGACTGTTACCTTTCTATAGCTGGCTCTCATCTCTGTGTACTAGATATAAACAAGGATGAAGGACTAAAACATTCCACACTGGGGACCAGTTTTATCTTTAATGCTGAGTCAAAGTGTCTAGTACCCACAATCACTTAACTGTATATAGATTCTGGACAGATGAAATAGGGAGGCTGGTCAAGGTCTCTGCCTTTTGCCTCAATTATCACCTAATAGAGGGCTTTGCACACAGTAGATATTCAATTAAAATTTGTTCACAGGTTTCTGTATGATTAGCATATCTTTTTTCATATTTTATGTTCAGGATATCTGTACATATACATAAACATATGTTTAGGATTTCCAGAAATTGTAGATGACTATTCGAGACTGGGCTTTTTCAAGAAATTCGAAGCAACTAGTAACCCATGGAAAACTTTTGTCTTCCTAGACAAGAAGAACACGACAGAAGAAAATGAAAATCTTTAACTGTAAAATGTCATTATTTGTGAGCAATTAGTTCCAATCAAAATACATTGAGTTCTATAAGATATATGTGGGGGAGGGACAGAAGAGGAGGAGGGTAGAAAATTCAGAGAAAGAAACCCAATAAAATATATCAGCAAAGAAATGACTCAGAACACCAAAAGAAAAATTCAAAAGCAATGTTCAGGCTTACTTCCAAGTACTATGAGCCTACAAGGACACTGCCAAAAATGTGGCTTTCCCAGAGCAAGAAAAATGGTCACAAAACTCCTACTAGACATCCTTAAGAAACAAAGCAAGAAAAAGAAGCCAAGCAACCCTACGGACAAGAACAATTTGCTAGGAGCACACCACCAGCTAATGTTGACACCCCCTCTTTCCATTTTGGGGAACTATGCATCTGCAGCTGAATTCCAAGTCAAGCTGTTAGAAAACAGAACAATGAAAGGAATGAGGGACACAAAGCTTCTGTGAAGAATGGAAATAAAACTAACCCTGGAAAATGCGGTGAATAATGTTTGATTTAACATCTAAAAGCCACACTCTGGTGAATATTGCTATATGGTGTTTCCTTCTTAATTTGTCCTGGACAGATCAAATAAATCATATCGGCAAAGTACAATGGTGGTAATAAATGTCAGTATATTTGGCAAATGTGTAGATATAGGATGTGAAATAGGTAGAAATCATACAGGATTTTAAAAGTCTCAGATATTCAAAAGGATGACTAATAATTAACAGAAAGAATTCCTATAAAGAGAAGTTATCATGAAACAATACACAATAACCAGAAAATACAATCCCACCCCTAGCCCCACTCTCCCAACCTCACTGCTTTTGGTATCTCTCAGGTGTTACTAAATGCATACAGTTTCAGTCTTCATAGCTCAGGAAGGATTGAGGAAGCTGAAGAGGGCCCATAAAAGTGCAGCACACATGCTTTTGGCAACAGAAAACAGGACACATGTGGGGAAAACTTAAAGGAAGTTGAGGGTTAGTCTCGAAAAGAGAACTCTGAGCAGTGGCTTAGCAGCACCATGGATAAGAGCACTGTACTTGTAGTCAGAAAGACCCTGTGTTCAAATCCTGCCTCAGACACTTATGTTGATGTGTGACTATGGGAAAATCACTTAACCTCTCTGGGTTTCAGTTTTGTTATCTATAAAACTGGAGTAATCATAGTGTCTACCTTACAGGTTTGTTGTGAGAGTCAAGTGGGAAAAACCTGAATAAAGTACTTTACAAACCTTAAAGCACTATAAAAATTCTAGCTATTATTATAATTAAGAATTGCTTAATACTTGTTTCCATATATTTAATATGTCATTAGAAGGAAGATGGTATCAACCTGTTCTCTCTCTTCTCAGGTGACAGAACTGAAACAAAGTGGGATTTAAAATGAAGAGCAGAGGGGCGGCTAGGTGGCACAGTGAGTAGAGCACCAGCCCTGGAGTCAGGAGGACTTGAGTTCAAATTCGGCCTCAGACACTTAACACACTAACTAGCTGTGTGCCCTTGGGCAAGTCACTTAACCCCAATTGCCCTCCAAAAAGCTAAAATAAAATGAAAGGCAGAATCTCTAAGTGAATGTTAAAATAGCAAATAGAAGCCTTCAATACATTGCTTAAAACCCTTATGGAGGATATATGACAGGGTAGAGTTAGGACTTATAAACTTACATGGAAAGAGAAAGCAAGTAAAACTTCTCATTTTAATTTAATGTATATATACACATACATATATCTGTATATTATATATCTATCGACATATTAATATGTAATTCATACACATAGCAGTTTCAGGTTTACCAAACATTTTCCTTACAAGCCTAACCTACATTTTAGATAGTATGCATATGTTTCTCACTATTTTATAAATGAGGAAAATGATACTCTAACAGATAAAAGAACTGCCCGTGATCACACAGCTAATAAGCACCAGGGCAGGATTTAAGTACATCATCTAATACCAATCTAGTGCTCTCCACACACCACAGAATTCAAATCCATCGAATTTCTGAATTGGAAAGATGAAGCTCATGTCAATAAAAGTTATCAAACACTATGCTAGACCAAGAAAAATCATGAAATCTTTATTACTGGAAAATTCTAAGAACGTCAATGACAAGTACCTACCATGGCTAAATTAGAAGTAGTCCTACTTAGAACTGAGAGACTGGACTAGTGCCATCTTCAAGTACTTTTTAACTTAGGATTTATACAATGGCAAGGAAAAGACAGAAAGCTGGCCAAGCAATCAATAGAAAAAATAATCTACATTAAGTTACAATAGAGTGAAAGGAGAGTTTTAGATGTTGGTATGCCAATATTTCACTGATATCACCTTCCAAATCATTAAAATAGAAACAAAAGCAAAAGTATTTAAGAAAATAAATTCTCAAGTTAGAAAGATAGGCTTAAGTAAATACACCAAGAGATATATACAAATATAAGTGGGAACACTTGAGAAATAGACAAATATTTACTTTAAAAGTCCCAAAGAGGTAAGTCACTAAATTTCATTTTTATTTCCCTATAAACACAGCACTTAGTCACACAGCACTGAGACTTTGTTTTAAATCTTTTCCCTAGAAACACTGACAAAAGTCTATGAGAAAAGTCATTTAATTTTTCATCACTCCCTATTATGAATTTTGCTTAGGGTCACATCTGCATTGTGCATGCTAGGTTATACATTGCTATGACATTCATTTCCACTGGGGCAACATATTCAAGTCATTTTAATAGTGCAGTGAAAACACTGCTCTTAACTACAGGAAGAGACATAGCATCTATAATTAATTTCTTCTATACTTTTTCTAGATTAGGTTCTAGACTAGAAGGTTAGAATAAATTAAAATATAAATAAAATGCTCAACTGGTTTAGAAGAAGAAAGGATAACTTTGGATGCAAGAATCAGGTAAAACAAAAGTGCAAAAAGACTTAAAGTACAAATAATGGAGGAAATAAGACACATTTAAATGTTCTATAACTGTAGCTACCATTTATCAAATGTTTACTTGGCACCTTTGTTTAACACCTACAACAAATCTTTTTAAATAGTTTGGAAATTCCCCACAAATTGAAGTATTATATAGACAGGCCTAATGTAATTATATAAATATGATTAGGTTAAGTATTTGACTTTTGAATTTCTAGTCTATCTGGGGATTAATTATGCCTCTAAATGGTTACATTTAATTGTTACAAATCTTTCAGTATTTAGTTCATTCTATTTATTTATGGGCATATTCAGTAATTCAGTAATAGTAAGGTTCATCATAAGTATACATACACATACAAATACGTGTATATGTGTGTGTGTGTTTATCATAGATTTAGCTCTCCATCCCCTGCATATTACATATGAGAAAACTGAGTCACAGCGAGGTTAAGCAGTCACTTAACTCAAGGTCATCTGAGGAGGCATTTGAACTCAATTCTTCTTAATATCTCAATGAAGACCTTAACCACTATACCAGGTTGTCTTTGTATAGATAGCAGGGATTAGGGAGTGTGAAACCATAGTCAATTATGTTATATTCTTAATTTGGCATAGTACATTAAAATAACAATGATAGTTCTACCCCAGTGCCTCACTATGACATGGAAGTATTCCTAGTTTCCAGTAGGTCCTACAAAGAATAGGCTTTAAGTATAGGCCAGGTGAGAGACTATGTGACTGTCACTGGAGGACCATCTTGGGACAACTTTAAGATGCACATTGCTAGATCGGCTGCCAGGTAATGATTGTTTTGGCTATGGAGACTCTCAAAATATGTACTGACCTATGAAATCCATATTGGAGAAAAATCTATACACTGATGAAATAAAAAAAATTCTGAAATGACAAAGAAATATTTTAAAGTAACCTATTTTATCTTCTGAAACTCTCTCTCTCTCTCTCTCTCTCTCTCTCTCTCTCTCTCTCTCTCTCTGTCTCTCCTTCTAGGGGAAAAAAGCTATTTTAAAGGAAGGCTGGCTGGCTAAAATACCAAAAGCAGCAAAAATAAAGTGCTCCAAACTAAAAAAAAAAAGCCAAATATTTGAAACTATCTGTCTTTATCATTGAAAAAAGAATATTTTATTCTTCATCTGCCAATTTTCTGTTTACTGATTTTCTATTTATTATTCACTATTTCTATTTTCAAGCTGGTCGATGAAGACCAAAAAATTTGATTTTTCTTTAATTAATTTCTATATTTAAGTACCTTATGCAAATGCAATCTAATAAGGTTTTTTGATAAAGAAAAATTTGAAAATGGCACAAGAGGTTTATCAAAGGTCTAAATTTCACTGCTACTGCTGATCACAACCCTAAATAATAGTCAACTAAACAGTTAATTTATTTTTGTTTCATTATTTTTTCATTCAGGAAAGGGCCTTACTTCTATTTTGAAACAAGTTTTACTCAAATTGTTTTGAGGTGCTTTTGTTATTTACTAATTTCTAATGTAGAATAAAGGAAAATATCTCAAGAAGCAAGTGGGAGAGGAAGTGGTGGTGGTGGCTCTTTACAATATCTAGGAGAAGTGCAAAGACTTTCAATTACTATGGGTAGAATAGGTTGGTTGGCTGAATGAATGAATGAACGGATGAATGGATGAATGAATGAATGAATGAATGAATGAATGAATGAATGAAAGAAAGAAAAAAGTATATATTAAGCACTTACAATGTGCATGGTACTACACTAAGTTCTGGAATAAAAGTAGTATGCCACACAGTCCCTTTTCTCAATGAGCTAGTTTCCTATAAAGGAGTAGCCATCACATGTGGGAAGTGTCAGCTGCAAATGATATGGAAAATTTTTGTTGTCTTTAGGGAATAGTACCATGGCAGATGATAATGCATTTTCTTTATAGCAATTTTAATTAATAAAAACCATTATCAGTTTCTGATATTGAACCATTTGACAGTGCCATGGATTTCTGTGGAGAAAATTTTCCTCTTCATGTCTTCAGTCAGTGTGCATGCTGAAGATTCAGGGATTAAAGCACCTATACCAGCCGTTGTATGGTTCCACATGAACAAAGGTTGATTTCTTGGATGACGGTTGTGAAAGTTGGGATGGGAGCGGGATACATAGTCTGGGGATGATGGGGATGAACTCTTAACACTTGTGAGCAAATTAATAGCGCAAAACTCACTTGAAAATAAAGGAGCAGGTAGGCACATAACCATAACCAGAGACCCAAAGGATGCTACAAATAAAGGCATTGTCTCTTTAACTAGGTTATATAGGCTTCTGTGGCCACACCATGATTGCTGTATACGCAATTAAATCTCCTTATTTTGAGTTACTCATTTTTCTCTTTGTTTTGAAGACTAAGAAACATAAACATTTAAGACAACGAAAAGGACTTCTTCATGTCATTTTTTTATAACCCTACCTATAAAGGTCCTGCACATCACTATGTTAAGTTAAATACATAATAATGCTCCAAACTGTTTTTAATTAGTAATTTATTTTTTGTTTTCAACATTCACTTCCATAAGATTATGAGTCCTAAATTTCCCTCTATGCCCTCCCTAAGATGGCATGCAATCTGTTTTTTTCTTTTTGGAGGGCAGTTGGGGTTAAGCGACTTGCCCAAGGTCACACAGCTAGTTTTTTGGGTTAAGTGTCTGAGGTCATATTTGAACTCAGGTCCTTCTGACTCCAAGGCCAGTGCTCTACTGACTGCGCCACCTAGCCGCCCCGATGGCATGTAATCTGATATAGCTCTACGAACACATTCATATTAAACATGTTTTCACATTAGTCATTCCAATGTGTTTTAATGATCAATTTGCCAGCTATATTTTAGGGAAGTAATTTCAAATGATTAAAAAGAGGTTATTTTAGATTTAATTCCCAAGGTAGATAGAGAAATAGAATATATTCACAAAGTTCTTTTGGGGATAAAATACCTCATAAGACCTCATTTTCAAATAAACCAACTAAATATTTTCATTACAAATACTCCTATTGCAGCAGATAAATCAGAAGCATGTTGCTTGAACAATTTCATCCTACTAATGAATATAAGCTATTCCTTCCCATTCCTGACACAAGGAAAGATTTTTCTTCCTTCCTTCATTCTTTTATTTCTTTTTAAATGTCAGAGATGTCAAACCCTGAACCATGGCACAGACTGAAATGATTCAACATACATCTGGTCAGTAATTTTAAAATATTTCCTTTCCTCTGGCAGAAACAGTAAGCTGGCATCTCAGAAAATGTGAAAGTTGAACCTGTTAGAAGAATTTTCAGAAGAAATTATCTACTCAACCACTTTAAATTACAACTTATCGAAGTGAAAATTGTCATATTCTTATACTCTTTGATCATTACATAAGGTGGTTTTTAGTGTCTGATGTGGGTGAATATCATTTTGAGAGATGGTTATCAGTATGACATAATAACCTTAAAATCACATTTTAAACTAATTTGAAGAGATTTCAGTAACAATGTAATTTTTCATCACATTTTATAATCATGTTCTTTGGAAGGATATAATTTTTTTTTTATTAACCACATGCTGTACAAAAGACTTTGTATTAAGTGCTGGGCATATGAAGGCCAAAAGGGAAAAAAATGCCCTAAGGAAAATTACACTCTAATCAGGAAATAAGGAACACTGATAAGCAATTGCAAATACATTTGAAGAGGGAGAAAACACAAATAATTTGTAGGATCAAGGAAGTCTTCATGGAGAAAGAACCTGAGCTGAATACCAGAGAATAGTAGGATTCTGAAAGACAGAGATGACAAGGTAGAACATGACAGGCATGGGAGGGTAGAGGAGAGGGTGGGATGGAAGAGGACTAGCTTGTACAAATGTGTCAAGCATCAAGGCAGGAGATGGAATGCCAATTCCTGAAACAACTAGCTGGCCATTTCAGACAGCCATTTATTTTGGGAAAGGAAAACATGACAGGACAGGAAAATGTAATCGGAGAAATTCATTTCAGAGTTTAATACCTCAGAGGCAGTACAGTTTTAGGCAATAATGATATTTAAGGTGTGACTGTTCCTCTAGGTACCCAAGGAAGAGTAGAGACAAAATATTATAGACTAAAGGACATTTTTAAAGGAATTAATGTCGGTTGGAAAGAGAAATGGGAGAATGTGGAAGAGTCAGAAAAAAAGGAAGTGGTAAGAACAGTCTCGTTCAAATTCAAGGGAACCCCAATCAGTCCAAGTTTTTGAGACCCTGTTGTTTGTGATATCAATTTTTTGGATTAAATAAAGGCATGACACTATCTTCAATTCAGGAACTCTACTTAATATTACTAATAATGCCTTACCTTTCTATAGGACGCGGCAATTTACAAAACTGTGTAGTGTACTTAGTTGAGCTTCATAATATTCTTGTGAGTTAGGTGGTGCTGATGCAATTACCTAACTTTTTGCAGATGAGAAAATTGTGAATCAGTGGGATTTAGTAAATTTCCCAAGGTCACAAAGCTAGTAAGTAGGATAACCTCAAACCTAGTTCATCTGACTCCAAGAAGAGTGCTTTTTCCTTTTAACACACTTTTTGCAATCTTTTACTTGTTAGAAAAAAACCCGTTCCCAAAGTTTCTTCGATGCCACCACAAATTTCCTTAGCCACAAAGGTGTTTACTTCAAAAATTAATTGGAACAAATTATCACAAATACATTTTTATAAGAAAAATAGATTCAAATTAATAAAAAGAATGGAAAATTAATTTTATAAGACATTTTGAAGGTATTTATGAATCTGATGTTTAACAATTAGGATTGGGCAAAAATGTTTATTTTAAAATATTTAGATTAGTCATTTCTTTCACACATGTTTATAATCTGGCATAAATACAGAAACTGTGCTCATTCATGAGAAAAATAGAATTACTAAAGAATCACTTTCTGAAATGATGATTATGGATTAAGTAGCTTCTTCGTTATTATTAGCACAATAAACTAACCAAGTGGAATGACTATCAATTCTTTTCTATGCTTCATAACAGTTATTTTATACTTAAGGGGAAAAAACTAAAAACAATGGAAAAATCATCTCTATTTGCACTGGGAATTTGTCTTCTTTGGCTTATTTGTTTGTTGGTCTAGCTCCATGACTGCTTGAGTGTAGGTTGCTCCCTGTGTGGAATCTTCCTCTACGAATGAAGATCAGCCCTTCTTCTATAACCTTAGATTTAGAGAGTGCTGAACTGAGAGTAAGTGAACTTCCCAGTCACACAGTCAGTGTGTGTAAGAGATAGGACAAGAACTCAAGGGCTCCTTATTCCAAAGACTACCTTCTATATACTATATTATGTTGACATTCAGTGACTTTCTTAGGATAATATTAATGTTAGCTTGCATTCTTCAAACAAATCAGTGGGTAAAGAACAAAACCACAGCTGTGTGCCAGGCAACTGGAGGAAACCAGACTGGAATTAAAATTTCACCATGGGAAACCCATGTCAGTCCATTCACACATTGATAATTGAGCTAATTGTAGTTTCTTCAAAAACTCATGCTGATCCCCCTGGAAAACACCTAATGTGATCCTTCCTGAGCCTCCAAAGGATATAGAATTTTTTTCTATAGAGTTAGAATTTACTCATTAATTTTTTTTAATACCAAGGACTTCAAACAATGGAAAATCTTGTTATGCACATAATGATAAAGATACAATAGCCAAGAAAACCTATAGTTCATTGGGTCTATGAGATATTTGTTCAAACATTCATTATTTAGCAGAAGTATAGACAATATACTTGACTATATGCCCCATTGCTTATTAGTTATATGACCCTGGGCAAGTCACTTAATCCTGTTTGCCTTAGTTTCCTCATCTATAAAATGAGCTGCAGAAGTTAATGGCAAACCATGACAGTATCTCTTCCAAAAAACACCAGAATGGGGTCCCAAAGTCATACAAGCCTGAAATGACTTAAAAACAACACACCCATTGCTTATGGGCATCTGGGGGGAGCAAGTTAATGGTCACCCTAGGCACTTTATTAAGGAGGCAAGTCAGCAAGTATTTATGAAATGCCTACTATATGCCAGGCAGTATGCTAAAGACTATCAAAAATGGCAAGCAAACAAAGCTAATTTATTTGAAGTAAGAGAAATGGAATAGCAAGGTCATATTATCTTTTGCCTGTATATGGCCTTACGAGCAATTTTAGTCTACCCTATGCCTCAGATCAAGGCTGAACTTAAATTTTGTATAGAAATTTATTTCTTTAAAATCACAACAAAGCAGATTCCACATGAGGAAAAGTTGACATAGCCTTAGATTTCAAATCCCATCTCTGACATTAGCTATGTGATCATGGGCATGCCGCTCAATCTCTGAGAGTCTTGGTTTCATCTTTTTAAAAATACAGATAATACTTGCATTATCGAAATTATTTCACCTGTGTTGTTTTAAACCTTAAAGTCCTAAATGGATGAGAGGTCTGCACTGGTACTCTCTCAATGTTAAAAGACTTAGACTTTCAGGATGTTAAATAGCTTCTCCATGGAACATTTTCAGGAGGAAATGGGTAATAATCACACAAGTCAAGTCAAAAAGAATTTATTAATTATCTACTACATTCCAATCACTATGCTGAGTTCTAAGGATGCAAAATAAAGCAAAAACAAAAAAATAATACCTGCTCGCAAGGAGTCCACATTCCCCCTTGTTTCTATGCTTACTTTCCCTGCATCATCTGCTGTATCACTCTGAAATACCCATCAGTACCTGTCACTTTCTCACTCCAGAATATCCTCCAGCTCTGCTAACCTTCTTATCGCCATGAAAAGTACTTCCTGTGGCCTACATTTTATGGAGGGGGCCAGTGTGGCTAAATCTTATTCTTCTCAGAGAATTGTTTCTGACTTTGTGCACTTCAACATCATTCCCCGATGCCAGGTTCCTTTTCCCACCTCCTCCTTTTCACGTTATCTTTTCTTTTTGTTTACTGTCTTTCCCCATTACGTTTTAAGCAACTTGAGGGTAAAGACTGCCTTTTTTTGTTGGTACATGTATGTCTATGTGTATGCTTATCACAATATCTAGAACATAGTAAGTACGTAATAAATGCTTAGTGCCTTGCAGTCCTGAGACAGCAAAGTTCTGAAATAGTCAAAAGAGAATGCTGACATTTGTTTAAATTGCTATAATCGTAGGCTGTACTATTATCTAAGGTGGAATTTTTGTCAAAGAAAGATTCACAACTATAAAAGTACTGTCAAAGAAAAAAAGCCTGCATACCTATACCCAACACAAATCCCATTAAATCATGAACATGGGATTCTATTATAACTGGACCAGCATAGATTACTCTTCTCTCAATCACTGCTAGTAAACTGAATACAGACTCAACCCTGAAATCTGAGGAGACTTTTTATTCAAAATATTGGCTTTGGGTTTAAATAAGTGAGGTTTATCTTTCTTTGACCAATTCCTAGGTTTAAAGACATGAATATTGACCTATCATGAAACAAACAAAATGAAAATTTCTAAGCAAAAGAGCACTATAAACCTGATCACCTGGAGGCCCATATATATGCCATAATAAGAAACTTCGCTCTTTCTGTCTTACCTCAGACATCTGATGATTACAGACATACTTCTCCACAGCACTAGTCATGATTAAGAGATTTAAATTTCATTCCCTGAATCAACAACGGAGCAAAGCTATTGCTTCTTAGCTTAGAGATATGAAAAAATTTATCTCAACGCTAATTCTGAGGATTTCATAGACAGTACTTTGTAAGTAGAATTCATAATGAAGCCCTCCAATACTGTCTTCTAACAAAACAAATTCTACACTTCTAGCTGTCCAAGAAAAAACCGTTGTCAGTGAGATGTATTAGGTGCATGTCACCAAAATGAAAAAAAAATTACTCTCCAAAATCTATGCTATCCAAAAACACAGAGACACAATCTTGCCAGTGGGGTCAACAGAATATAAGAAATCCATGCTTTATAATATCAGTGAATCAATTTTTATATAAAAAACCATGCTCATATTGAAAAGGGTTATACCCTAGGAGAATATGGCATTAAAACCCATCAGATGGAAGCTTAAGAATTGTAAAAACAGTTTACATAATTTGACATCAGATGATAGTAAAATCCCTGGAAAATATTAAGAGACCCCATGGCAAAATGACAATTCCTTTACTAAATTTACAGCATAAGCAATGTATATTTCTACATCTATATTTATTTATCTACATACACATAGTAGCACCTTTTACAATATGTTGTACTTACCAGGCATTTAATAAATATTTGTTGGATTGCATAATACAGTATTCACAACTTAGATTAATACTTTGCTTTGTGAATAATAGCAACTGCTGACACCCTGACTTAGCTATTGCAAATTATGTATAATCTGTCTTGGGAGTTCAGATATTAAAACGCCATCCCCTCATCTTTTCTTGTTAATCATATTGTCCAGGTAAGTTGAATGTGCTAAAGTGGTCCACATGTTGAACTGAAAATTTGCATTGCTGGTAGGTGAGGTTGGGAAGGGTAGGAAAGAAAAAGTTCCTACAGGATTAAAACATTCACAAATGATCAACATTAGCTACCTTCCAATGTAGAATCTCTGTTTATGAGGAACTGGTTTTGCCAATCCAGAAAGTAGTCATCATGTCATTTTTTCAGTGTACCATATGTAGGAAATCTTTTCATGGAAACACTAGAAACAGTTATGTTTACTGGTCCAATACTGAAGGGGGAAAAAGTAAGGAAATGTAGCAATGCATGGGCCCTCAATTTTGTCTGCCAAAGGCAGTTTCTTCACTTCTCCACACAACCATTTCGTAGACAGTAAATAAAAACCTAAGTCAAAGACTCATGTTTATTTTTGTAGGAGAAAAGCATTGATTGCAACATGCTCTTTTTCATAATGGCTCAAAATGTACCTAATTCTATCTCAGACCTCTAATGAAACAGTTATGATTCTCTCCCAGTTACTTAAAACACAGAGACCACCAGATATGGTCATTTTTAATAGTTCTGAATTTAACTAATTTAAGTTGGCACTAGCATTTCTCACTAAAACCACTTTCCCATAACAAACTACCCAAAATTAAAGGATGGCACCAATTATTACGATGACAGGAAAAAAGAGTTGTAGAAGAAAGGAGCCAATGAGACCTGAAAGGTGTATCCTCATACATCATATTCATCCAATTGCAACAAGAATTAATTTAACTAAATTCAATCTGTGGTGGCATAAGATTTGCCTAGCTTTTCTCTGAATGCTTATCTGATGACTTATAATACAAACAAAAAGATATATATTTCTGCGCCTAAATTTGACTCAGTTGTAGCACAAGAATTAGTCTTTGCTAGAAATTTTGGGACTGAAATAATTTGGACCCAAACCACTAAAATTCAGGTCCACAGGCCTCAGTCATACAAGTTCCAGAGTACAGAAGAGTTTTTGTGGCAGCATCATTTTGATGAACTAGGAAAGCAAAGCATACCCTTCTGTGTAGGGTAGTTTGGCAAGAGCAGAGTCATAAGAAACATCTTCTCAAGCATCACATAACAATGATATCTTGGCTATAAGTCCCAAGATCATAGTACTTTACAAAATGAAAATAAACATAATCCTTCTGTAGTCATGAACTTGCCACAGTAGAGTAAATGAAAGTAAACTCCATTAATTTTATCATAGATTTTTTTTTAAGTCTAATAAAGTATATGCCCTGGCTGGTTAAAATGTTAGCTAAACAAGGAGGTCTGTTATTTATATATGGCAGGTAGTAGTGATATCAGCTATAGCAGAAGCAATATTCCTCCAAGCCAAACAAATACCAAGGTTAGTTTTCCTTAAAAGACAGAAAACTTAGTTGACTTGGGGGACCAAAGGTTTAAACTATTGAAATAATGTCCTAGTCACATGAGTAAACCTCCAAGTACCCCCCAGATGCTTACAATGGACAACTTACGCAAGACAGTTTTGATTAACTAAATAAATGATGATCATCCTGTTATGGCTAGTTAAAATTATTTATTTTTAATTTATGAAATAAAACAAGCATTTCCATAATATAATAGAATATTTTCAAAAAAACAATTGCACATAAAACTGCAAAGCTATTATGTACAACGTGCTACTCCTTTTTAAACATACAATAAAGTTAACATGTACCTGTTATCCCTTTTTTAATTCCACCCCAAGGGAACTGAAAAATAGAAGTATATATAGAATAATTTTATAAATATACATACCCACATATAGATTTAGATGTATATATGGATACAGAGACACTTATATGTGTCTAATAATACCTTCCTTTTGTTAACTGTTGGTATCTCATTTTGGTCCTAATATCAAACTTAAACTACTGGGGGACTGGCCTAAGGCAGGCCTAGCCAAAGATACCAACACAACATGTGATTTTTTTTACCATAATAATTATATTTTAAAAATTATAATAATAACTGTGTAATTTTACTATAATAATGTAGCATCAAGAGTCACAAAGTGAAGGAAAAGGATCTTTGGAAATCTTTCATTTTTACCACTAATGAAAAGTCCAGAAATAAATCCCAAATCAGTTGAAGGAGAGATTTTACTCTTACTCCCCATGCCATTTTAAAATTAGATCATAAAAAACTTTGTAAGTTCAAATATGACACTTTTCAGCCTTATGAAAATGATCTCCACTTTTCCTATCTTCCTTCAGATGTCTAGAAGCTTAGCATATAAATGTACATACGGTATTCGCTATCTTTAATGGATGCTACATGTTTATATCAGTGGAAGTGTAGATTCCTTACAGAAGTTGAAATGAAAAAAAAATTGTCTCACTTGTTTTCTCTGTTCTGTCATTCATATTTCTGATAGATAATTTATTTGGGCCTGTAATTTGACATTTTTGTGTGTGTCTTGGACCTTTCAAAATCTAATAAAACTTATGAATCTCTTCTCAGAATAAGGTTTTTAAGTACATAAAATGAAATTCACAGGATTTCAAAGCAAACTGATTATACTGAAATACATTTACCAAAATATGAAAAAGAAACAAGTTCCTCAAAGATCCAAAATTTAGGATCCGTGACCTAAATTACACAAGAGTACAGCTTTTTTAATCTTTCCCCTGCTCTTTCCTGGCACCCATCATCTGACTTATGGAGGATAGGATCCTAGAATTAGGGATCTGGTGTTGTTGAGAAAACTGGAGGTCAGAGGGATTCAGCAACTTGTCCAAGTTTATACCATCTCATCAAAGAAAAGGAAGCAAAATGAAGCATGAAAATTGTCTTCCATGCCTCCTTAATTTCATTATTCTTTCTTTTAGCAATTTCTTGATTCCCTGTTAAAATAGAGAGCTCTCCAAGATAGAAGACAGAATATCAATGAGATTTAACATAGAAGGCTACAACTCAACTGATAATTCTTAATATTATTCTCTAAATGTCCTACATAGCTACTTTTTCTAAATACTCTGTCATGAAAGAAATGATTATTAATAAACAATTTGAAGAGATCCAGAGTTACTAAAGCTCTCATTTCAAAGAAATTCTGAAGGGTGAATTAACTTTCTCCTCAATCCACCTCAAATCCTGCCCAGTCTTGCCAGGAATTTAATCTGAGGTAGAGAAGCCAGGTTTGGGTGGGGATAAATTCTCTGATTAGATTATCCAAGGCTGGGGGTAATTTAGAAGTAAAAGACATAGTCAAAGGTCATTAGAATAGGTCTAGCCCCTCATTATAATATTCATTCTCTCTCATTATTTATTAACCAATCAGAGTTGATTGCCACCCTCTGGAGTACCCACTTTTCCAAGGGCATATAAGCCTTGAGCCTATAGCCATGGTGGTCTTTGACATTCAAGAGTTCCACTGACTTCTTTTTTTAAAATGCTAGCATTATTAATAAAAATGACTAATTACCCAGAAAATATGTTTCTTGAACTTTTTAAACACCACAGTCATAAAATAGGATATGCAATAAGCTAAAAAGAAACAGAGAAAATTACACTCAAGAAAGGACAATAAGTAGGAACAAAGGGAAAAATAAGTACCATTTTCCCTTCCCCTAAGATAGAAGAGTCAAGCCAGACTGATCCTGTGGGGTATATGAGTAATATAAAAGAATCTGCAACCAAATATAAGTTTAATACTAGTTTGTAACATATTGCCATTATTAGGAAGTTGCCATTTATACTACGATTCATTGACATTGATAAGGCCTTCAGGGACCAAGAAATTATCCTTCATTGAAATGTAATATCACACATTAGAACTTTCTAACTTGTTTTTTTATCTTCACGTACTAAGAGATGTAGAAAAAGACTGAAGGGGAAGGGAAAGAAGATAAAGTCTATTAGATAGCAGGGAGAGTACATGAATTTTTTTCTTTTACCGTAAAAAGAGAAAACTAAAAGGTGAATTAAATATCTTTACATAAAGCATAATTTTAAAGACACTGGCTACTTGCTTTTCACTTCTACCATGTATAGGAAGAAGAGGAAGTGAGATTAAACTATAAAATAATGATAAGAACTCACTCCACTTTAGGGCTGATTAAACACTGGAAGAGACGACCACAGAAGGCTGTGCAGCCTGAGGACAGGTGTGGGAACAGAAGGAGCAGTCAAAAACAGTTCTCAGCTGGAAGCAAAATCAATAACCACTAATGTCACACCATAGTCTCACAGTGTGCATTCAAACATTATTCTCTATCACCTTAATTTTGTGAGTGTGAACTTGTTGGTTTAGACCAACCAATGGCATACATTTTGTGTGAGCAGGGACTGTCTTTTGCCTCTTTTTGTATCCTGAGCACTTAGCATAGTACCTGGCAAATAGAAAGCACTTAATAAATGTTCATTCATTGATTGAATGTACTTGATTTCTAGCCTTGTCTTTATATATCCAATGCTTTTATGTATACAATATACAATATATTGTATGCAATACAATATATTGTATACAATACAATATAAAATACAATTAAGTATCCAATGCTTTATGTAAAGATATTTAATTCACCTCATAGTTTTCTCATAGTTCTTAAGGTAAAAGAAAAAATTCATGTACTCTCCTTGTTATCTAATGGGCTATATCTTCTTTCCCTTCAGCCTTTTTCGTATTTTAATACTAAATACTTAAATACTTACATCTTTAAATTTAAGGATTTTTAAAATTTAAATTTAAAGACTTAAATATTTCCATCTTTAAGGGTTTTAAACGATTATTCAATTATTTCCTAATGCTTAGATATTTAGTGAAATGTCTCATTCATCCAGGAGAATATGCCACTACTCCAAGAGTTCCATGATATAAATGTGTGTAGATAGAGAGACAGAGATACATGCATTTGTGTGTATACACACATATATACACACATACACTCTGTAGATTAGTCTTATTAAAACTGTCACCAGTACAGAATTTACTACAAAATAACAAGATAACTTACTATAAGTTTATTTTCTTTCTTATCTCTGATGTTGTTTTTCATCAAAGGAATAGGTCATATCCTTGGTTCCTTGCTCAATTCAATTCTGTGAGCACAGACATACTCAACTTATCAAAAACTTTTACTAAGTGTCTGCCACGTATCAAGTGATACGCTAGACACTGAAGACATAAAAACACAGATGAAGCAGACCATTCCCATCCTATTTGGGGATATAATATGTATGTAAATTTATACAGAATACATGAAAATATATACAAAGAAATTTCAGGGTTGCGCTAACAGATAGGAGGATCAAGAAAAGCTCTATATAGGAGACACGAAGGAAACTAGTCATTCTTAGAGGTGAAGGTGAGGAGGGAAATCTTTCCAGGTGTGCAGTACAGCTTATAGCAAGGCACTGAGACAAGAGATGGAATGTTATGTGAGGGAGCAACAAGAAGACCTGGCCTGGAGGGTGTATAAAGGGGTGAGATGTACAATATGCCTCAAAATATAGTCGAGTCAGGTTTTGAAAGGCTTTAGAACCAAAGCCAAGATCTATTGCTTCAGTGTAAGCAAACTCCCAACTAAACATGATGCCTTCAGCAAATCTGAAGTACAGCTAAATCACATTTCTTACCCTGGATCCTGGAAAATTCCAAGCCTTAGTTTGCATGTCCAACACAGGTTCCCATTCCTTATATTTTCTCAAAATAAACCAATAAAAGTAGTTTAGAAAAGAGAATGAAGCATGAATTTTGAAAGAAAGGAGAAGTTTTCAGATTGAAAAGACATGAATTTAATGGAATTGTATTTCATGTCTTTACTACATGGCTAACAAGTAAGCTATTTGCTACAGAGAAACAAAATAGTAAAAAAAAAAAAAAAGTAAGCACTCAAATCAGAAGTACACCTAAGCTTTAATCCAAAGCATTTTGATGGTCCATATTTTGCTTTTATTTTTTATTATCTTTTTCTATTACTTATCTTAAGTCAAACTGAAAAGAAATAAGATCCTCAATTGAGTAGCAAAACTAAATAGAAATATAGGATGACTGAAAAGGTATCCTAACCATATCCACAAATGAAATGATTAGAATTTTAGCCCATTTCTAACTCAACAATTCAAAGAGTATCTCAGAGTTTCCAGCATTTTTTCATTTGCCTTTTTAATAAGGCAGAAAATGGGAGTAGGAATGGAGAATGGAGAAAGGAATATTAAAACTAAAGGAAAGTAAATTCTAGTTGCTGATATCAATATGTGATGTAAGACATATGATAATTACAGATCTTGAAAATACTTCAAGAGAATTCATTGAACTATAGGAAAATGGAGGGTCTTTTCAAAGACAGGAAAGTGCATTTATGAATAAAATCTAAAGAATTTCTTGGCAAAAAATTAAATGAGAAAAATCAATGGAGATTGAATCAACACTATTGTTTCAAGAGTCTCCATTTTTTTATTCATGTAGAATGGAGGGAATCCTAGTACAGGGTAAGTGGTATTCTCTATAGCATCTCAAGCAGGAGTGCTCTCTTGCCCCTGAACATTTTAAAATGGGTTTCAATCATGGTCAAGTGCAGATGAAAATGCATCTACATTTGGGAGGTAAGTGTTGTGATTCTTTCCCATTGTACACATATATAGATAGATATTATATAGCAATGTAAGTGAAGAAGAGTCTGAAGACTGGATTGAATTGTTTGGTAAAGAAATGGGGTTGAATTTTTGTGCTATTAAATAGAAGAAAATATAAAATGCTGGATATGCATGGTTACTTTTTCAAAATTTCAAAATAAAAATCACAAATAACAGAATGTAGAAACATAAATGTATAAATCAGTGGAATATGATTAATAATAATTTCCTATTCTGATGATGTGATGCAAAAATGGGCTTAATATGCATCTATAATTTATATGGCAACCAAAAAAGAAAATGTTCTCTTACATTGCATTGCAGTACAACGTTCAAGACTAGATTACAGTCTTGTTGCATTCTACCTTTGTCAGATCATATCTGGTCTAGTTCTGGGCATTCTTGTTTAGGCAGGCCTTTACTATGACTAGAGTAGGAGGAGAGCAACTCATACGGGTCTTGAAATCATGACATATGCAGAGTAATGACAGATACTGGAGATGTTTAGCCCTGGGAACAGAAGACTTGGGGAAATGGGGGCAGGGTATGACAACTATCTCCAGGTACTTTATGGGTGGGTATATGAAAGAGAAAATAGCAAATCTGGATGTCCCTGGAGGACAGACTGTATGCAATTGGAAGAAGTTGTAAAGGAGGCATATTTCATCTCCATGTAAGGAAAATATACTTGTAATTAGAAGGATTCTAAAGTAGAATGTGTTCCCCTTCTCTAGAAGTCTTTAAGCCAGTGGTTCTCAACTTTCCTAATGCCACGACCCTTTAATACAGTTCTTCATGTTGTGGTGACCGCAACCATAAATTTATTTTTGTTGCTACTTCATCACTGTAATTTTGCTACTGTTATGAACTGTAATGTAAATATCTGATATGCAGGATGTATTTAAATTGAACATAACCCACAGGTTGAGAACTGCTGCTTTAAGCAATGGTTGGACGTTGTTAAGGAAATTTTTGATCAGTTATGGGCTGGACTATATTTCTGAGACACCAAAAGAGTTCAATATCCTAGAATTCTATGATTTAAAGATGTGGATATTTTTCACTTTTATTAGCATTAGAAAATAATCAACCTCCTTCTAAACTGTTGCTCTATAAGGTTTTGCATCCTAATGTAAAGATCAAAGGATAATAAGGTAAGTATCCTCAGACTGGTTCTGATTTGACCACTGGCTTGCAAGAAAAGATGAGGGTAAGTACACAAAACTCCTGTAGTGCAGAATTCAGTAAAAGGGATATACACACAAGACTGAAGACAACTTGTTCTGTTCTTTGTAAGATCTGCATGATAAGAAGAGTAAAATTGCCCAATATTTCTTCATGTAGTGATATTAAGCTCTGCCAGATATCATATAGCATGTGCAGTGCTTATTCAAGAAGAAGGATTCTGCCAAGAGTATAATTGTTTATAATTGGAAGTAGGCAAAAAATAATGTTATCGCATAGTTTTCAACCCCCAGAGATCTGGAAAATTTAGTAAAGATTACATATCATTAAGAAGATTGGTGTAAAACATTTCAGCAATATGGTCATATTTCTTTGAAAACTGAGATTGGCTATGATTAACATGTAAATAATCAATTTCATTAGTTTTTCATTGACCTTTGTAGCTTTAATAGCTCTGAGCAACTATGCAGAGACTTGGGACTCCTTCCACCACTTTCCTAATTTTCTTAAAGGTTCAGCTGATAGTTGTGAAGCTTAAAGACACTGTGGCATAACATAAAGAACACTGACCTGGAAGTCAGAGGATGACTGTTTGGGGCTCTGATACTAATTGGCTTTGTGATTTGGGACAAAGCAGAACCACAGAGCCTTAGAATTAGATAGGACAAGAAAAGTCATCTAGTTCAACTCACATATAAAGAATAAATCCCTTTTTGAAAGACTCCATTTAAAGACTTTTTATTAAGGAGAATTCACTATACTTTGAAGATGCCTGCTCCATTTTAGAACTGCCTTAATATTAAGTTCTTTATCTTACACTAAAATTTACGACTTTCTAATCTCCACCCAGTTGATTCTAGTTATGCCTTCCGATACAAAGTGTACTATATTTAATCTCCCCCCCCTCTTTCCCACATTGCAGTCCTTTAAGTGGGCAGCTAGGTGGTGCCCAGGATAGAGCACTGGGCCTGGAGTCAGGAAGACTCATCTTCCTGAGTTCAAATCTCCCCTCAGATACTTCCTAGCTGTGTGACCCTGGACAAGTCACTTAACCCTGTTTGTCTCAGTTTCTTCATCTGTAAAATGAGCTGGAGAAGGGAATGACAACCACTCCAATATCTCTGCCAAGAAAACCCATATGGGGTCACAAAGAGTTGGATATGACTGAAATGAAACAATCCTTTAAGTATTCAAAACATAAATCATGCCTCTATTAAATACTTCTTTCCTTGTGCTAACTAATTTAACTCCTTCAACCTACCCTTGAACAATATGGAATCAAGAGTCTTCAAGATCCTTGTTGCAATTCCTAAGACATAATATACGTTCTCAGTCTTTCCTAATATGTGTCTCTGAAGATGAGCATGATACTTCTCTATTCTGACAATAATAATAATAATGATAATAATAATAATAATAATAATAGCTAACATTTATATAGTGCTCTCTGTGTGCCCCGCACTGTGCTAAGTAAGCACTTCATTAATTATCATTATCTCATTGGATCCTCACAACAACCCTGGATGGTAAGTGCTATTATTATGGCCATTTTACAAGTGAGAAAACCGAGGCAAATCGAGGTCAAGTGACTCCACGTCCTATGCTCTAAATACAATAGGCCTATTGGTTCTTACTTCCTGGAAAATTTATATCTCTCAATATAACTTAATATCACATTAGCTTCTTTTTCCTTTCCAATATCACAAGAGTATAGTATTTAGAGATGGAAGTACCCCTAGGGATTATACTTGTTAAATATTATATTTGTGGACCTCCAGGTGGGAGGCACATAACTATAACATATTACACAAGTTTTCAGATTTTTCAATGCATTGGCCAGCTGTGCTGATTTATTCTCTTATTTTTTTGTCTTAAAAATGCTATTTATTACATGGAATGTCTCTCTGAGGGGGGTGGGAGGGATATTGGGGAAAATTATGATGATGTACAAAAATCAAATGCATCAAAAAAAACTTTTTAAAAAGTCATCTATTTAGACCACCTCATTTTACACATAAGGACATCAAAGGCCAGGAAAACTTAAGTGGCTTGTCTAATGTTACTAAGTAGTTAGTAGCAGAGCAGGAATTAGAAGCTAGATTCTCTGACTTGAAATCCAATACCCTGACTACATTACTACAAACCCTCTGTCAGACATTTGAATCTTTGAGTTTGTTGTACATTAAAATCCCCAGGTTTCTTCCAATATAAATTGTCTAGTTACACCTCTCCTATCTCCTGTTTAACTGATGTTTTTCTCAAGTATCATCCTTAGTCCATCATTGTAGCCCATTAAAATCTATTTAGATCACAATTCTGTAACCCAACATATTCCTCCAGCTTTATGTAATTCACAATTTCAATAAAATTTCTATCTATGCCCCCACCTAAGACGTTATAAGTCATTGATACAAGACATTTGATAGAGGAGGACCAAAGGCAGATGTCAGCTAATCAACAAGTATTTATTAAGCTCTGCAATATACATACAAGCAAAAAGAAAGACAATTCCATCCTCAAGAAGATTACATTCCAATAAGGAAGACAATACGTACAAGGGAGCTGAAAAGAGGAGGAAAGAAGGAGCCTTGGAGTTAGAGTGTACTGCAGAGGTATGCGAGTTCCAAGGCTGAAATAATCTTCTAAGATGCAGAGGTGTCTGTGATATGCTAGTAAAGTCCAAAAGAGGACATTTTGATGAGAAATGAAGATGTGGCTGAGCACACTCCTTAAATGGAAGTTCTTGGAGGATTCTTCCCTCTACTAAGAGGGAGAGAGCCCAGGAGCAAAGGATATTGACAAGATATGGGTTCCATAGCTGGGGTGACCTAACAGGATGAAGAGGGGCATGATAATGAAGTCCACAATAGTGCAGCTTGATGGGAAATGTGTCTGGGGAACAATGCTAGTATCGTACACCTTCCACATTCCCTCTCCTAATTTTCTCTCAAATTGGTAGGCCTCATCCATACAGAAAATCTAACTAGTCCTCTCAAAGTCCTATGTGTGATCCTGAGGGCCAAATTTTTAGTGCTCTCTTTCATGAGTCCCCACTGGTCTCCCATTTCTATAAATCATCTAATGATATATAGTAAGTAGGCATAACAAAGGCAGTTGTTATATAATCACCACCCCAAATGATGGGCACACTCTCCCCTTACTCACATGAGATATCTGGAGAGTTAGCTCAAATCTAAAGAGTACATGTGGCCAAAGAATCAGCTCCAAGCTCCTGATTATTGGAAATACTCATGAAGTTACCCTTAAGTATATCCTTCTGCTGTCTCTAAGGATTTGTGTCCTTGTAGAGTCCTGAAAGTATAAAACTTGCCTTTCCTCAATGTGTCTAATTTTTCCATAGTCTCAGCTACCAATGCAGGCGTTGCTGTCAGTCACTGCTACTCCTATGACACTCTATTAATGCTTATCAAGACATCACATCCTCTCATCTTTTTAAGTTCATAATGTTGTCATTTAGTCAAAGCACTCTCCTCCCCCTCCTCACAGGAAGGGGAAATTCCCATGAAGTAGTGCCATTGCTCAACTATCTACTGCTGAAACACACAATTCAGAAATTGTTTGCTGTGTTACACAAAGGCGAGTGAGGTGAGTCTGATTCCTTCAGTGGATCACAAGATATTTTCTGTATGGCATCTTCTGCTTTCATCCAATACCCAAAGCCTCTATAAGCATTTCATATTGATTAATGAATTATTTGTACAATGTTCAAAACTGATTTAATATAGTTACCTGTGTCTTTGGTGATTATATTAATTGGAGTTGTAGTAGAAACTCCCACATTCACACTAGAAACTTCCAACTCTTCCAGGTTGGTGGCAAGTCATCATCGACTTTTTTTAATCTAGTTATTAAATTTCAGTTAACAGTTTAAAAATCATTTAACAGTCCTGTCATCTAACTCATATTTCTCCATCCTGTGTGAGATAGTCAAATGCCTTAAGGAATTATACATACATTATATTCGTACAGCACTATGACAGTTCCCTGATCAAGCAATATAATTATGCCTTTCAAAAAGGAAACGAGGTTAATTAGACTTCAGTGTTTTCTTGAAGAACCCATGTTGGTCGACAATGATCATCATTCTGTTTTGTAAATGTTCATAACTGTCCCTTTAATAATGTGTCCTTAATTTCATCAGAAATCAAAATTGTTACTATTGGCCTATAGTTTGAAGAATCTAACATCTTCCACCTTTTAAAAATCAGGAGAATATTTGCTTATTTTTGGTCATGTGGCACCTCTTAATATTCTGCACATGTTTGTAAAGAACCCTGGAATACAAGTAGTCTTTTCTGGGCAACTTAAACTCGTTAACACCACTTAGGTGTTTTCTTAACATCTCTCCTCATTTATAATGGATTTCAACTCCCTATTAACCATTTTAATGCTATATTTTCACTCATCTGAAAACCTGCTTCTGGATAAATAAATTAAATTGAGAAATTTTTCCTGTCTATGCTATCTAATCTTATTATTATACCCATCCTTAGCAACTGATACCCCTTGCTTTGTCTTAGTTTTGCTCCTAGCATAGATCAAAACACTTTCCTTTTTAATGCTTAGCACTTACTTTCTGCTTTCACTCTCTGTTCTGCCATTCCTGCCAGCATTCATCAGGAATAGGCTCTGGTCTTGCTTTTATGTACGTACATATTGTTGTGTATAAACATATATATACATGTGTGCACACATGTATGTCTACTAAAGTTGTGCTTTGAGTTCTTAGGGCAGCCAGGTGGCACAGTAAATAGTGTGCCAGGCTTGGAGTCAGGAAGACTCATCTTTCTGAGTTACAAAAACAGGAAGACATGGTCTTAAATAGAATCCTGTTCACCAAAGCCATTTCACTAACCAGATAGTTGTTTCTTTTCCTTCTTCTTCTTCTTCTTCTTCTTCTTCTTCTTCTTCTTCTTCTTCTTCTTCTTCTTCTTCTTCTTCTTCTGCTTCTGCTTCTTCTTCTGCTTCTTCTTCCTTCTTCTTCTCCTTCTTCTTCTTCTTCTTCTTCTTCTTCTGCTTCTGCTTCTGCTTCTTCTGCTTCTACTTCTGCTTCTTCTGCTTCTTCTTCTTCTTCTTCTTCTTCTTCTTCCTTCGTCTTCTTCTTCTTTTTCTTCTTCTCCTTCTCCTCCTCCTCTTCCTCCTCCTCCTCCTCCTTCAAAACCTATCTTCTCTTTAGATATCATCACAAAATCAATCACAAATCTTCTAGCTCATGCCTTTCTATCCTATTCAGGAAGATATTATATGAATTACTTTGTCAAATGCCGTGCTAAAATCCAAATATGCCCCATCCGTTACATTCTGAAATAAGATTTGTATAGCACAGCATTCTAAAGAACCCACAATGGATCATATGATGGCTGCTTTTCATTTCTGTGGCAGACTACAAGATTGGGAGTCAGAGGATCAGTCTTTGAAACTGAACTGTATTTACTACCATTGTAACCTTGGGCAAATCACTTAACTCCAGCCTCAGTTTCCTTATCTGTAAAATGAGGCAGGTGATTTAGATAGCCTAAATCAATGCTTATATGAATTTTAAGTTATCATTTGCCATCTGTTCAAAAGGAACTATAGAATATTTCCAGGAATAAACACCAAGAATAGATATGCTTTCTTTTTTATTTTAAATTTTAATTTTTTTTTAGTTTTCAGCATTCACTTTTATAAGATTCTGAGCTCCAAATTTTTCTTCTCTCGCTCCCCTCCCCAAGACAGCATGCAAACTGATATAGACTATGCATGTTCAATCATATTAAACGTATTTCCACATTAGTTATATTGTGATAGAAGAATCACAACAAAAAGGAAAAACAAGGGGAAATACTGTGCTTCAATCTTCATTCAGGCTCCATAGTTCTTTCTCTGGCTGTGGACAGCATATTCCATCTTGAGTTTCTTGGAATTTCTTAGATCATTGCATTGCTGAGAAAAACTAAGCCTATCAGAATTGGTCATTGCACAGTACTGTTGATACTATACACAATGTTCTGGTTCTACTTACTTCACTCAACATTAGTTCATTTAAGTCTTTCCAGGTTTTTTTTTCTTTTAAATCTGACTGTTCATCATTCTTAGAGAACAACAGTATTTCATTACATTCATATATTACAACTTGTTCAGCCATTCCCCAATTGATGGGAATCCCTTCAATTTCCAATTCTTTGCCACCATAAAAAGAGGTGCTCTAAATATTTTTATACATGTGGGTCATTTTCCCTTTTTTATGATCTCTTTGAGATATAGACTCAGTAGTGCTATTGCTAGAACAAAGGGTATGCTGAGTCTTATGGCCCTTTTGGCATAGTTCTAAATTGCTCTTCAGAAGGGTTGGATCAGTTCACAAATCCAGTAACAATTATGCTTCCTTTTCATTAAAAGTAACAAGAGCATTTGCTTGTATCTGGCCTTATAGAATTTTATATCATGGAGATCAATGAAAGCAAATCAGTAATCACAAAGCAAGCTTATTCAACACCCATGCTTTCCTAGAAGCCATTGACCTAAGCTCACTTAGGACAGTTAGCTTTACTCATCATAAATTTCATTTATCTTAAGTTTCAGTTGCCTCCAGTTTGTTGGTTAAGATTGTGGAGACATCACAAGACTGTTAAAGGAATCACATTATATGTTGTTAATTCTACCACATCATGCTAGGTCATCATAAAAGAACGTTTTGTGTTTTCTGAGACAGAAATATTCATGACTATTAAAACTTCTGCATGGACTGATCAGTAAATTGGAGCCATGGATAGAATTCTGCAACTGGAACAAGGAAGACTCAAGTTCAAATCATGCCTCAGATATTTACCAAGAGTGTGGCCTGGGCAAGTTACTCAATGTCAGCCTGCTTCAGTGTCCTTATCTGTAAAACCAAATAGTAAGAGCACCTGCGTATAAAGCTGTTGTGAGGATGAGATAATATTGGTGAAGTGCTTTACAAACCGTAAGGTGTTATATACTTGCTAGTTATTGTTGTTATTAGTAACAACCATTAACTTTATCTTTATTATTAGGACGCTTGTGCTAAGCAGTTGCCCTTACACTCTGACCCTGGTATACTTCTATAAATTCTTTTACAATATCATTATCATTATAGATTCAGAGCTGTAAGGAACCTTATATGTTATCTAGTCTAACCTCCACATTTTACAGATAAGGAAACTGAGGTACAGAGAGGTTAATTACTACCTAGTAAGCAGCAGATGAAGGACTTGAACCCAGGTTTTCTCATTCTAAATCTAATGTTCTGTCCATTACATAACAATAATTTAGGCTTTAGATTTTAAAACCATATATACATATATATGCACATATATACACATTTATAGCTTAGCTTACTTTGTCAAATTTGTACTAAATTTTAGAGAAACCAAAAGGCATTCTGGACATTAATTATACCTTATTCCCTAAAGGTGATTCTTCCCTATGTTTTCAGAGGTGGCTTCTTATTGGCCTCTTCCAGTTGTGACTGCATACAAGTGAAATAGAGGAGGGATAGGATCAGAGACATTCCAAGGTGTGGAAAATGGATTATCCCACCATCAAACAGCTCGAGATGGAGCAGCGTGTGCAAGAAAAAGCAAGTAAGACAGGACAGCTGGATCACAGCATGCATGGAGGAAAGTAAAACATATGAAGTGTAAGAAGGTAGAAAGGGGTGAAGTTATAACACAAATGCCAAGTAGAGGTGAATTTCTTGAACTAGAATTTATTGAAAATTGTAGTGATATGATTAAACCTCTGCTTTAGGAAAATCACTTTGCCAGCTGAGTAGAGAATGGATTAGAGTAGGGAGAGATTTGAAACAGAAAGAACAATTAGGGGCCTACTGCAATAGTCCACATGAGGGGTTATGAGGGCCTGAACCAGGATGGGGGATGTCTAAGTGCTAAGGCAATATAATGGATATGAGAGTTGTCAAGCAGAAATGACAAGATTTGGCAAAAGCTTCTATATGTATGGTGAGTGGAAATCAACAATCACACTGAGCATCTGAAATAGAGAGACAGCAGACAGAAAAGAGAGACAAAATTTAACCTCAGAACAGCTAATTAGTCTAATCTGCCTTTATATGCCCTCCCACATGCATGCCTACACATATCTATTTGCACTTGCATATATACATACCTGTGTGTGTGCATGTTTATATGCATTGTGTGTGCTTCTATATGTACTTAGCTAAGTACACCGGCTAAGGTATTAAGTAGCAGAGTACTTACTGATCTGCAGTCATAGAGGGAATTCCCTCAATAGGAGTTTCCTTCACTAAGGGAAAGTATTACAGATCCAGACCAAAATATGCATGTGTATGTATGTGTATATACACACATATGTATGCATACATTCAAACATGTATACTTATGTGAATATGTATACATATTGAGATATCGAAAAAGAGTCACAGTATACAAGTCTGGTAAAGAGAGAGTTAGAGAGAGAGAGAGAGAGAGACAGAGAGACAGAGACAGAGACAGAGACAGACAGAGACAGAGACAGAGACAGAGAGACAGAGAGACAGAGAGAGAGACTGAGAGAGACAGAGAGACAGAGAGAGAAATAGAGAGAAAGAGAAAGAAAAAGAAAGAGATGCATACATACATATATAATGTGTACGTATTGTGTGTGCGTGAACAAACATACAAACATACATACAATCATTCATTCAAAGAAAACTTACGAAGGAAAGTTTTGACCTGGAACTTGAAGAATGAGTAGAACTCAAACAGACAGAGAAAAGGGCAAAGTGAAAAGTGACAGGGAGGAAATCATTTATACAAAGACAGAAAGGGAAGAGAGACAAAAGTGTATTCAGGGTTCAATGAGCAGATGAATCCATCTGGAGCATTTAGTATTGAAATGTTATAGGCGAAGTATATGGTTTCCCTAACTACCCTGTATTTGGTGCATTAAGCTTTTGACTAAAGTATATAGGATTTCATCTTGTAAGATAATAAATAGCACTATTTAGTTATTTTTTTAATGTCTTTACTGAAAAGTGTATTGTATGTATGTATGCAGATATATTTGTTATTTTTTATTTGCAATAAGTCATGCCATAGCATATGCCAAAGTCTCAAATGCAAGAAGAAACCTGCCTTCTTTCCTCTTCTCTGCTCCCTTCTTAAAGCAAACATTTCCTTTTTATATCTGCCATTTTTAGTATAACACTTTAAAAGTAAGCAGTGGTGAAGAGTAAACAATTTGGCTTTTTCCCTTCTGCCTCAACAATGCAAGATTTTTCTAGAAAAAAAAACAGCCTCTCTCCAAACTGTGACACCTTCAAACACATTTTCTAATGAGTGATTCCATTGCAGGTTGAAGCAGTCAGTTTTCAGAGAAGTGATGTAGAGACGCTTGGATCCCACAGGGCTACAAAGCCTGGAGTGTGTTTTTGTATTAAACTAGAGGCACAGTCTACATTCTTTCCACATGTGGTACTCCCATTGAAATGTCTACAGATGGAATGAGTGTAAAGGATGCCCTTTAAAATGCAATAGAGAGTAATAGAAGAAAAATGTTTAAAACATATCTTTCCTGTTTTTCTTCTTTTATACTGATACGTGGGAGGGTAATGAGTCTTAGTACTGTGCCATCACTGGGAAAGGGTTGTAATCCAAAGACATAACATTTTACTGCCTCTCTGGGCAATAAAAACATTGAATATAACTAGGTCAATATTCAGACTCACATGGTGATAGAAAATTCCTAATGAATGGTTTCTAATTGTTTTGATCCAAATATATCACCATCATGCCATTTTCTAAGCTGTTCCTATATCCTTCAGAGAATAAGCTTGCCATAGTAAGAGTCATAGATTTGTCATATGATGAAGAACCAGAGAATAAGTTCCATTTCTGCATGTTACTTCAGCTCCTCAGGCCTCAATTTCTTAATCTGTAAAATGAGAACTAGATCTCTGAAAGAAGTTCTAATTCTAATGACAGAATTCAACAGCTACCTATCTGGTGAATACTGACAATCTTCATCATAATTTTCCCTTAATTATAAGGTGTTTAGTTAAATCATCTAAATAATGCCCTTTACTTGACTTTGTTGTAATGACCCTGATTTTTTCTTCTGTGACAGAATGCCCAGCTAAGAAGAGACTCTTGTGTAAACGGATGGCTCTGACTCTAAGCCTATAGGGCCTTTACCTTTCTCCTGTTTCCACTCTATTGAGATACCTACTTTGTTGTCAGTATCCACAGCTGCATCTCTAAGGATTTTCCATCATAATTTCATACTAAACAAATAGATACTTCTTCAGTAGTAAAGAAGTATTAACAAAATAACAGACATGAAGACTAAAACAATTCTGATGGAAGCTATAAAAATGTCAGGTGTTTTAGTTGTGATTTTTGTTTCTTTATTTGCTACAAAGAATCAACAATAATTTCTGAACTACACTGGATTAGGTTTACAATCAATAGACTGTGTTCTTCACAATTGTCCAAACACTTGATCTTTAATCTCTCTACATTGTGACAAGGAGCTTGAGGACAAAGGGATTGGTAGGTATTAGTTTATTCCATTGTGTATTTTTCTTTACTTGGTAGGGAGAATAAATCTGAGATTAGAGATATAATCCACAGACTTCCTCCACCACACAACCTCAGAAACCTCTTTTCCCATATGTTTCTAGTCCTAGGTTACAGTGCCAGCTTATGAGAGTCATTTTATCAATCAACAGTCAAGTAGAAAGGGCTGCAGATAACAGAAAGGCAAGAGGCATTGTATTAGCATAAAAGGATTAAAAAAACTAACAATGCCAATTTGTGAGTAATGATGAATCTACCCACAAACAGATCATGGCTAAGGTCACCTACAGAAATCAGATGACTTATCCCTTAAAATATATCATCAGTAGATGTCATTTCTCTCCATTCACAAGGAATAAAAGGAATAATAATTCAATGAAGTACAAAAGGGTCTATTTTCTAAACCCATTTAAACCTTGTAAAAGCAATGCAATAATGGGGGGGGGGGATTTTCCTAAGACCTTTCATTGCCAGTCAGAAAGTCTGGGGAATACATGAAGTAAAGGTGCTGTAATGATCTGACCTATGTGATGACAAATGTGTACCACATAGCCTGCAACTGCTTTTAATCAAACTATCTCAAACATTTCCATAGCCTCTCATTTGTCATTTTTCTTTCTAGTAATTTAATACAATAATGAAATTAATGCAGCATTGGATATTGTAATGAAGAAATTTAGAGCATAATATTTTCTAGCTTCTCTTTTTTTAGAACAATGTGAAAAAATATTTTTAAGAAAAAATATAGAATGTCAGGTATTTTTCACCCCGTGAAAGAAAAATCAAATCAGATACCTGACTGAGTCTCTTCCAAAAACAACATTATTCTTGTACTCTAGAAATTGTTAAAAGATATAGCTGGGATAAACAGATAGATGGATATATAGATATAGATAGATAGATAGATAGATAGATAGATATGGATAATATATACACATACATATATGTATGCATATATCATATAAGGAAAAAGCAAAAATAAAATAAAAGTGTTTTTCACTGGAGACATTTTATCTTTAAGCTTTAGTATGCTACTATTGAAATAAATCACCCATGCTGTCAGCCCCTAGGATTTAACAGTGACAATATAACCTGAAGAATAATTCCCCAAACACTTTATTTCTGGCAAACTCTCTGAAGTCACCAGCATGCTAATCCCTTCCTTGAGAACAGTTAGCACAGTCAATGTGTAAAGCAAACACACCAAAATATGAGTTCCAGTTTAGTATGCTAATCAGTACCATGGAAACAGAAATGCCAATGCTGAGTTAAGGGTAATCAGCAGCAACCAGATGAGCCATGAATCAAGGCCTGAAGAAAACTGCTGTCAACAGGATTACTAACATAGATTGCTTTTCACTGTGTGGTTTACACTAATACTGAACTAGGAGATTTAAACTTGGCACTTCGATTGACTATTGCATCACTGGACTATGCATTATCATTTGCAGTTACAGGTAGAAGAACTGCAATTATGTAGCTTTTAGAATATGAAAATTAAAGTTTCACATCTTTCCACTACTTGTTACAGGATATATTATTCATTGTTTGCAAAAATTTAAAAATTTTGCATTTTTAACAACTCATATGAGATTTGAAATGCCGTCATACATTTCAAAAAAAATCTATCATGATGTAATAAGACAGTTTTTAGGTGAAGAAAATTCCATTTCCCTGCACACAGCTACGTAACTCCACGTGTGGGTCTCTTGAATGGTCCCAATAAGAATCTTTAACTTTCGATGTCAGAGAAGACGAAAATGAAATGCTTAATTTCCTAAGACTAGGTGATAGAAAGTACAACAGGCCAGAAGTTATGAGGTGGGTTTTGGTCTCTTAGATCTCAGCTGAAGAACAGAAAGGGACATCAGAGGCTAAGTAAGGCCTACCCTCTCATTTTTACAGATTTTACAGTTTTTAGAGGTTACAATTTTAGGGTAAGAGTTGGAAGTGATCTTAGAAACCATATAGACTGCTATCTTTATTTTACAGATGTGGAAACTATGGTGGTGAAGTTACATATCCAAATTCATACAGGTAGTAACCATCATAGTAGGATTGAAACCCCAAGTCCTGAATCTATAGCTAATGCTCAAATTATTTGTTAGTTATTCATCAACAGTGTGTGGAATTTGAAAAAGATCCTTCTTGACTGAGGAGATAGTAGTATTTAAGTGACGCCATCATGGAGGAATTGACATTTGAGACAGGCTTTAAAGGATGAGTAGTAGTTCAACAGGTAAAAAGGGATGGTAGGATCCCAGGGATGAGATGAAACACAAAGTCAGGAGAGGACATAGTATGTACAAGCATCAGCAAGAAATCCAATTTGGCTGAAAAGGTCTGTGGAAGGGGAAATGGTATTTGAATTGAGAGCGGTACTAAATTGTTTAAAAAACACCTTGAAGATAAGCTAAGGTATTTGAACTTTTCTTGTTAAGCAATAGGGATTTGGGTTTTGAGCAGAGGAATATCATGACCAGACAAACGAAGTATTTTTTTTTCTTGGTTGATAAAGAATTTTTATATTTCCCCAGGCAACTGATGAGAAAGATGGTTTTGTTTAAGGAATACCTTCTTACTACATAGCTGCTCCTTAACTTAAATATCAGGTTGGCCATTGCAACCAGGCAAGGGGATTAGGAGACATGTTTAAAATGCCCTCTCTTTTTTCCAAGGCTTGGGAGGAATTCTATATCATTCCTTTCAAGAAGGAAAGAATGGTAAACAATTTTTTATGTTAGAAAGTAACAACATAAGATTTTTTTTAAACAAGACCAATAATTTCATCAGTGTATGGATGTTCTGATGAGGAAATTCCTTTACAAATGAATATCAATACCTTCTCTGCATCTTAAAATCTCAGTTTAAAGAGTTGCCTGGGACAATAAGAGGTTAAGGGATTTATCCACAGTCACAGAATCAGTGCATATTGTGGACAGAACTTCAACCAAGGTCTTCTTGACTCTGAGGTGAACCTTCTATTCACTACACCTTGTTGATTCTTGCTAAGGTTAATTAATACTTCTGATAATTCCAAATTTAAAGTATTCAAATTCAAAGACCAGTCAGTAACATATAGGTATAACTCTTCATTATAGAAGTAAAAAAACAAAAACAAAAACCAAGTACTCCTTGATTATATGAAAGATATGAGGGTAAATGAAGAATAGGTTTTGTAGGTGAGTTGGCCTGAGAATTATGAAGAAGGCCAGAAAATGAATTTAAGATGGGGCATTTCAAAGTTAAAGTTATCAAACGTGTATTAAGGGAGTACTTAGGGAAGAAACTGAAAGAAGAGAAGTATTACTGATGGTGAAAGGGAAGGTCTAGATCAGTGGTTCTCAACCTTCCTAATGCCATGACCCTTTAATACAGTTCCTCATGTTGTGGCGACCCCCTACCATAAAATTATTTTCATTGCTGCTTCATAACTGTAATTTTGCTACTGTTATGAATTGTAATATAAATATCTGATATACAGGATGTGTTTTCATTGTTACAAATTGAACATTACCCACAGGTTGAGAACTGTTGGTCTAGGATCTTAAAAGGAATAACTCAATATGAAAAAGTAAAATAGAGATTTTTTTTTTTAAAAAGGACCCTATGGGGGGGCCGAGCCAAGCTGGCAGCATAGAAGCAGCAAAGCACCGCAGCTCCCACACAAACACACTAAAACTCATAAAATGGGACTCTAAACAGATTTTCAAGCTCCAAAATTCTCCAAAAGACAGAAAGCACATCTGTTGCTACAGGCAGCTCAGCAGGTGGGGCTCTTCACAGCAGTCTGGGAGCTGAGGCTGAAACCCCGGCCAGGACAGGCCCCAGGGCATCGGGCAGGGAGCCGCATCGATAGGAGAGCAGACACATTTATCAGGCCAGAAGGAAAAAAAGGTTAAGAGAAAGGTCAGTGGATTTTGCTAA
>CM053595.1:185703224-185725792 GCA_028646575.1 Pseudocheirus occidentalis | reverse complement strand
GGGGGGTAGGGGAAAGAAAGGGAGAAAATCTGTAACTCAAAACCCTGTGGAGATGAATGCTGTAACCAAGAAAATAAATTAAAATTTTAAGAAAAGGAACCTACAAAGAAAAAGAAGAGGTGAAAGACTTGAAAAGCAAGAGGAAAAGTAGAGGAATTAAAGAAGTAGTGCATGGTAAGTAAGACAAGTTAGTAATACAAGTGAAAAGGTTATTAAGAGATTAAAGACCCTGGTATAGATTTTGAAGTGCTAATAAAGTATTAATAAGGAAAGGAGAGCATCAGCTCTGGAATTTGCCAGGTCTGCACAGGAGCTACTAGCAAGAATAACAAAGGACCAAGGATCTTGCTAAGCACTGACAAATAGAGCAAAAAAGAAAGGTTAAAACAGCTCCTGTTCTCAAGGATCTCACGGTCTAATGGGAGAGACAACATACAAACAAAGTTTATGAAGGGTAATTGGAAATATTTCCAGAGGAAATACAAACACTACTATTATAGAGGACTTTGAAAAGCTCCTTGCAGATGGTAGGACTTTAAGATTTAAAGGACATCTGAAAAGCCAGGAGGCAAAAATGATGAGGGAGAGAATTCTAGGTATGGGAGATCAGTGAAAAAGCAGTGAGGAGATGGTCTGTAGGGTAAAATAAGAAAGCCAGTGTCACTGATCACCAAGTGTGTGGACATGATTAAAGAGTAACAAGATTGGAAAGGTATGAGGGGTCAGATTATGAGGAGCTTTAAAAGCCAAATAGAGGATTGCTTCCTCTTTTCCTTCCTCCCTCCTTCCCTGCCTCCCTTCCTCCCTTCCTTCCTTCTTTCCTTCTTTCCTACCTCCTTCCTTCCTCTATTCCTTTCTTCCATGTACATATGTATGCATGTATGTATGTAGTTTTGGAGGTAAAAGGAAGCCACTGGAGTTAACTGAATTGGATGGGATGGTGATGTGACATAGTAAACTTGTGCCTAAGGGAAATCAATTTAACAGCTGACTGGAGAAAAGACTGAGTGGAGAATCACTTGAGGCAGGTGATTAGTGTCTGTGTGCTGGCAGTGTCAGAGGAGAGAATATGGCACATGTGAGAGATTTTACCAAAAATAGAATTGATTGGATTTGGTAAGTGATTGCCTATGACCTCTCCTTTCTCCTCATTATTCTTGATCTTTCTATAGCATTTGCCACTCCCAACCTTCTTCTGCTCCTGGATACTGTCAGGGTTTTCATACCTTAGTTTTCTCCTGGTTCTGCTCCCCTTCATTATTACATCTTTATCCTTGTCACATCATCTAACTGTAGGCATTTCCTAAGTTTCTGTCTTTGGTCTTCTATTTTCCCTCTATGTGCTCTTAATCTTGAGTCCATGAACTTAAAAAAATAATAACTTTATTTCAGTATGATCAGGTAGGTAGCACAGTGAAGTCAGGAGTCAGGAGGCCCTGAGTTCAAATCTGGCCTCAGACACTTAACACAAGTCCTGTGACCTTGGGCAAGCCACTTAACCCCAACTGTCCTGCCTTCTCCACCCCAAAAAAAGCAATAAATAAATAAATATTTCAATATAATCAGTTTCTTTTCTAACCCTCTATGTTTTGTTTTATACATTTAAGTGCATTATGCTCAAAAGGAATTCATAGGTTTTACCAAACTGCCAAAAGAGTCAATGATGGAAGAAGAAAGGAGTTTAAAAGCCCCTTTCCTACGCTCTCTTAATCAATGATCTCAAAGAAGATCAAACTCTGGAAGTTTTGAAGATTGTTTCTATGCAGGTGATTCCCAAATCTAATTGTTCAATCCAAGACTTTCTCCTCAGCAGTAGGACCCTATCACTACCTAACTGGCTGTGGGAAATTTTCAGATGAAACATGTCTAAAACAAAACTGAGTATCTTTGGTCCAAAACCCAAGAGCTTCCTTACTACTTTCAAGGGCAACACAATTCTTTCAGTTACACAGGTTCGCAACTTCAGTCTTAACTCTCAATGACTCCTCTTTCTTGTTCGAGCCAAATAGAGGATCTGTTGCCAAATATTGTAACACTATAATTGTAGAACATCTCCTGCACATGCTTACTTCTCTCCACTCACACAGCCACCATCTGTGCTTAGACCCTCATCACCTCCATCGTGGACTAGTGAAGAGCCAGCAATTGTCTTCTGATTGGTCTCCCTGCCTCAAGAATCTATGTTCTGATTTGTCTAAGTAGTCTCCTCCATTGGCATGTAAATCCCTAAGAACCAGTACTGTTTTTGTTTTTCCTTCTTCAAATCTCAGCACTTAGCACAGATTGTGGGTCTATGCATAAATCATGCAATCTCTTTCAGACTGTTTGATCCTTTGTAGAATGGGAAAAACAGTATGCGTAGCATTTCTCTCACAGTGTTGTCAGGAGGGGCAACTATGAGAACATATGCAAAGTGCTTTACTAACCTAAAAGTACTATATAATTGCTGGTTGTTTTTATTTTTGTTGTTCAGTCACTCCAGTTTTGTCCAGCTCTCAGTAACCACATTTGGGTCTTTTTTGGCGTGGTTTGCCATTTCCTTCTCCTGTTAATTGTACAGATGAGGAAAATGAGACAAGCAGGGTTAAGTGACCTGCCCAGGGTCACATAGTTAGTAAGTGTCTGAGGTCAGATTTGAATTTTCAAAGATGTCTTCCTGATTCCAGATATGGTGGTCTATCCAATCTGCCTCTTAGCTATCCCCCAGCCATTAATATTAATGAACTGCAAAAAGAAGTAAATACTCAGCATCTGGAGACGCAATCTATACAATTTATCTCACTAGATAAAGGAAAGCTATGACTGATCTATTTCTGTTTAACTCATTAAAGTGCAAAAGCAAAGTCTTTTAATTTATTCCATAAGTAAATTTAAAAAAACACACCTACTACATCCAGTGATTCTGTTTTTACAACAAATATTATTTTAAGCCATTGAAATATGGGTGCTTTACCCTCTTCTATTTAAGGACCTTGCAGAATGCCAAGTGAATGCCCCACTTTAAACAATGGTTTAGCAGATCTAACATTCTGAACCACTTAGTTCTGCTTTGTCCTCATTATGTTTCTGAAGTCATTTAAAAGATTTAAAACAGAAATAAGTATTCACAAATTAGTTAAACTCATAAAATGTATCCAAAAAGTACAAACTTTTTTTTTCCCCAAAGAAAGCACTTAGTATTACTTATATTCAAGATGATTGGATTAATGCTTGTAAATTGTAGCAGGTGTTGTTCTTGGATAATAATCTCCTGTGGCTGTTTTTTTTTAAGAGTTGCTGTTTCTAAGTACAGAATCCAAATACTCATTTTTAAAGTTTTATTGATTTCCTCTTTTAAAACAAGTCATTTTCAAAATGATTCCCATAGAACACTCCCTTGTAACAAAGACAAACAATTCATCAAAACTAATCCCCACAGTTACCTACTCTGACAACACATTGAGTATATAAGAAATTCCATCACAGTGGGACCTCCACTGTCTCTGCTTAACGAAGGGAAGTGCTTTTCATCCAAGGCTGGTGAGTGTATTTGATCTGAGCTAAAATGCCTTTTATTGTTTTCAAAACACTCATTTATAAAAACGATGTTCCTAAGATATGGTACCTGCCAACTTTTGTTATATTGTACAGTTTAGCCCTGCCCATACAATAATCTATAAATTCCCTAAAGGATAGTATGCATTGGCACCACAAGTATCTGAAGCCATCAAATGACATTCAGAAATCCTGAGAGTTACCTGTACCTAACTCTAAAACTTTTCCCCAAAATTGGCCTCAGTAATACAAAAGACTTAGGGGAAGAGACAATAGGTGCTGATCAAGAGGGCCTATGAAAGATCCAGAGATTTGGATTTGTGATTATTTGAATTAGTCCCCGCCAGAAACCCAAAATCTTAATCTACATACCTTCAATATAAATACTAATGGTTTGGGAAACTGTAGTTCCTAAAAAGAAGCAGACATATAACCCCTTTAATGTGCTTACACAGCATAAATACAATTTTGTTCATTCCAACAGATAAATATTTATATGCATGAGGTTCATACAGTATAATAGAATGTAAGCCCCATGAGGGCAAGGAATATTTTTAGGTTTGAAGTTTGGGGTTTGGTTTCATTTTTGTCTTCTTGCCTGGCATAATGACATGCATATAGTGGACATTTAAACTCTTATTGATCTGGACTGGACTGAATAGCATGGAAGATATCAGAAAAATTGGAAATAATGGCTCCTACAGGGTCTCAGAAGCATTACAACTGGGAAAACAAAGCACACATACATGAAAACAAGAAAAGCAAAAGTAAAGCCATGACTCTATAGTTCAAATGTGTATGAATGATTATTTAATGGTTAGATTAATAGTGCTGAGACACTGGAAATGTCTTTGATTCCAGTGATTCTCTGGGCATTAGGATGCCACAGATTTTGACTCCATTTTCTAACCAGCCAGAATTGATTAAACTGTTTTTGTGTAGCCATGTTTTCCTTTTCTGGGACGAACAGTTGACACTGAAGCTTGTGACCTGGTTCACCTGACAGAATGAGATGATCTTTCAAGAAAACAGCAAGAAATGTTATTCATTGGAAGTACTCTTCATCTGGACTTTGGCATCCAGAGCCATTTCAATCCATGGTTTATGGGCAATTGCTTGTTTCCAGCTGGAAATTAATTAAGGCTTTCATGGAAGAAGAAAAGTTCTTCACTTTGAATCCTATATCCAACTACTAGAACTTTGAAATCATTTTTTAAAGTCTCCAATTTGGGTCTCAATAAGGAACATTTTAAGTGTCCCTGTTGTTCTCAACCTCTGTGTGCTGAACAATGTGCTAAAAATGTTTTGCTATGGTGCATATGCAGGATTTTAGCCACCTGGAAAAGCAGGCCAACTTTCATCAAGAAAAAAATTATATATATATATTTCTGTGTCAGATCAAAAAAGGCTTATTTAAAGAATGATATACCTTGACATTTATAACCCTTTGGAATCCCCTCCCATTTCTTATCTCACCAAAGCTCCCACACTTTTTAAGAGAAGCAAGTGAAATGTACAATAAGAATGGAAGTTAAAAACCTCATTTTACTGGGATGCTCAAAAAAAAAACCAAAACACCACAGGAGAATCTGAAAATCAGCAAACTTCCTGATTGACTGAGATTACAAATACATTATCTATCAACATATTAACATCTAAAGTGGGTACCACATTGGGATATAAGAATTTTCTTTGTTTTTTCCAACACCAATTAGAGCAATTGAAATACTAATCTTTATTAGTCTTAATGTAATTGGTCCTTAGTTGATGTCCAGAGTCCTATAGAAGCCTTGGTACAGAATAGATAACTTGCTAGGTTATCTTTTATTCAGAATTAAAATCAAACTCTCAGATCAAAAGTTCCTTTTCATGATGTCAGAATTTAGCTGCTCCTGAGAAGGATGTCTCCATTTTGGGGGAACAGGGAGGAGAGCATAAGAAAGAATCGAACATTTCAATATTAATAAGAAAGAACATTGTCCCTTTTTCTCTTATTTCCTCCAATAATAGAAGAGTTTAATTCCTTCCAAGTACCCATCCCTGGAATTAATCCCTATCAGGCACAGAATGAAAAATTAGTTAATACAGCTGATACAGTCCGGCAGCATGCTGTTCCAATCTTGTTGTTTGTATTTTAAATGTACTATATTGACTTCTTCCTTCAAGCTTCCAAGAAAGACCCCAATTTCTAATTCTCAAACTGCTGTAATATAATAATGTTAGGGCATTCCTTTTCCTATTTTTCTTTTAGAATTCAAAGACTCTGTGGGGTTTTTTTTAGATTATCTGGATTAATTTTACTTCTTCTTGACTGATAAAGTGTACCAATAGAGGTAAAAGCTGGAGTTGATGGCCTCTGAAGTTCTTTTCAGTGCTGACTTTCTTTAATATATGAGATAGTTTCTTTAATTCTCCAAAACATTAAAGGATCTGATCTTATTAATATGTAAAAATCCCTTTCCATAATGCTAATCACATTGCCTACAGTACAGGAACAATGTCAGTTGGTGGAAAGAACACTAGATCTGGAGTCAATCAAAGAATCCCAGGGTTCAAAGGAACTTCAGGGGTCCCTAGGCCAACCCACAGTTGAAGAAGAATCCCTGCTGTGACCTTAACAAGTGGTTCTTCTATTTGGACCAATGTTATATAGCAGAAAATGCACTATGAAGTTAGAAAACTCAGGCTCAAATCTCGTATCTGACACATCTGTCTGTGTGATCTTGGACATACTCTGTAAACACTTTGGGTTTTAGTTTTCTCCTTTCAAAATTAAAAGATAGGACTAGATGATCTCTAATGTCTCTTCCAGTTCTAGTAACCTATGAACTCTGTATGCTACAGAAATGTTTTTCATTACTTCCGGTTGTCAAAAAGTCATAAGCTAATATTCAACAAAAATGGGGACACTCCAGAACTTATCTAAATGACTTTAAATATCAAAGAAAGAATCCTTTACTGGATTCACACTCAATGATGTTCAAGACCTGTCAGAACTTCTTGTGTGCCAGTATAGCCTGTGATAGTTTGTGGTCAACTCTACATCACAATAAACCATCAGGAAAAAGATTTTGGTAAGAGGTATGATGACATACAAGGAAATAAAACAACCAAACAAACCACAGCTAAAATCCCATGACCAGCAACTAAAGCAAAGAATGCTTCTGTTTTCTTTGTTCTGCTCTTGGTGTTAAAATGTTCTTCGACCACAGCAGGAAGAATCCAGATGGCTAAACTCATATCTTGGCAGGGGGACAGTCAATACATTGTTATTATATGTTCATCTGGGAACCAGAGTTTTAAATGGCAGGTACTACTACTGCCAAGGGACAAATATTAACTTCTGTGATTAGCTAAATATAAACTTAATAAGCCAGTTGTAACCCTCGCTTCCCTTTTCAAATAGGTCACCTAGACATTTACCCCCAATATACAACTTCAAGTGCTTGCCAGTGCCACAGTGCAATCACTGGACACTATTTTGTGCTCACACTTCATTGCCAGATGAGAACTAGCTCACAGTTTCAGAAGCCTAAGATGCCTCTTGAAAGATTTGGTTTAGTTTCAGAAATCCCATCAGCATTACAGCTAACTGTAATTATAAGAGCTTCTTTCCTCTTTTACTCAAACCCATTACACCAGATATGATAATGAAATGAAATTATTTGGGAAATAAAAAAGCAGCTATGGATTTTTTACTTCACCTCATTTCTAGACTTACTCTGCAGAAAGTCTCCATTATGAGACGGCAAATGAGTTTGTTACTATATTAAGCCTGCTCAAGTTTAGTCCTAATTTCTGAGGCACTAATGCACTGCAAATGAATAAATAATGGTGTCCTTTGTATAGAAAGGTGATGTTTCTGACTTCCCTTCAGTTTGGCATGCACATAGAGTTGTTTTTTTCCAGAAATGGGGATTTTTCTGCAGAGATCAAACACACTCACCAAAACTTTATGAGTCTAATAGCCCTTTTGTGGACAGAAGTAGGAGGGAGTCTGTAACCACAGACAGAACCTAGCTAACTGGCCCAAAAAGGAAAAGAATCAATGACCCTGGCCTGCTTTTAGAAGAATCATTATCTAATTGCTGAGACTTTTTGGCCATCAACAAATAAAAGTGGTTAGTTTGTGATCTGCAGCTAACTTTGGCACTATTTCGATCATGTAAGCTTTTCTTTGGTCCTTAAGAGTCAATATTCCTCTGAAGTTTCCAATCTTGAAGATAGTTTTGAAGTTGGAAGGAGACAATTAATTAACGCTGTACTAATTCAACACCAAGGCAAGTGATTTGCCTGGAATCTCACACAAGTATTATATATTTTCATACTAAATAAAGCTTTTCACATTAAATAAAATCATAGTAGAGTCTCTAGATATTTTCTGACAAAGGGTAAAAAAATGATTATAGTAATTATTGTTTTTGTGAAACTATACTATATCTTCCCTTTGCCTCCACAATAATACTTAGAAATATGAACTACACTGGTGTTCACATGTGGTTTGTTGAATGCTTCTTGACAAATTGAATGAAGAAACTAAAGAATAAATGAATAATTATTTTTAGTCTTTTATTTTTGTTAGGAAAAAAGTACCCAACTTCTCTGATTCCCCATTGCCTTTTCCAGATCAAAGAGGATTCTGCAAATTTCCAAATTCAAAAAGACACAAGGATTCCTCAGTGGCATAGCATAAGAGGGAGAACATGTAAGAGCCTTGAACATATGGCAGTACATAGAAAGTTGTTAGCTGAGCTATGTTCACATGGATATATACAAGACTCCATTTTTGCAGACACATGATTTACTGTGAAAATCATGAATTTTCACATATTAGACTTTACATCCATAAAACCAACTCCAAATTTTGAAGATGAAACACAGTGGAATAAAACATTAGATAAGTAATTCTTCACTAATTCACCACGGACACTATTTGCCAGTTGTTTTGTTTTGTTTTGTTTTTGCTTTTTGTTTTTCCTTTTTTAATTTTTGGATGGAGGAATGCTGATGATATTTATGATTTTATTGCAGTAGAGACCTCTTGCTATAGAAGGTCTCTCCTTGGATGCAGACTAAAAAGTCACCTTTAATTTACAATCTTAGAGAGTTGCCTGGAATGCTGAGACATTAAGTTACTATTCCATTGTTACAAAGCTCTATGTGTCAAAGACAGAGCTTGAAATCAAGTCATGCTGACTTCAAGGTTCTACCATGGAGAAGACCATAGCTGTATGCCACACGGTCTCTGCTTTTTTTTTAACATGGTGATTTCATTGCTATAAGCAAATCCCCAAAAGGGAAGTTCTTCTATTAATTTAGTCCAGGGACTGTTTTGTATCTCATATTCTAATTATTGTCAAGCAAATGAAGGATGAAATGAAGGAAGGAAAGAAAGAAGCATTTATTTAATATCTACTAGGCATTGTGCTAAGCTGATATATAGATATGTATGCATGTATATGTATATCTGTATTACATGCACATATACCTATATAATACATATATACATACATGTATGAGTATACACAGAGGTGCTATTATGCTATCATTAGCCCCATTTCACAGTTGAGGAAACTGAAGCAGAAATTAAATGACTTGCCTAGCATCACACAGACTGGATTTAAACTCAAGTCTTCTTGACTCCAGGTCCAAAACTGTATCCACTGAATTATCTCCCTGCTTACAGCACTAAGAAGTTAAGCAACAAGCGCATAGTGACACATCTAGCACGGGTCAGGCACATCTTCTGTTCATACTCCCAGTGCTGCTTCCAGATAACTACCACTGCTTAAATTCTAGAAAATAATACTTCACACATTTAACCTGAAGTCAAATGTGTTACCCTTGTATAATGTAAATGTGACAGACGCGACATTTCTTAGGCGGGAAGGTCATCTGGAACATCATTTAGGCAATCTCCTGAATAGGGAATATAAAATGTAATGAAGGTCAGTGTGGTACAGTGGAAAGAAAGTTGGGTTTAGAACCAGAGTATGTTGTTTTGAATACTAGTTCAGCTATGATTTAATTAGTAAGCAATATAATTAGCCCATAGAATAACTTCTATGGGCTTCAGTTTTCTCATTTCTAACATGAGAGGACTGAACTAGATGATGACCATTAAGGTCTTTTCCAGCTCTAAATCTATGGTCATATAATCCTTTTCCAAGGGGTACTCATGACCCCATTATAAGCCCATCTAATGCTCCCATGTAATTCTACTAGTACATCTGGACTCCTTCTCAAATCCTAGAAGGGTATAATGTGTTGGTGCTACTGATGCTTGATAGCAGCTATTGAGAAGATGAAAGGACATCTCATTTGTTTATAGGCTTGAAATGCAACATTTATCACAAGTAGTACCCTTGGTGTTAAAAGAGAAACAAAGTTATGGTAGAGGAGGTTGCCAACATTACCCAGGAATCATCCACAGACAATACCAGCACTTGGACATCCAATCTACCACAAACATTCATGAAAATACCTTCCTTGTATTTATAAAGGCTGTCACTACCCACCACCTTTTAAAATCTTTAAAGCCAATCTTGCATTAATAATGCTACATGCTCAGAATCCTGGGAAAGCTTTCATAGCCATTTTGTCAATCAATAACCTCACTCTCAGTTATCCCTCAGTGGTTCTCATTATTATTACCAGGTACTAAATTACCATTCTTCATTTTCTTTAGTTTCTTTTTCAGAATTTTATCAATACACAATTAAAGATACAGTTACTTAATGGGTTTTGCCTCCTCATCTCTGGCTACCCAATAGTATTAATATTAAGCCTGTTAATCTCTTTTCTCAATACTGATATATTACCTACAAAGATGAGAACAAGGCTAATAGTTTATTATAAAGCCTTTAGAAAACACCTTTACAAGTGATTTCCTTCTATATACAAACCATTTTATCCTATATAGCTGCCAATCAATATTATTCACATTCCCCTTTAGAAAAGGAATGTACAACTGACATTCTACAGCCTGTATCTGGTTACAGAAGATTTCATATACATATGCATCCAATGGTGAAGGGTTTTTAATTGAACTATTTAAATTTTTATTTTATGGTGATTTTTGTCTTATTACAATTGACTATTTGAATTTTCCCCTTGTAACAAAGAAAAACATTTAAGCAAAATGAACAACAAAAGTGACAATGTGTCATAGTGTATCGAATGCCATTCCCCTCTTCACTAAGTCAGAGGAAATGTTTTTCAGTATCTCTTCTCTGGGATGAAGAACATCACTGTCATTAATGGGATTCCCACCAAACAATTTCCCATACATAAGCATATGATTCCTATATCCCCAAACAAAAAACTGACATCTGGATAATGAGACAATATCAGAAAAGTTATTTTACTACTTGAAACAAAATAAAATCCAGGTAGTTCTTTTAAAGATTTCTCTCCCAACTACATGAGGATTCAAAATATTTTCCTTCACAGATCTTCAACTTGTCCTTTCCTACTCAGGCTGAGGTAAAAGGAAATAATGACAGAAGCATTTTGTTTTAGGGAGTGGGAGCTGAGAGTTAAGATTACTGATTTCCTCTGGCTAGGGAATTTCAGGCGTGGAAAGTTCCATCACCTCTGCAAATCAGCAACTCAAATAGGTGGCAAAGTAGTCCTGAATTTAATCCAGCCTCAGACACTGACTACCAGTGTGACTTTGGGTAAGTCATTTAGTCACTGTCTGCCTCAGTTTCATCAACTATAAAATGAAGATAATAATAGCACTACATACCTTGCAGGGTTGTTGCATGTATCAAAACAGAAAATATTCGTAAAGCAATCAACACTGTGCCTTACATGCTAGCTATTAGTAATTATTATTATCATCAACATTGCCTTGTAGTCTTAGTACCCAAGGGTACTGGGAACTTTAATGAACTGCCTATGATCACATGGCCATTATATCAGAGCAGGGCTTGAACCCAATCATTCTGATTCCAAAGTCAGCCAGACGTCTATTATACCAAATTTCTTCTCAATTGAGATCATATACTCAAAATGCTTCCTAAACCTAAAGAGATATATGTTAACTATTAAAACAAGGGACACATGATAACTGTTTTCACTCTTTTCTTATTAATCTCCCCGCTGCTCCAAAGTCAATCTCTCAGTTCAAATTATTGGGCACACAGCATACCAGTCAGTACAAAGTTATTACAAAATGAGGTCAGGAGCTGTTTCCAAGTACCCATAATTGTTACCACAGCCTGTGTAGGTACATATGTTTAAAAACTTCAAATACTGATAAGAAAAAATGGCTATTATCGAGGGTCTATTCATCTGACAGAAAAAGAAAAAAAGATAGAAACCAAAAAAAAAAAACTCAGGGAAAACGAAATTGATGACATTATTATTTTTAAATGAATATTTCATTTAGTAAAAATTATTAAAATGTCATATGTGTATATATAATATATGTAAAGACTGAATATGTAACACTGCATCAAGCAAAAATGGTCTTGTATAATGATTAAAAGTTAAGCCCAACAAAAGTTAAATGGACATAAATAAATTACCCTATTCATATATTGAGCAAGTAAAATCACATTTCTTTTCACTCTCAGGATAGATATTTAGGGTGTAAAGACAAAGGGCTACCTAGAAAAGATATGTATCTATGGATTATTATAATATATTTTGAAGCCAAATTCTCCCCTGCATAAACTATTTACTCAAACCTTCCTCAATATGTTGGCTTAAGTATTAATTCCTCTAGGCTAAAAAGGAAAGAGGCAGTGTGGTATAGTGAAAAGAATGCTTGACTTTGAGTCAAGAAACTTAGGTCTGAGTCCTACCTCATATATACATGCATACAGGCATGCAGGCATGCAGGCATATAGGCACACACACATAAATATCTCAGCACATTCATACAGATATACACACATACATATAAAAGTCCTTCCTGCCTGCAAATGTATATTTTTTTTTACAAAATGTTGAATAAAAATAGTTTCATTTAAATAATAATTACCTGGAGAAAATAAACAATTATATATCAAAATGATGCAAAAATAATATGACTGAATAATTTTGAAGAGCTTAGATCACTTAACAGATGTTTCAGCAATCCTCCATGACCTCTGACTAGAAATAACAAAATATTTCAAAATTATATGGAGAACAGGACTATCACATAGGAAAATGTATGTATGTACTGACTAACATCATCCAGTGAATAGGTCTGGGAAACTATTACATAGATTGTCCTATCTACAAGATCACATTGTTTTAGGTAGAGTACTCAAGAACAGGTTCTTGATAAAAGTCTGTTGAACTGCACTGAATTAACCTTTCTGGTTAGTTCTGTTTTTGTATGTAAGGGATGAGAATAGAAAAGCCCAAATAAATAACTATTATGGTTTCAGAACAGTGGCTTTCAGTAGGGAGAAAGATAACTCAAAGGATCAAAGTAACAAGACTGTTTCCTTTTTTCAGAGAAAAGAAGGCACCCAAGTTTGCAACTCAGACTAAAATTGTAATGACTAGTGACAGCTAGAAGTCTAGGTTAAGGGTAAAGCAGAGAAGAAAGCTAGATTGAGCAGTGCATAGAGCACTGGGCTTAGAGCTGGGAAGACCTGAGTTCAAATTTGACCTCAGACACTGACCCTGGGCAAGTCACTTAATCCTATTTGTCTCAGTTTCCTTCTCTGTAAAATGAGCTAGAAAAAAAAATGACAAACCACTCCAGTATTTTTGCCAAAATAATCCTAAATGGGGTGATGGAGAGTTGGACATGACTAAAACAAATGAACAACAAGAAGAGTTAAGCTCTGAAGTGTTTCTTTTCTGCGTAGAATTTGGTCATTTATGTCCACATTCAAATCTCAATGTTAAAGATGTTAAATGTTAAAAGTGTGACATAAAGAAATATAAAAAATAACATGAGGAAAACTTTTCCCAACAGATACTGTGGTTTTATCTCAATGATATAAAATTATATAAAATATAATGATATAAAATTCAATATGTGTATACTCCTAACCCCAAAACGTTTGTTTTTCCCTTTAAAAGGTATCTACATTGCTTAGGACATTGGTTTACATTTCCTTGAAAGTATAAGAAAGCATTATGCTCTGAAGTAAATTGAGGGAAAAAGTAAGCTAGAGATGTGAGACCCCCTACAAGGTGGAGAGTAGTGGTTGTGCCATAATGGCACCTTATAGAGACAAAATGGTTGTTTTTGTTTGGTTGGTTTTGGAAAGGCTAGAAAGAGTTCCTCTTGGGTTTCATACTCTTCTTCCTCTTTAGGCTCTTGGGGTCCTCTGGAAGGCATTGCTTACTTCCATCAACCACAGAGGAGTTTTTTGGATTTAATTTAACTCTCCCAGAAAGACCAAACCAGATTTTGCTGCTCAAATTTAAAATAAGCTACATCCTTACTTCTACAAAAAAAAAAATCATACCCTTGCAATAACTGAAAATCAATTAGACTAAAGAAAGCCAAAAAAATCAATTTCAGCAGATCAGGTTCTAATTTTTCAATCTTCTCTTTGACACTATGTATTGAGATATAATAAAAGGCAAATTAAATAATCCCATAATTTTCCAGCAGTTATTCCTTCATTGAATGATTTATGTTGGGCACAGGGGCCAATAATAACTAAATTTGAAGATAGTCTAGCTGACATAGTATACTAAACTTGTGATAGGTACTTTGCACCAAGAACACAAAGCCAAAACACATTTTTTTTAAATGATAAGGATGGCAAGTTGAAAAGAATATTCTTTGAGTATCCATTCTGGCCTCCATATATAGGGTTTCTTAATAAGTTTTTCAATGTTCTTACAAACTTTTCATAAATGTAATGCCCTATTCTTAGTGAACCTTCTTCCCTCTTCTACGCATTTTTCTTCTCTCTTCCCATGGATTTGCTCTCACTTCCTTTCCCTAGAATCATAGATTTACAAATCATGAGATAAAAGGAACCATAAACATCATCTAATCTAATCCCCTGATTTACAGATGAGGAAATAGAGACCCAGAAAATTCAAGTGTCATAAGGTCACAGAAGTATTAAATGACAGAATGAGGATTTGGATTCAGTTCTTGTGATTCCAAGTTCAGCACACTTTTCACTGCACACACTGTGAATGATACACTGTCTTCCTGGATAACTCTATTTTCATGTCACCTTTCTTGGTAGAAATAAACTAGACATCCTCACTGATGCTAGAGTCACCTGCAGCCAAGAGGAATCTTTCTTTCTCTATTTTTCTTTAAAGCAGTTTGAAATTGACCACTTACTGTGTAGATGGGTTTATATCCATGAGGCTTTCCTCTTGGGCTGCTTTAGAATAATCTATAAAGGAATAAATTTCAGAAGTGGTGCATGCCACATTTCACCACATAACCCTCACCATCACAGAATTATCACACCCTGTTTTTTCATTCCAAAAATTAGTTTCTATCTTTTCATCAGGTAAATGTTGCATGATGTAATATTTTCCACCACTTAAAAGGTAAATAGAGCAGCAATGTATTCAACAGTGACATACGGACATGCATTTATTTTTCTGGTATTGTGAGTCAAGAGCCTAGAATTCTCAGCACACTCGCATTGTAAATACTAATTTTTAATGTATATTCACAAATACTGCATGTATGCATCCTAATCTTCCACCAAAGACAGTTTGGTAATAAATTATTTTAAAGTAATATTGGCACAACTTGTTTAAGAACTTCACATAACAGTAGCACCCAACTTTTTGAAAAATAATTTGACAAAATCTGTGACAATTATGCAGTGAAATACACTATTTGACATGCAGTTAAGCTATCACTCAGGACTCTTCCTTCATAGTATGAAACTGATATTGACTTTTCTCTATACTACAATCCAGGAAACAATCCACAAACAATGAGTAAGCATCTGCTGTATGCTAAATATCACACTAGGTGCTAGAGATAAGAAGACAAAAATAAAACTATATCTGCTCTAAGGAGAAAAAATATGTAAATATATAAATAAGTACTAAACAAATACAAAAGTAATTCAGAGATAAATGGGGGAGCAGTCATTGGCTAGGGGAAGGATCAGGAAAATCCTCCTGTAGGAGGCAGCAGTAGAGTGGAGCTTTGTGGTGAGTTAGAGATTCAAAGAGGCAGTGGTGAAGAGATACTGCATTTCAGATATGGGGCAGATTGGGGTGGAGGGTAGATGAAGATCTGGATCATCACTGAGAGAAAGGACACAATGTTGTGCAGGAAGCACAATGATCAGTTTCTTCATTCCAAGCCTTTCTTTAATTTTCCATGAACAGAAGGAATATTGAGGTGGATGTACTCTAGATGATTTTTATAAAGTCCAATTAGAGTCTTAGGGAAGAGGAATGCTCATAGATGTTCAATACTCCAAATGGAAAGGTGAGGGTAAGAATGAAGATCTATTGTTGGCTCTCCTCGACTCTACCCCAGAAAACCTCAACAATATTGAAAGATTTGTTCTTATTGCAGAGCCTGTGTTAGACTATAATATTACCATAGAGATAGACCCCTCTGTGATCTTGCCCCTCCTGGCCTCTCAATAAGCACAGGAAATAGTACCCTTTGGTCTTACTTCATACTTGGAAAGGATTATTTCTCACTAAAATAATCTTATTTTCCTATTTTATATGTGAATGTCAAAGCTGTTCTCACTTTTTTCTAGAATTCTCTTGCATTTCCCTTTATATCTCGCAGCAGAGATCCCAAAAATATTTTGCATGAAACAGGTACTATCATTTCCTGAAATACTTATGAATATTTACGGGTTATAAAATGTATCCGAACAATCAGAAAAAGGGGTTCCATGGTTAGCTGCTATCCCCTCTTTGATGGGAATACAAAAGGGGGGGTATAGCAGTGTCAACCAACCAAATTCAAATAAACAAATATTCGAGTGATTACCAAATTAGACTATAATGAAGAGACAAGGATTAGATAAAACCTAGTCTCTCCATTCATGGCAGAAGTCTTATATAATAACCATTGCATTACAATTCTCAGTCAAGAGGAAGACAAACCAGCTCCCAGTTTGTCCAGTTCTCACTGAGTAGTCTCCACCTACAACTATCATGTTGACAAAATGCAGTGGGTAACATTAATTTTATTCATGGTAGGTACTTCTAACACTTCCCTTAAGGAAGCAATTAGTTAAGCTTCATCTAACTCCCATCACTTGAAGAAATTTCTACAACTATAATTAGGTTTTCAATAGCCTCAACTTAGTAGAAATTACTGAGGGGATAATAAAATAGCTTTACTTATACCATTCATTCACACATGCATCTAACCCTACAGATTTATTGGAAACTATGCAAACCTTCAACAATATATACAGAAAGGATTCAATCATACATTCCAAATCAGTTCTGCCTAATGCCAAGTTCCTTGGCTATCAACTCTGATACCTCAGGAGGAAAGCAGAACAAGTGACTGGTATAGGCCAGCAGTGGCCACACAGCTGTGGCCTCATGGCTATATGCGACCTTCTAGGTCCTAGGGTATAGCCTTTTGACTAAGTCTAAGTTTTACAAAACAAATCCTTTTATTAAGGGGATTTGTTCTGTGAAGATTGGATTTAGTCAAAGCACCACACCTGAGGACCTAGAGGGCCACATGTGGCCACCAGGTCACGGGTTCACCACCCATAGTCTAAGAAATCCTGGTCCTGTTTCTGTATGGGAGAGGTTTGAACAGTGGCAGAGATTGAGTGCTCTACTTTACCTTCATGAGAACAAAGGGAACTGAGGCCCTTTTCAAATCTACAGACAGAGTCCAATTACTTTTTAAATACATCATTCATGAGTCATCTATATAAGCATGGGCATCAGCGGTTGGTGTAACAGGGAGAGATGCACTCATTGATCTATCAGTCATTCTACCCAGTTCTGCAACCTGCTTGTCTCCCTGTAGGGGTTAGGAACAGAGTCTGGCCAGGGACAGCTTTCTACTTCATGACTGAAGATGCACATGGATTCTCTAGTTACATGTATATCCTTTAATAATTGCTAGCAATTTTCTAAGAATAAAACCTGCAGAGAAAAGGCTTGTCTGCATTGACAGAGGAAGTAACTCACCGGGAAGTCTCTAGACTGATAAACTGACAAGTGTAGTAAAGTACAATAACTATTATAATGCTTATTAATTAAATGCATAGGACTTTACGGATGATTTTCTAGTTATGAACAAAATAAAGTAGCCTACAGGCTTGTAAATCCGCCAGCCACTAAATATTTATTAAGCAACTACTACATACCAGGCACTGTGCTAAGCATTAGGGACCCAAATAAAGGTAAAAGATAGTTCTTGCTCTCAGAAAACTCAGTCTAATGGGGGAGATAACATGCCACCAATTATGTGAAAACAAGCTATGTGCAAGATAAACTGAAAATAATTAATAGAGAAAAGGAACAAGAATTAAGGGGGATCAGGAAAGGCTTCCTGTAGAAGGTGGGATTTGAGCTGGAACACGAAGGAAGTCAGGGTTAGGGTAGTACAAGAAAACAGGGAGCTGGAGATGAGGAAGAGCATTACAAGCATGGAGAAAAGCCAATGAAAATGCCTGGAGTTAGAGGATGGAATGTTTGCTTCCAGGAACAGCAGAGGTCAGTGTCACTGTAGGGTGGAAGATGTAAGAAGACAGAAAAGGTGAGGGCCTTGGGAAGACTATGAAGGGTTTTGAATGCTGGAGGATTTTATATGATGCTGGAGGTTTTAGGGAATCACTAGAGTTTATTGGATGGAAGAGGGAATAATATTGTCAGACTGCACTTGAAGAATACTAGTTTGACAGCTGAGTACAGGATGGACTGCAGCAGGTAGGAAGATTAACCAGAACCCTACTGCTGTTTTCTCAGGGTGAGATGACAGGAGTATATACATCAGGGTAGTGTGAATGTCAGAGGAGAGAAAGAAGCTTATATAAGAATGATTACAAAGGTAGAATTGACAGAATTTTACCAGTGATTGGAGATGTGAGTTAGGTTGAGAGAGAATGAGGATTCAAGGATGACAGCTAAGTTGTGAGCCTGAGTGACTGAGAGGTTGGTGGTATGCTAAACAGTAGTAATAAGGAAGTTAGGAAGAGTGGGGTAGGGTTAGGGTGGGGACAAGGTTAGTTTCAGACATGGTGAGTTCGAGATGTCTATGAGACATCTACTTCAAAATGGCCAATAGATGGCTGGCAGGTGAAAGAAGTCAGAGCTAGATAAGTAGACTTGAAAATCATTGTTGAGGCAATAGAATCCATGGAACTTACGAGATCACCAAGTCAAATTAGATATATGGAGAACACAGGGAAAAAGAAGCTGAGAAGAAGGAGAATGAAATTGAGAAGGGGAGGGGAAGAGAGGGGAAGGGAAAGTGTAGAAGAGAGCCCTGTGGAATACCCACATTTAGGGGGAATACCTACACTTAAAGGAAGAGAAGGAGGTCTATAAAAGTCAGCTAGGTAGTGAAGTGTATAAAGTGTTCAATCTGCAATCAATAAGGAAGACCTTAATTTAAATTCAACTTTAAATATTTATCAGCTGTGTAACCTTAGGAGAGTCATTTAACCTTTGTTTGCTTCAGTCTCCTCACCCATAAAAGGGGGATAACAGCATTGACCTTGCAGGATTATCCTGAGATTCAAATGAGAAATTTGTAAACTGCTTACCAGAGTGCCTGGCTCTAACTTGAAGGCAATTCTCTTACCTAAAAGTAATCTCTTACCCCCAAACCCTTACCTCTTAACTAATATAATTTCCAACTAGGACTAGAGAGAAGATATAATGAATTAAATTGGCAATAACATGTGGTAGGAAAGTGAAAAGACTAGTCATTTGAGTCTTGTGAGAATAAAGCATGATTTGCTTGATTCAGTTTGGAAAGTGGTGATTTCTTCTTCGTCTTCCCACTTTAGAAATTCAAGTAAGTTCATGGTGATGGAATATGAATTAAAATACCAAATTTCTGTTTGCAAACCAATTAAGGTGGCAGATAGATGTTAACAGATCAAGAGATTACTTCTACACATCTGGAGCCAGTAATCCATTGTGGGTGGAGTTGACTTGGAGACAGGAACACCTGTGTTTAAATTCTGCCTTTGTTAGCTGTGTGACCATGGATATTTAACTGGGCTCCTGCAAAATGAAGATAACAGTTGTGGTATCCTTCTTACAGTATTGCTGAAACAATCAAATGAGACAACGAATGTGAAAACATTGCAGTAAAATGTTATTTTTATAATTTTTTTCTTGATATTGACAGTTATCTAATGTAGTGTTTATATTGACCACTAAGTTCTCAACTGTAGCAGACACTTTCTTTGCCAACTGTGACCATTTTAACTCTCGCTATTTAACCCAATTTATTACATTGAATTAATTGACTGAAGTCTTTTTCTTTCTTTTTATGGTTATCCAAATAAGCAATACAGAAAGATGAAGAATGGGAAGGTAATTTTCAAAAAGATGGGTTTAATTGTAGGAACTTTATTAAAGTCTAAACTCACTAAGACTTTAGGTGAATGACCATCAAGAAAAAAGCAGACAGGACTCAAAAAGATCACTTGCAAAAGCTTAAAAAGCCCTCAAGGGTGTTTTTCCATAGATTTCTAGGGAGATACTCCCTGGCAAAGTAAATGGGTAATTTCAAAAGAAAGACAGACTTTATTTGCCTATGTACTTAATCCTTTTTGCATCTTATCTATTATTAGAAATGGCTATCATTTGTTTGTGTCTGTGGCGCAAAAAGGTAAGCTACAACAGATAGAAATTCAAAGAAGAGAACCCCTAAGGGGATATGAACCAACTGGGCTGTAACTAGTAATAAGGCAGTATGGTCTCAACATGGTAGCTTAATCTTCTTATGTGCCAGTGCACTTGCAATTCTCATTTGAGACTCTTCCATGTGAAATAACTGTATTAGAAACTTTACCATGTAATCTAAATGACAAAGTTAATTTGGCATGCTTTTAAGTGAGGAAAAAAACAAATCCTATAATTTTAGTTGGGTTAAGCAATTTTCAGTAGGAGAATGAGATTCAAAGCAAGATAAATAAAGGAATAAGTCCATTTGAAAATATTTTGTAATCTGGTTTAAAATAAAATTTTCAAGCCCATTTATTTGGATATGAGGGGGAAGATTTGATAGTTAATTTGCCACTTTGAAATAGATATTAAGTATGCATCGGAATTTATCTGTAGTTGTGTAGAAAGCATTGCCTTCAGAGTTGGAAGGATTGGGTTTTGTCCTGGATTTCCCCCATCCTAGATGTGTGTCTTGGAGCAAGTCACTTAACTCAGCCAAGACTGACCGTCTATATCATGAAAACATAATAATAAAATAAAAATATTTATATAACTAGGTTTCACAACTGGTTCTGTTGGATGGGAGAAGCATAAATTTAGTCAAGGTCACTCTCAGCCTCAGTTTCTTCAAGTATGAAAGGATGAAGTTGGACTAGGTGAACTCCAAATTTCCTTTCAGCTGTACATCTTAAGCCAATAGATTCTATGATCCATTTTATGAAACACAGAACATAATTCTCTTTACTGATTGGATATAATGAGTATTTAAGTTTATAGCAATAAGTGGATTTGCATAATTCATACAATCTTTAGAATGCAAACTTCTTGAATTTGGGGGACTGTCTTTTAATCTCTGATCTGACCAGGACATGCCCATGCAAAACAAAATAAAACAAAACAAAAGCTCCAGTGGCTCTCTAGGATCCAATATAAATGCTTTTCTGTCTTTAATAGTAAAGGCTCTTTATAATCCAGCTCCAACCTACCTTTGCGTATTTATTATACATTGTTCTCCTTCAAGCATTTTACAGTCGAGTCTAACTGGCTTCCTCACTACTATTCCTCACACTTATCTTCATGTTTTTCCTTAGGCTGCTGCCTCTCATGCCCTGCTCCCTCTGGAACTTACTCCTATTTCATACCCAACTTTTAGAATACCTAGTTTCCTTCTAAACTCAGTTTACCTTTTGCATGAGGTCTTTCTTTTTTGTTTGCTTCCTCCTAACCCCAAAACCATTATCATTCTTTCAGAATTGCTCTGTATTATTTTGCGTATTATTAAGAAAAAAGGAGGACTGGCCAATGACGAGCTAGTCCAATAACACGCACAATACAAATGCCTTTAGGTTTTTTCTTTTTTCTTTTAGACAAATACCGTAACTTAACATAATAAGAAACATTATAAACTTAAATATAAAATAAGAAAAAAACACCATGTGCACAGCAGAATATAGGAAAGTATTAAGAATGTATAGCAATAACTTATCATTTCAAGAAAATCTATATATTAAATACTGTGCAGTGTGTTGAAAGCTATCCATCTTTTCTATGCTTCCTTATAGGGTTTCTTTTGCTCTCTGCTGTACACTTCTCAGTCTTCTAGATTATAGGTATTTTCCACTCTTAAACCTGTTCCTAACAAAAATAAGTTTCCAGAACTAACACCCCCCCTCCCCTATCTAATTCCTCTTTATAGGTTCTTCTTCTTGTACCTCATTTTTTAAATTTATTTTTTATTTGTTTTCTTGTTTACATTATTCATTTTCATTACATTTTTGAATTACATATTATCTCCCCATCTTGCCCCTGTCCCAACCTTAAAACAGCCATCCCACTGTAAATCCACTCCCCTGCTCTGCTCTCTTATTTTCTGGTAGGGCAGGGAGGGTCTCCCTATCCCAGCCCCTGTATATCTTAATTCCTAGTTGCAGGTATTGGAGAACTTTGAATTCTAGATTCTTTTGATTCCTCCCTTGTCACCCACCCCTACTAGAAGGACACTCAGTTCAATACAAGCTATAGATGTGTGATTATACAGGACATCTTCATAGTGGACAAATTGTGACAGTGATCATCTGTCTCTCCTTCCTATTCCTCCCCCCTTGTTCTGTTCTCTACCCTGTCCCTGTCTATTTACTGAACTGTGTGCTTCCAGCATCCCTCCCCCAGACCCTGCCCTCCCCTCCGTCATCACCCCTCTCATCCCCATACCTCCTACTCTCCTGTGTGGCATGATGCCC
>CM053595.1:185661211-185702724 GCA_028646575.1 Pseudocheirus occidentalis | reverse complement strand
GAGAAGAGTTGTGTGATTTGACCAGATGAGACTCTGGGAAGCCGTTGAGCCCCCTGGCTTTGAAAAACCCAGATATTTATGCTTCCCTCTCTGGTAACTTGAATAGGTAATGGATGTGATGGTCAGATAGTTGGAAGCCCATCTGCTGATGTGTTTCTTGGTCTGCTTGTAACTTGGGTTTGTATTCTCTGGAATTTAGAATGCTGACTTTTCCCCCTGAACTAGATACATGATATGTTTGTTTGATTAAAGAAAGATTGTTAACCCATTTTGAGTTGCTTTCCTTTAATAAAGCAGATCTAAGAACCTGTGCTAGCAGCTGCCCTAGGTATGCTAGGGTGCTTGCTGATACAACTGACTTTGTAGTACACTGAGATATACTTAAAGAAGTCAAAGTCTCTTGACTACCATGATGAGGAACTTGAGTAGATAAAATATAACTAATGTACCATGATGTGTTGGGGAAGCATATGGATAGATTATCACAAAGAGGTAATACTTTCAGTATGAAAGACTTTGCAAAAAAAAGTATAGCTGCCATGTATCCCCTGCATTAAAACGAAAACAAGTCAGAGTAAAGACTCAGCAGAAGGAATATATGAAAATCTTCATTTTGGCTACCATTCTCTTGTTTAAAGAACTTAAGATATTTGGATTTACCAATTGAAAAGATCAAATAGTTATTAGTTTTAGAAAATACTAACAAAATGTGACTCTAAATCATCAAATACAATTAAAAGATCCACAGTTACATGATTCACTCTATGCCTTTAAACATGATTATAGCCTTTGGTATACCTTGCTGAAACTCCAAGTGCTGATTTCTTTTGCCAGTCTTTTATTTACATAAGCCTTTTTTCATGAGGATCCTTTTTGAGGATACCCCACGGATCCTGATTCAGGCAGAATTGTTATTCTTATCTTTTTCTCCCCTTTTTTTTGACAGTCTAGATCCATGATAGTTTTTGTCTTTTTATTTTTTTTAGAGGGGGGAAGCCAGGGCAATTGAGGTTAAGTGACTTGCCCAAGATCACAAAGCTGGTAAATATGTCAGGTGTGTGAGGCCACATTTGAACTCAGGTCCTCCTGAAGCTGGGGCTGGTGCTCTATTCACTGTGCCACCTAGCTGTCCCTTAGAATACCTAAAACCCATTTGCCATTACTCTCAATTCCTCCAGCACTTACACAAAATTGGTACACATACTCTTACATGTGTATATTTATGTGCAGGTGTATATCTCCTTAGTCCACATTTTTTCAAGTAGGTACACATATCCCTAATCATATTATCAACATATTGAAAACAAAAACTGTATCTACCTTAGTACTTGGTTTAAAATGTTTCTTAACTTGAATTGACCAGAAGTAAATTCAGTTAAATTAAAAGATCAATTATTCAAATGAAAATAATGAAACCATACACATGCCTGCTAGTACTATCATTATTATTGTGGTGTAGTAAATTAGAACATTACTCATTTTATACTCTTTGAATTGTATGTTGAAGGTCCTAAAATGCTTGTTTCATATTCAAAGGAAGCAAAATTTTCAAGGATTTGGTATATGGAATGGCATGATTTTGCAGGGTAGCAAGATAGCTATATATTTAGTTAAATGAAAATTAACAACCTTAACTACAGTTGTTTGGGGCCTTAAATAATTTTAATTTCTCATCTTTAAACCAGAAACCATTTACACTTAGATGAGAGGTAATCCAAAGGCTGACAAGAACTGATGAGGAGCATTATGTTTAGCTTCTGGCTTAATAATAATAATCCACACAACATTAAATATAAAAGAATAATAGCAGGATTTCTAATATTAATAGCTCATAATGGATGTATTTTATGTTTTGCAAAATCTTTTATATAAATTGTCTTATTCCATCTTTTAAAAATATTTTTCTTTAATGTGAGAAATGATAGAATATGAGCATTTTAATGTTCACAGGAATATAGAAAAAATAATATATAAAACTGAATTTCCATTATATAATTTTAAAGGAGTACATTAAATTTAACATGGGAGTACATTAGTGTACCTGCCCTCTCACAACCCCTCCAACAATGATGCATCCTTTCCTTTTTTGTCCTCTCTGTCAATGTGACGATAATATCTTATTCAATCTTTAAAAAAAAAATTCTGAGAAGGTACCAGAGTTATTTTAGCAAAAATTTCTAGATGAAGAAACTGAGGATCAGAGAAATAATGGTGTGATTTGTCCATGATCACATAGTTAAGAAGAAGAAGAAGAAGAAGAAGAAGAATCGTTTGGGACCTGACTGGTAATAGAATCAGGGGACATTCTACTGTCACACCAGTGTTAGTCTCCACAACATTATATGATTGCTCTCACTGACATCAGTACAAGGACACTAAGTCTGATGTTGGAGTGTTGCCACAATGCGCAATATCACTGGTATCTTTGACCTTTTGCCCCTACACGGGGTCTGGGAGGAAAACTTAGGGCTTGGAGTTTCATTTTACAAATGGATAGCACGCAAGGACAGTTACTATAATGCTAGCTAGAGGAAACTTACCTCATCACATCTTAAATGCTAAATAAGGAAGCAAGGTAATGTCGGATCCATTAGTGAAATTGAACACTCCGAGAAACAATATACTTAGTGGGAGAACTGAAGAATTGGCAAAACAAAAACATCTTTTATCTTATGTACTTCCACAACTACAGTTCTGTGTTAGGGAGTACAACATCATCAAAATCACACAAAAATTCAGTTTCATGCAGCTCCAAAGTTTACTTTGGTATGTTAAAGAAAATGTGAAACAATTTCAGTCATGTGCAGATGTGAAAAATTTTTGTGTGTCCTATACCTTGCAGTAGAATATGTTTACATCTCAAACACAGCTCAAACTCGGTCCTTATTGGACTACAAAAAAAGAAAGAAATACAAATGAGTGACCGTGATTTTACAGAGGTTGTTTTCTCAGTAAAGTACAACCTTTCTGCCAATCGTCACAGTTGAAGAAGTCAATCATACAATTATCTAAAAGATTCAGAATGGTGTTAAAGTAAATATGAAGCAATTGTTGTAGACCAACTTTCTTAATACATTTTTGAGAGAATTTTTTCTTCCCCTAACCTGTACATATTCTCTTCAGAGAAATAAAATCGGTCAGTTAGCAATTATTTATCAAGTGTCTGCTATATGTCATATACCATACTAAGTGCTGGAGATAAAAAGCCAAAAATATATATAATAATCAAAAAACAGTCCTGGTTCTCAAGAAATTCAGTCTAGTATGGGAGACAATATGCATACAACTATGTACAAATAAAATATATACAGAATAAATTGGGGGTTACTATTGGAGGGAAGGCATTAAGATTATGGAGAACTGAGGAAGGTTTCTCATAAATGGTGAGACTGTAGCTGACTCTTGAAGGAAGCCAGGGAAACCAGAAGGCAACAGTGAAGAGGTAGAGTCCCAGACACAGCAGAGTCAGGTAAAATGCCAAGAATCAGTAGATGGAGTGTCATGTGAGACAGAGGGAGAGGCTGAATGACAACAGATTCTGGTCACAAAAAATGATTTCAGAATTAAGGAACATGGAAGGGGTATATTTGTGAGTAAGTGCAACATTAAGGGTATCATCTTTGTGTGTATCAGAGGTGGTGTGGAGTGGGTTATGCAAAATGAGTAAGTTGAGGTTACAGTATTTTATTACCTATGAAGCAGGCATTCCAAAGAACATAGTGAATGGATGGCTAGACTGAGAGTGGGACATTTGTGGGGCTGGGTTGAAGGTAATGACAATAAGGGAGAAGAAGAAAAATAGGGAAAGAGGAGGCGGGAAGGACTAAGAACTAGGTCTGAACAATGGTAACCCTCCAGAATGTCAGAATCCTTGGGATAGAAAAGAATGATGAAGGAGGAGCATGTGAATTACTGAGGAATGAGTTCTGGTAGGTTATTTCTGTTCATAGGTTTAGCCTAAGAAGGGAATTACCCCAGAATATCAGATACAAGGGTGTAGTTAGAAAGAAAAAGGGGAGGGTATTCAGACAAGTTAAAGACAACTGATATGGAGGATGCATGGAGCATGATAGCATATTGAAATAGATGCTCTGGGAGCTTAGGAAATCTTCCCAGAAATACATAAGCAAGGCACTTGCTGTGGAATTGAAATGGCAGGAAAGAATGACTAGAGCATAACAGAATAGTTGTATACAAGGTCTGAATATGATTGGTGACAATGGGAAGAAAGAGGAAGAAACCAAAGTGAAAGATACTATGAAAATAAAACAACAGTACTTAAAAAGAAAACAAACTTGGATTTGGACTGTGCAAGTGAGGAAGAGGAGAGTATCAAAGATAACTATCACTTTTATTTTTTTTTCCATTTTTGTTATGTTGTTCAGTCATTTCAGTCATGTCTAACTCTTTCTCACCCCATTTGGGGTTTTCTTGGCAAAGATACTAGACTGGTTTGCTTTTCATCAGTGCTGTTCCAAATGAGCTCCAGCTCATTTCACAGATGAGGAAACTGAGTCAAAAAGGTTAAATGAATTGTCCAAGGCCACATAGCTAGTTGAGTGTCCAAAACAGAATTTGAATTCAGGTCTTCCTGAATCCAGGTCCAATGCTCTATCCACCATGCCACTTAGCTCCCCACTTTTCCATTACCCTCTCCTATTTTTAGACACTTTGAGATTGACTAGAGCAAATTATCTCACATTAATAATAAAAATATTGAATATCTTTTTGTTGGTATTAGGACTCTGTTTAATTATTATTACATACCAACGTGTGCTCTTAAAACAACGTGTGCGTATAAAAAATTTGCTACTATAATATTAAAAGTTATCTCAAGGAGCAAAACCTCATTTCCTTGATGTCTTTGATGGAATTTTTAAGGGATAATAGAGCTAACGAATCCTTCATAAAATAAAGGCATATATAGTCACAAAAAGACTTTCAAGGTCAAGGCCTTTGAAAAGTATGAGAAAAGTTAGTTAGCCAAAGGATCCCATACAAGATATAGAAAATAAAGTTTCAAAGGATGAAACTTCAAACAGCTGCTAGTCATTATTCCTTAGAAATCCTTTTTTACTTTCTGCAGTACTGTGTAGGTGGAATGTGCGACTTGCAAAATGTAGTCTAATTATACAACCATGCTTCTTATTCTACATGTCCCAGTGATATTATGCCAAGGCTAACTTATTTTGTCTTAGTTATATAATTGGGTTGTAGGATGCATATTCCAGCACACCTACATAAATATTAATTTTATTTCTATTCTTGCTTTGTTCTGACAGTATCAGGATCTAATTTTACATTTTTTAAAAGACAACTTCCCTTTTAAAGTAAGGGAATTTGCTTTACTTTTTACATATTATTCCAACTTTTCATAAATGTATGTTTAGCTTCTATTCCGGCTATTGTTCCTTTGGTACATACAGCAGTCCTTGCCTTTGAACAAAATAATACCTGTGAATTCTTTCCATATGTATTTACAGAAGGTGTTAAAGTAATTTCCATAAATCTTTCCTTACTTTTGAAAGGGAGTAGTTTTACTTCCAGAAACAAAGCTAAAACTGAAAATCAGAAACAAAGTCAAATTAAGACTTTTAATTTTCCTAAAAATAGTGCTTAGTGAAACTCATTATCTTAGAAACAAAAAGAGAAAGATTTGATTGAAGCATAAAAACTTCAGAGTCAAACTGTCAGAATTTTTGATGATGGAATTTGGCAGGAGACCTAGTCCTGAGTCACCTAAATTTTGCCTAGGAAAATCCAGAAATCAAACAGAGCTGTATTTCAGAGAAGCAAAAGAATCATTAGATTAAAAGCTAGTGATTTTTAATGCCACCCTCTTCATTTTGTAGATGAGAAAAAAAGTTCCAGAGAGGCGAGATATGATAACACAGTTAGAGAAAGGAAATTCAAATATCTCTAACATAATTGACGATGAAACTGCCCATTTCCTGAAAATAGTTTTCTATGTACCCCCACAGGTACCATTCTTTATATTCTACAGCTTTTTGCACGTCATTGTCCAGTAAAAGAAAATAGATCAAACTGAATAATAGACTGATTAGTGGCATAAGCATGGTGGGAGATCACTCTGCATTTGATTCTTTTGAGCATAATATAACAATGTGTTCAACTGTGTGGCCTGTGGGTTGATTGCTGCCATGGCTAATTTCTTCCATATTTGCGTAGGTTTGTTTTGCCATATCAGCAGAAAAGTTACAGATTGGATTCACACCAAGGCTGTTTGTAAGTCTCCTCTCAGTAGGGTTACTTATATAACTGTGAATGTTTGCCTAATGGCTGAAACAGTGGATCAGAAGACATATTACTTTTATTTTAACTATTATCAATGGAAACCAATCTCTTCACCTATAAGCAAAACAAAAAATGAGAACTTACTTATTTTTCATCCTTGAATAGCTGCTGTTATGCAATGTGTATGAGAGGTGAAAAAAACCCACAGATAAACTGGTCATACTTAGGGTCATGGCTAGATCTAAAATATGTTCTTTGTTTTCTTGAATATTTCAGTATCTCTCTACCCTATATATTCTCCTGATATGTATGATATGATACACACACATACGCTCACAAACTGCTATGGCATGGGAAACAGGTATGAGAGCATTTGGATAGGCTATGTGAACGTCTGAGTGAAAAATCACATATTGTAGAAGAGTTTGCAAGGGACTAGAAGTCGGAATTCCTGGGTATGAATCTCAATTTTGCCATTAATAATCTGTTGGACTTCACCATTCCTCAGGTTCCTTATGGAGATAATAATATCTACTTCATAGTTTTGTTGTGAGAATCTAAATCATGCTATCTTAAAGAATGATTCGTGTCACCATACACTTTCTTACCTTTATTATTGAGATCCTCATTTTCATTTATTAAAATGGCAATAACTATCATTTGTATAGCACTTTAAAGTTTGCAAAAAGCTTTCCAAATATTATCAACTTTTTGTTCTTATGATAACCCTGGGGAGATAAATGTTATTATTGTCCCCATTTTACAGATGAGGCAATTGAGGTGGACAGAGGTCAAGTGACTTGCTCAAGGTCGTAAAGCTAGTAAGTGACTAAGACTATACTTGCACTTAGGTCTTCCTGTCTCCAGGCCCAGGGCTCTATTCACTAGATCACCTATCCACTTGCCACCTAAATATCTTTTAAAAGACACTGATTGACGTTCCCAAAATTACACAGTAATCAATATGAAGATCTCTGACAATTAGATCTTCTATCACTTTCTACTTTCAATTCCTCAAGTTTCTAAAGAAACCAAGTTAAAGGAGGGGAAAACTCTTTATGCCAAGACAATGTACTAGGCCTGCCAGTTACAGCAAAAGCAAAAGACTGTCATAAAGGAAGAATATATAAACTATATGTGGAAAAGGGTGAAAAGTTAGTCAAACACACACATATCACATAGAAACAAATTCTGAATTCTGGTGGAATTTAGATCTAAATCTGCCTCACAGTATTACATATAACCATAGAATGATATTTTGGGGGTTGGTATTTTCAGAAGATAAGCTTTTTTCTCGTTGTTGTCGTTAGCCACATTCATCAGTGCCCTAAGTAAAAATGAAATGTGAGCCATAACAGCTCAAGTCAGACCTTCTAGTGTGGTTTTAGCACATGGGGAAATACATACAAGCTATTTGTTTCCAGGGAAAATAAAAATATAAGCCCAGTCTGAAAGTCCATTTGTATGGAACTCTCTCTTCCTTGGTGGAAATGAATGCCCTGCCCTGCATGAAAAGCAAAGTTGGAGACAGTGGGAAAGACCTTTTAATCTCCTCAGTCTTCTCATTCTTCTTAAGTCACTTTGAGTTGTCTTTGAACTTCAAGGTGCTTCTGACTTCCAGCTTCTAGAAGGAAGACAGATGACTCTGAGAAGAAACCTAAAGGAAAGAAGTTGACAGTCTTCCTTATGTCCCTAAACCCAACTTGCTCCACTAGAAACTTCAAGGATATTCCTCTTGGGTCAAATTTAAGACTCTTGGTTGAGTTGAAGTACCTCACTCCAGACAGGAGAGTTGCTTCACTCTGTGTTTTTTGGTAAATATTCTCCTAAGCATAACTTCTCTAATTTCTGTTTTGCTATGATTTGGATAAATGGGTTTCTTGGCTAAATGCTATGTAGAACTGGTATCTATTGGGGAAAAGGGTCACATCTTAGATATAAATCTTGGGGTCCTGTCTCTAGCTCCCCAAAAATGGAACTGTAATTAGAAGTTAGGTTGAACCTGACCACATCCCTTCTTAGACTAATAATATTTAAGGAAGCCAGTAGGTATAGTTCTAACCCAATAACCCCTGTCTCTGGGGAAAGCAGAGTAGTTAAACCATCTAGCCCAAATTTTCTGCTTCCTTTCCTAGCAGGAATTAAACTTTGCCTCAGAGCAGAGTTTTAGACCTACAATGACAACTTCATGCCACATGTGAGAAATGGCTCTCATTACAAACAGGACCTTGCCACAAATATATTATAGTAAAGTACCAAGAGCACTATATTTGGAATCAGAATACCTCTACTGTTTTCGTATCAGATATTGTAATATTATCGGAAAAAAGAGTGTGTATGTGTGTGTGTATGTGTGTGTATGTGTGTGTGTGTGTTTTAATATAGGTGAAGTTTCCCCACCCATCTTATGAAGCAATAAGAAAGGCACACTCTATGATTTTAAAGCAGTACCGTTCTATATGAGAGTGGGCTACCATCTGGAAAAACTAAAGCTAATTCTAAACAAAAATTGCTAATCCAGAACTCTTTCCACGGCAGTATCAAGTTCTTTATTTTCTCCCACACTTCAAGTCAATGGATCAATGATCACTTCCACACAGGCATTTCCACCCAACCATGCCTTCTTATATGGTGAGGTTCTGTTTTGTTTTCTTTTATGCATCTTCCACAGAGAGTTCACTCATTTCTGTTACAGGATTTCTTCTAAGTCTTTATTTTTTTACATTTCTTGAGTTGAAGCTGTCTATCTATTGTTACTTTGTCTTAACATATGCGTTGCCCACATTCTTTTCCAATCATACATTTTCTTTCTGTTGTCTTTATGCCTCTTCTTGAGAGTCAGTATGACATAATCATCAACAGCTTAGGAAGACAGACTTCAAATTCTACCTCAGACACATACTGACTATGTAACCATGAGTTTAACTTCTTTGTGGTCTCAGGAACTCTCTTAACACTGAAATGTGCAAAGTTACTGAACTTTTTGGAGGGGGGAAAGCAGGGAATTGGGGTCAAGTGACTTGCCTAAGGTTACATGGCTGATAAGTGTTAAGTGTCCGAGTCCAGATTTGAACTCAGGTCCTCTTGATTCCAGGGCCAGTGCTCTATTCACTGTGCCACCTAGCCACCCCCAGTTCAGACATCTAACTGAGTATCTACATACCTTGGTTGGTTAAACAGTGTAGCATTCTAGAGACCAGGGAGTATTTCAATTTTGTTTTTATATCCCCAACCTCTAGTTCATTGTCTTTTTTTTTTCTTTAACCTGGAATTTCCTATACCTAGCAAATCAAAGAAATCAGTTCATATGCTTTTATTTTTTGTCACTTTAAAGAAACATAGTTTTATTAGTAGCTTTGGAAATGTTTTTTTTTAAATCACCAAGTTTTCTTCTAGTTTCTTTTCCCTTTCCCCTCCAAGAGAGCCAACAAATATAACAAATAATATTTTAAAGTAAAACAGAAAAATTAGCAAAATCTATCAAAATACATCAAAAGTCTGAAAATATATGCAATGCCACACGATTGTGAACTTCCCACCTCTGCAAAGAAGTGAAGATAGAAATATCTTCTTTTATCCTTTCTTCATAGCCATACTTGTTCTTCATTGTGCATCATTCACTACTGATTGTACTGTGGTCATGCTTTCCATTTACATCGCTGCAATCACTGAGTGTGTTGTTTCCTTGGCTCTGTTTATTTCACTCTGTCAAATCATGAAAATCTTTCCACACATCTCTAATTCAAAATATTTAGCATGTCTTAAAGCACAATAATATTCCATTATGTTCATATACTATAATTTGCTTAGCCAATCCTCACTCTATCAGTGGACTTCTACTTTGAATCTAATTCTTTGCTAACACAAAAAGTGCTGCTAAATGATCTTGGTGTTATGAGGGGTTTCTTGCTATCAGTGACTTCCTTAGAGCCTATATGCCTGGTAGTAAAATCTCTGGGTCAACAGATATGGACATTTTAATCACTACATTTTCTTCTTCAGCAAAGGTCCTTACTGATATCCACCTATGCATCATCCTTCCTTTCTTCGGAGATGCTGCTGCTCCAACATTAACGTTGATATAGAATCTCCCAAAATTCCAATTCTCCTGTCATCATTATTATCAACAAAAACAATAATTTTCAATACCTTATAAAGTTGACAAAATATTTGTATTCCAACAATCTTATGAAGTAGCTTGTAAGTACTTAATACAGTGCCTGACACATAGTGGATTCTTAATAAATGTTGATTAGTTAATTGAAAGTATTATGATCCTTTTTTGACAGATGAGGAAATTAAAGGCCTATGATTTGCTTGGGGTCACACAGTCATTAAGTGTTTAAACTGGAATTTTAATCTAGATATTCTGACTCTAAAACCAGCACTCATTGTAATTCATTATAATATATTTATATATAGCCTTAAAGCTGTATAGTCTCATAGGATATTATCTTGACAGCCCTTATGGAAACAAACAACTTCTAATAAGACATAAGACCAACTGTTATAGATGGAAAAAACTCCCTAAAGAAGTAGGGCCGGAAGATTCCAGCCCACTAATAGTTTCCTTTATTCAAAACACAGTAAGTAACCTTGGAAATAATTGATCAAGCAGCCAAAAGATATCCTAGGACCCAGCTGTTGCATTTATCACACTTCATTAAATCTAATGGCATCATCTAATACAGCTTACATAAAACATTGAGTCAATATAGAAATCAAAAGGAATGAAAATGTTTCTTTCAGTAAAATACAAAAATTCTGCCATATTATAATAGTGCATTTCAGCCTTGACCTATTATTCAAATTCATGATTGTCATTATAGAAAATGTATCATTGTCCATAAATCTATAGTGACAGATTAAGCCTCTTCAAGTATACATTTTTATTTTTGACAATCCTCAAATGATTTTTTATTAATATGGAGACAATTCTGCACACTGAAGGAAATTGAGACACATTTTCATGTTCTGTAAGTCTCCTTTCCCTTTAAAACAACAGATTGAATCTGCAAAACAGAGTTAAATACATTATTTAGTAAAAAAAAAAAAAACAAAAAGAATAAAATCTGGGACATATTTAGTGAGGTGTCATCTTTTTATATAGTATTAACAGCAATCCAATCATTCCATTTCATCACAGATGCAGCTCAAAATTCAAAAGGTCATGTTCTTATACTTTTTAAAATGGCAATTATTCATGACCCTCACCTTTCCCCCCCCAAATACACAAAAACAAAAATCTAAATTAAAAAAAAAGTTATTTGCAGTGAATAGAGCACCAGCCCTGGAATCAAGAGGACCTGAGTTCAAATCCAGCCTCAGACACTTAACACTTACTAAACATGTGATCTTGGGCAAGTCACTTAACCCTAATTGCCTTGCCTTCACCCCCTTCAAAAAGCAAAACAACAATAACAAACAAACAAAAAACTATAGTTACTAGCAAATTTCTCGTTTTCAACTTTTTATGACAATATCATTGATCTGTATTCCACAAGCCCCAGCATTGGTCAGCCCCAAAAGACAAGAGCTATGGACAAAGCTACCACTATGTTTAATTGAAGGTGCAGCTAAAGGGGAAAAGCCCCCAGACTGTATGAAGACAGGCTATCAGTTCCCTTTTTTTGGACAAAATTTCAAATAAGGCAATGATTTCATAGACTCTTGTACTTGATCACAATCACCACAGAGGCTGTTAGGGCAGCCTTGATGTATCCAGAGTAGATATCTCAAGGAATAAATAACAACACTTAAAAAAAATAAGACAGAAACATGTTTGACTTTCATATACTGATCCAGTGTATTCGAGGTTGACTCTGCAGTCAAAAGAACTAGTTTCAAATAATACCTGCCACTCACAGAAGAGGCTGAGTAACCCTGAGCAAGTGACTCTAATATATTAAGTTGCTATAAAGCTGTTGATTTTAAGTTATGAGAGGATTATCTCACTAATAGTTCACCAATGTCAGAAATCTGGTCTGTAACAAAAATTATCATAGCAAATTCCCTGACAGTTCAATTCAAATAATGTCTTGGAAGTATGTACTAGATACAAGACAATGAACTGGGGGAGGCTAGGTGGCACAGTGAATAGAGCACTGGCCCTGAAGTCAAGGACCTGAGTTCACATCTGGACTCAGACACTTAACACTTATAAACCATGTAACCTTGGGCAAGTCACTTGACCTCAATCCCCAGCTTTCCCCCTTCCAAAAAAAAAAAAAAGACAATGAACTAGAGGTTGGGGATATAAAAACAAAACTGAAATACTCCCTGGTCTCTAGAATGCTACACCGTTTAACCAACCAGGGTATGTATTATTCAGTTAGATGTCTGAATTTGGACAGTTAATAAACATGGGGCTCAGAAAAGTTAATTTTCCAGTTCAAAAACAAAAGCTTCTGCCAAAACTGGGCCTAAAAACCAAACCTGAAGGCTTTTAAGTCAGCGTTCTTTCCTCTATACTAGATTGTTACCATTTAAGCTTCAGCAAGTTCTTGAATAAACTGGCACAGTCACCAAACCTGCAGAAACTGAAGCCAAGTAGGTGGTGCATTAGACAGATTACTGGGTCTACAGTCAGGAGGACGCACGTTCAGACTTAACCTCCAATACTTACCTGTTATATGACGCTACCAAGACACGTCTCTTAACGTCTCTTAATGTCTCTCTTCCTCGATTTCCTCAAATGACAAATAGGGCTAATAATAACACCTGTCTCCCAGGATTATTGTGAATACTAAATGAGATAATATGTATAAGGCACTTAGTACTTACATGCCTGCTTCCATCCTCCCTTTCCCTGCCTTACAAAACAAGTTTCCAGAGCATTTTCTATATCTCTTGATAAAAATCACACAATTTTTTTTGTTTGGGGTATTAACATGGTCAATTAAGTTGAAAGTCTTATAAATTTAACAGGAATATGTGTGTTTACTCACACACACACACAAATACACAAATACAATATACTGGAGAAAGGGGTGAAGAATCAGACTATCTGTAGCCATATTTTTTTAAAAATACTTTAAAACACTAATTAAAAAATACTAATTAAGGTAATTCTGAGATTCTACCTCTTACCCATTAGACTGGCAAAGATAACCAAACAAACAAACATAAACAAAGACAAATGGTGGAGGAGCTGTGGGAAAACAGACACATTAATGTACTCTTAGTGTCTTAGTCCAATATTTCTGGAAAGTATTTTGGAACTATGCCCTAAAACTTACTAAACTGTACATACTCTTTGATTTAGATCTGCCACTGCTAGGCCTACATCCTAAAGATACAAAAGAAGGGGGAAAACATACAATACATAAGAAAATATTTATAGCTACTCTTTTTGTAGAGGGTAAGAAAAAACTGGAAATAAGGATATGCTCATCATTTGAAGAAAGGCTAAACGAATTGTGGCATGTAAATAGTAGAATATTATCTTGCTGTTAAGAAATCAAGAAAAGAGATGGCTTCTAAGAGACAAGGAAAATATATATGAACTGACGCAGAAAAAAAATGAGCAGATCCAGAAGAATAATTTATAGTATAAAATAAGTACAGTAAACATGGACAATTATGAAATACTGAACTCTGATTGACCAAGTGACTAATGATAATTTCAGAATACTGATGAAGTAGTATGTGGAGAGAGAGACAATAGACATATGGAATGAGAAACACATTTTAGATGTGACAATAAGGGAATATTAATTTTGACTGTGCTTTTGTGATGTAGAAATTCTATGTTTCATTCAATAGCTTTTCTCCAGTGGATGAAGGAAGACAGGAGGGACAGAGGAAAAAAAGAAGCAATGCTTAATAACTGAAAAAAAAAAATTAAAACTAATGTGGTTTTATGTTGCATTAATAGAATCTTAGAATCTAAACTAAGTAAAATGATACTTTCCTTCTGCCTTATCAATGTATTTTTTTCTCTGGAGTATTTTGCTCAGTTCTGGGCACCATAGTTTAAGAAGAATGCCAACAATCTACTAGAGTGGGCCCCCAACAAGTGCAATCAAGATAACAAAGATTGATTAAATGCCAGCATACAAATATTGACCCACATACTGGGGATGTTTAGCCTGGAGAACAGAAGACTTATAGGAGGTATAATAGTTGTCTTCAAGTATATGAAGTGCTACTATGTAAAACCGGGTTTAAACTTGATTTGCTTAGAACCTGAGGACAGAATTAAGATCCCTTTTTCAAAGTTAAAGGAACTGTCTCAATATAAGGAAAAAACATTCCTAATAATTAGAGTTGTTCAGAAGTGGAATGGGTTTCCTCAAAAAAGGCTGCAAGCTCCCCATCTTAACAGGCCTTTGAGAAAAAGCTGTTTGCCCATTTCCAGGGTATAAATCAGAAGAGATTCCTGTTCAGTTATGGGAGCTGAACTAGACAACCTCTAATCCACAGTGATTCTTAAATACAATGGAAAATGCTTCAGTATAAACAGATTTAGCTGGAGAATCTTATTCAACCACAAGTCAAACATAATGAAATTTAATCTGATTTTTTCATCCTATGATCTTGCTTCTTAGAAGAAGGCACCTTAATAATTCAGTCCATTTATAAGATTCTTAAGCTGAAATAACATGTGTAGTCGCTTGAAAGTTCTAATGTAAGTTTTCACATTAAATACTTCCACATAAAGTCTTACTTATTTTTTAAATAAGTATTTGAAATTTTCAGGTGAACCGGAGCAACAGGAAGGGGATTTTTTAGAATGAATTTGGGGCTTGTATATGAGAAAAAAAAATAGAATCTTGGTTCCAAATTAGAACCCAGGAATTTTAACTTGGAGAGAGCTAAATTGGGGGGTTCTTTGTGATCAGTAAATAATCCTAGCCCCTGTTGCTTTTGACTTTGCATTTTGTGTAAAATTGTCCCTTCTCCCCCCCTCCCCTTCTTTAATTCAGATTTTAAATGAAACAGCCGGACTTATTGGATCATGCAGCCCCACTCTTTCTTCTCTTATGGGAATTTATCATTTCCTGTGAAACCCAGGTGTGGAAAAAGGGAGGGGGAAGACACAGCTGTTACTCAAAAAGAAGTAGCTCTGGGTAAAGCTGCTCAGACAAACTTAAGGTTTCTTGCCAGAAGTATAAGCAGATGTGATTGTATCTGTGTGAGTGCATTCTACCAAACATTAGTCTTAACTCTTCAAGATGAATTTTTTATAGTAAAGACTCTGAAGAAAAAAAGAGAAAGAGAAATGGATTTTTCTGTACACAGTCTTGTACAATTAATGAATAAGATAATTTGTTGGATTCAATATTTTTGATTATGCAATTTCTATAACTTTATATTAGGACATAATATTCTGCATATAATACATTTGAAAATAACAGTTGATATCAAGTAAACACTTTCAGTGAAGAGATGTATAATTGTGTTCTTGGAACACAAGACAATTTATTCCCCACAGAGTGCATCCTTAGCTGTTTTACTGGGCAAAATGGCCTTTCCAGAAATAAGCACAAGGAGATTGTTCCTTTTTGTTCTGTATTTAAGAGAGTGGGGCTCAGGCATACTTTAATCTTACAAACAACTGAATGCCTGGCATTAAGGAAAACTAAATATCACGATAGATATGTCCCTTTAGACTCAACTAATTTCCATCTTTATCACTGAGTTGCTAAAAATACTCAGTGAAAAGTACCAATAAATCTATCCCAAGCAAATAAAATGAAAATGAATAGTCTTCAAGTCAGTTTCTCCAAAGATACTGCTTAATAAAAAATGAATGGTTTAGCATTTTATCAATATCCTTTTGATAGAAAAACATTATAAAGTACTTTGCTGTGCTAGGCAGTGGATTCAATGATATTTTCCTAACATAATGTAATGTTACTTTAACATGGAAACATAAAAAACACCACTTCCCCCATAAAACAGCACTAGAAGAGAGTTTTATGGATTTCTTTACCAAGGGACATCAGAGACAAGCTGAATTGAATCTATCCTCATCATTTAAACTCCACTAAAAGGGAAAAGGAGAGCAAAAACAAAATAAAAACTCATGGTTACGTCTTATCAGTTGAACAACATATCATTGTTTTCTTCTTCTGGTTAGTAGACGAATACAAGGTCTTGTTGGTGTTAACAAGCTGGAAAAGCATTAAGTATCGACCAGATAATAAACTCTTCTAGCTGTTGTCTGTCAGCCTGGCCAGATTCAGAGAGTGTCATCAGGAGTAAGGTCAGCTAGGTGCCACAATGACAGAGTGCTGGGCCTGGAGTCAGAACAACTCCTGTTCCTGAATTCAAATCTGGTCTCGGACCCTTACTAGCTGGGTGACCCTGGGCAAGTCACTTAACACTATTTGTCCCACTTTCCTCATTTGTAAAAATGAGCTGGGGAAGGAAATGGCAAACCATTCCAGTATCTCTGCCACGAAAACCCCCAATGGAGTCCTGAAGAGTCAAACATGACTGAATATAGTCAAAATAGTTAGCACAAGTTTGGTCGCTAAACTTGTGATAAATTGTTTTTGGCAATAGTAACTCATTCAACAATTTTTGGATCAGTACACAGAGGGCCCATGTAGATGAATTGATCAATTTTTTGGAAATTCTGAAGTACAGTGATTTTTTTTCAACTGGACCTATGATTTCATTAGTATAAGGATCTTCTAGTGAGAAAAGTCCTGCTATCAATGAAGACTGGCACCTGTTGTCTAATTTCTAAGATAGAGAGTTGTCTGAGATGCTGAGAGGTTGAGTCACTTGCCTGGATCACACAACTAATATGTGTTTAGAGATCCAAGTTGAATACAAGTCTTCCTGACATTGATGCCCTTTCCCTACATCATTATGACACTCTACCTTTCTGAAGTACAATGAAGATGGTATAAAATATAGGTGCCACTCTTTTCCCTACCATGGCAGCTCTCTTCATTGTATAATTGAGCGTACACCAAAATGCAAAAATCTATAGAATGAGGAGAAAGAAGTAAGAAATTCTACATAAATGACCAAAACATAAAGTTTGATTGGTAACATCCTAATGGCTACCTGAGAATGACTACTTAAGATAAACGACCTTGTTTCCTTACCTTTCCTTCTTTTTAAGGCTTCCATGTGATTCCCCTTATTTCATCCCTTTTTCCCCTTTTGCTTCTGCATTTCTTTGTGTCATCTTCCCATTTCTGTCTTGGATTACTAACTCTTCTTTTCTGCATTTTACCACATCCCAATACTGCCCAGCCCAGGATGGGGTCTGGCAGGATTGGCTTTGAAAAAAGGAGTGGAAGAGTCCTCAGCTTTCCCCACCACCACTAGAGAATGCTCCCAGTGACCATTACCACCGACTCCAGAGCCCTACTCCTGCCTCTCTGTTGGAATTCTCAGGATAACTTTGCCTATTCTTGGACATTTCATTTGGGTTTTATGCTGAAATGTAAATTATGCTTCAACTGCCATTCAGCCAAAAACCCTCACCAGAAGTAATGTGTATAATCTGCCAATGGAAAAAGAAGAAGGTAGGCTGCTAATTTAATTCAATAATCATTTATTACATCCTTGTTATTTCTAGCAGAAGGAATTAGACACTGAGAGTGATATAAAATTTACTTCCCAGACATTTACTTCTAGCAGCCACATTCATACCACAATCCTTTTTTTCCTTGTCCATAGAAAAGACAGGATTCTTGCCCTCATAGACCTTGTGATCCAAGACAGGAATAAGGTATGTGTGCAAATAACTATGAAAATAATAAGAGTCAATTAAGTTTATTACAGGTATGAAAAATTAAAGTCCTACATGAGTTTCAAGAAAAAAGGTAATTAATAACAAGATCCAGAGACTTTATGGAGAAGGCAGCATTTGAGTAGGATTTCAAACAACAGGCAAGAATTCAGGATGATAATGTAGTGTAGTAGAAAAGGACTTGCCTATGGAATCAGAAAGCTGGATTCAGTCATTTCAATATCCTTGGTCATGGACATTTTAGCTAAATCAAGAAGAGTACATCTTTTGATACAGGAGGCTATATATGTGATAATACATTCCATATTTAATCTCATAAATACTTTGTTCAGTTTTTGAAATTATTTTTCCTAATTAAATACACAAATGTACAGAGGAATATCAGAATTAAAATGTTTACTAATTATTCCCATTTAATATTAACAATTATAAGTGTCCATTATTTTGTGCTAAAAATCAATATTAATCATTGATCTTCAATAAATCTAAAAGTTTGTTTTTTTTTTCATGTTCCAAGTGATACCTGCTAATCATATACATATTTGTATGTATGATTTACATATACACATATATAAGTATATGTGTGTGTAGGATTTACACATATACACATATAGATAAACATTGAAAGTTTCAGACTTACTGTCAATTAATCAAATAATTATGCCCTATGGCCTACTTTCCTGGATTTTGTCATCTCTACAAACTTATTCTATAAGATGAAATCAACCCTGAAATTCACATCTCCTCATATCATTGACCACTACTGCTCCAGGATTTCATCATACTCCTGTACCACTTACCCTGTCCTACTCCCATTAGGTTGTGGGCTTTTTGTGGGCAAGAACTGTCTTGTGCCTGACTTTGTATCCCCAGGGCACAGTTCCTGACATGAAGTAAATGCTTAATAAATATTTATTGACTCTGACTCCAACTGTCAGAAATTCTTAACAAAATTAAGTCTTATATACCAATAACTTTTCCCCAATTGTTTTCCTGAAAAAAATAATTAAAATATGAAAGTTTTTTTGCATAGCATATCTTTTATTTAAAAATTCACTGTTATATTGAGAAAAATTATTATCTAAATCCTACTTGGATACCAAATTATTTTAGAGAAATATTAAGAGAACTGCAAGATAATATACAGAGTATAGGCATGGACTTGGCAGGTATGATTTGAAAAATGGTGTTTGGAGTTATTGAATTTTCTTCCTTTGTATCTTCCTTGTCATGTCTGAAGAGCATTCAGATACAGGTTATTCAGAATGAGAAACTGAGAAATGATGGGGAGAGAGGAGTACTTCAACTTTCTAAAATGTAATGGTGAGCAGAAGGTAAAATATTGAATGGCAATTGAATTTTGTATAATAGAAAGAGTACTAGAACTGGAGTAACAGGTTTGTGACTGGGTTCTGCCATTTTCTGTGTGATTTTTGGGGAAGTCATTTTAATTTTATTTAGCTTTGCTTTTCTCTTCTCCAAAATGAGGACAAAAATGTGTGTTCCAATTATATATCATGCAATTGGTTTTTTTAAGTAAAGGTTTTGTAAACTGTAATATTATTTGAGCTTCAATTTTTATGATAATTATCACTTATATGTTCAGCTATACATAGGAAATAAGATTTTGTGGAACTTATTTAATATCTCAAACAGAACTGTACACTCCCCGGGGAGAAGGAGAGGAGTTTAATTTCCTACATTTTTCCATTGTCCCAGAGGTTACAGGAAAGGAGACAATTGGTAACCTGATGCTGAATTATACCTCTGCTTACCTAAATTATGATACCTAAAAATCAACCTGAAATTTAATAATTTCTTGCTATATAGAAAGCACTGAAATTGCAAATATCTTTGCTATAGAGAACAGTTATCAGAAAGAAAAACAAAGTACATTGCAACAAATCCACATAAACAAACAACATTTTTCTAGTCTAGTTCACATAGAAGAAACTATCCTCCTGCTTAATTTGAATTTTATTTATTAATTAATAGCATATTTGCTGTATTATATCCTCTCACTTCATGTAATTATCTCAGACTTCTTAATTTGCATTTTATCAGCAACAGAATGTGCTTTTTAACAAGAACATTAACAGTAGAGTTGTTGCTATATCTGGAAAGGAGAATAAAAAACACTGGTGGCCTAAAACTCTAAGCTTTAAAAAAAAGTCACTCATGAGGCAATTTTTTAAAATCAAAATTTAACTCTGTTCATGACCCCATATGCTGCCAAAATAAAATTTTAGCAAACACTGCTATTTTGTGCTATTAGAAATGTGCTGGTTTCATGTGTATTTTAAATTCATCTTTCTCATTATTTTAACATGAAAAATACTTCTGAGGTTTGTCTGTGTTATTGTTTGGAAAGGATTCAAATAAATCATAGCTGTATCTGTTCCAACTGAGTGCAATCTCAATAATGGAAAGTACACATATGAGCATGCTTACACACATGCACACACACACACACACACTCATACAATGTGGTTTGGAATCTATCAATTCAAAACTCTAATATGACAAACTGTAATTTAGGGAGAGTACCTATTTAATGTGATTTTGGGATTCTAAGAAGGATCCTTTGTTCCCCAAAGTATCTTCTCTAAGCTTTCACTAATGCTTGAAATTCCTTTAATGGGGAAAAAACTTTTCATTCCACAATTAGAGATAAAATTTAAAACATAAACAACTCTGGGGAAAGCAAAACTTTCCTCTAAGGTGTATAAAATCCTCTAAGGTGTATAAGATCCAAGAGCAAGTTTCATTAGGAAGGAAGCACAAAATAATGTTAGAGAAGTCATGACAACAAAGAGGGAAGAAAGGTTGCAGAAAGAAAAGACTGAGTTCACCTATGACTTCTCAGTTTTGCTACAGCCAGAATCATATCCATATATAAACAGATCTTGGAGCACGTTGTTTCTTCTCTTTCTTTTTTAAAAACATTTCCACATTAGTTATGTTGTAATAGAAGAATTAGAGCCAAAGGGAAAAACTACGAGAAAGAAGAAATGGGGGGGGGGGGGAAAGGGGAGGGAAAGGTAATAGTATGCTTCAATCTGCATTCAGAATCCATAGTTCTTTCTCTGGATGTGGATAGCAGTTTTCATCATGAGTCTTCTGGAACTTGTCTTGGATCCTTGCATTGCTGAGAAAAGCTAAGTCTATCAAAGTTGATCATCACAGAATGTTATTGTTGCTATGTACAATGTTCTCCTGGTTCTGCTCACTTCATTCAGCATCAGTTCATGCAGCTCTTTCCAGGTTTTTCTAAAGTCTGCCTGCTCATCATTTCTTATGGAACAACAGTATTCCATTACATTCATATATCACAACTTGTTCAATCATTTCCCAATTAATGGACATCTCCTCAATTTCCAATTCTTTGCCACCACAAAGAGAGCTGCTATAAACATTTTTGTACATGTGGATCCTTTTCCTATTTTTATGATCTTTCTGGGATACAAACCTAGAAGTGATCCTTCTCTTTCAAGATAATCTATAGATAATACAAGCACTGAAATAGCAGGATGTTTTCCAGGGGAAACTCAAAGCCAAACTCCTGGGAGTATATTAGCAAATCCTTTTTTTTTAAACATATCTGTGGCACTCTACTTGATCAATACTTACTAAACATGAAATGACCAATAAGGATGATGTCCAACCATCAGAGGAGACAACTTAACAACCACCACCTAATCAGTTCAACTACCTGCCCTACTCAGGGTCTAACAGTGTCACTTTCAGGTCTTCTCCCTGCCATGTACCTACCATTAATCATGCCCTGGTCCTAATTCCATATCAGGTTTTTGTGTTACCCTGCTTCACTGTTGCCCTCAATTGGCTACCCTCCTAAAAACACAATTTATAATAATAGGATCCCAGTTTTAGAGCTCAGAGGACATTTAATCAAAATCTTTCATTTTATAGATGAGGAAACTGAAGACCAGAGAAATTAAATGACTTTGTAAGGTCACAAAAATAATGTATCAGAGCTAAGTTTTGAATGTAGATCATCTGACCCCAACATCCATGATTTTTCAAGCACTGTATCACACTGTCTAGTTAGGAAGGTATCCTCTACTAGATAGCGATTGAGTGGAATTATTTGCAATTCAACAAACATTTATAAAACTCTTACTATGTCCACAGTACTATGCTAAGTGCTAAGCCAACTGTAAGTTCTGACTTTTGGCAGCTCTCCTGTATTCTACTTTAGCTCAAGCAAATTGAATGATTATAAGAGGAAAGCATAAAACAAAATTACAATAAGGTCAAATGCAAGGACAAAGACACTGGTGGATAATGCAAATACTCAATCTGCTGAGGTTTTCCAAGATGTGTTGGTAGGTAGTTTTCATCTGCTATGAATCACAGTCATGGGAAAATATTTTTGTTGATAAAATACTTGCCTAGGGCTTGAGCTGTTCCTTCCTCAGTGTCTGTGTTTTTTAGTTTCCACTTCCTTTTCTTTTTACAGGATGGCTATAGTTAGGTTTTTCACTAGTGTGAGGAGACAGCAAAAAATGCAGTACAGTCGAATTCAATTCTATGTTAGCCTCATTCAATCTTGTTATTTAAAAATTCAATAAAGTTACAACAACAAAGAACTTTACAGTGTTGTATAATTCCCTAGCCTACTAGTTTTGATTTTTTTATATATGCCAAGATATTTAATTTTAAAACTTTTAACAAACTCATAATGTATATATATATAAACATACACAAACATATATAACATTATAGTCTTCTGATTTCATTACTATGACTTGAATATTGTAGAATATTCATAAATAGTTATAAAGTCAGCATTTTAAACTATATTTTATTTTATTTTATTTTTTGCCTTTTGGAGGGGGGAAGATAGGGTATTTGGGGTTAAGTGACTTGCCCAAGGTCAGGTGGTGTGTGTGGGTGTGTGTGTGTGTGTGTGGGTGTGTGTGTGTTAGTTGTCTAAGGCAAGATTTGAAATCAGGTCCTTCTGACTCCAGGGCCTAGCCACCCCTAAACTACATTTTAAAAGGCTAAATATTTGATATATTGCAAGGATTTGATAAATATTTAATCTAATTAAAACCTCTGTACAAATGAATTCTTAAGAATATATTATCAAAACAAAGCAGTAAAGCTTGTCACAGGTTTGTATTCTCGAATCTGGTAAACTAGAGCCAGATAACTCAAATGGAATTCTACTGGATAGCAAAGCCAAGAAACTTTATTTTAGTTTATATACATGAATCAGAATGGTGTAGATGCTGTAGAAAGAAAAGTGAATTGAGCATCAGAAAACATTTAGTTGGTCAGTCAACCAGCATTTATTAAGCACTTACTGTGATCCACAAACTAAGCTAAATGCTAAATAAACGCACAAGTAAAAAACAATGGTCTCTGACCTCAAGGAGCCTACATTTTAACGAGGGAAAGACAATGCATAAAAGGAAGCTGAAATGGGAGAGAGAGGACAAAAGTAGTCAGTTTGAGAGTACAGTAGAGCAAGTCTGGAGTGTAGCCAGCAGAAAAATGAGACATTGCTGGTCTGGGTATTCTCCTTAAAGTAGAGGTTCTAGAAGGAGCCATCTGATCAAAGAAAAAAAGGCTTCAGGGGAAGAAAGTAATTTAAATGTTTGAATTCCAAGGTTTGAGTGCTGCTTCTGAATTATGTAATGAGTTAGGGCATAGTAGAGGAGTTCCAGAGTGCATCCTAGAGAAGAATTAGCATGAGTCCAAATGCCCAATTTGTCACTTATGTTATCAATATGACCTTGAGCAAGTCATTTAGCCTTTTTGGATATCAGCTTATTTATTTTTGAAATAAGGGTTCTGGATTACACTGAGGACTTTATCCTTTATTTTATGCTTTGTCTCTGTGATGAGCTATCAACAATGTTAGTTGTCCTACTCTCATAACACAAGATATATTTTACTTTGGGCTAGCTAGATCTTAAGATGTGAATTAACAAAACTGAAATCACTAAAGGTTTTCAAAAAAAATTAACATTATGCGGCAAAGGTAAAGCTTGTCACCGGTTTGTATTCTCAAATCTGGTAAACTAGTGAGCCAGATAACTCAAATGGAATTCTACTGGATATTAAATATTTTAGGCAGAAGCTGATGGGAAGGGAAGTCATTATTCATTATCCAAGATCATATAATGACTTTAATAGATCTCTGATCTCAATGTAGATGTTCTCTTTATTTGGTGCAACTCATAACCCTCCCATCACTTCTAATTCTTTCCAATTCTTCTCCATATTCTCTTCAAAATTCTTCACAGGCAGTTCAGCCAATATGCTGGTGAACAATTTCTAGATTTCTTGACATTGCATCAGATCAGATGAGCTTACCACAAGACATCTCAGTACTTAACTTACTAACAGACAGTGAGAATTAAATTTACAACAAATTTGTCGACAAATATTTATTTTTCAAGACAAAAAGCACCAAATTCTCTCTTTTATCTTTCTTTGTGTCCCCAGTGCTTAGAATAGTTCCCAACATACAGCAAACACTTGATGTTTATTGATTGACTGACCTACTATGTGACAGTCACTGTGCTAAGCACAAAGAATCAAAGAAGGGCAAAACAGAAACCAAAACAGCCCATGTTCTCAAAAGCTCATAATCTAGTAAGGGAGAATATATGCAAACAACTATGTACAAAGAAGATACATTCAGAGTAAACCTGAGATAATATCAGAGAGAGGACACTAGCATGAAAGAGGACCAGGAAAGGCTTTTTGTAGATGATGGCTTTTTAATGGAAACATTAAAAAATTTAAAAAGCCAGAGAACTGGCAAATGAGTACGAGGAGGAAAAAATTCCAGGCATGGAAGCTAAGCAATAAAAATGCCCAGAGTTCAGGAGATGCAATGTCATGTACAAAGAAAATGATGACCAAATACAATGATTAAAAGATCAAATATCCAATGAAATGGTGTGCCAAAGGACTGAAAGGAATTTTGTATTCTTATCCACTTTATGAGATGATGGAACAAAAAAATGTAAAAGAATTTGTGATTAACCTGCTAATTAGGCTCTTTGTATTTGGCTATATTGGCCCTTAGACAGCAGATATATATAGTCTCTTACTAAGACTTTACTCAAACTCATTCCATTTCTTTAGAACCTACCAGAGCTTGTGCTATGTTCCTCTAGCTTTTTAAAATTAGAAATCACCTTTATGCCCAAATAAGGCATAGGACTTCGGTGGAAGTAACCTCAGGTTTTGGAAGACTGAGCAGCATCACTTCACAACACAACAGTTAAAAACTAAACAAAATTATGGTTTGTCATAATATCCCTAAGCCAAAACTGGAAAGACTACAATAAACTGATACAAAATAGAACAGACTGCCTGAGTTCTTAATGGTGATCAAACCTAAGCCACAACTCAATCTGCAAGAATTTATAAAGTTCCTACTATGTGCTGGGCGCTGGGGAAACAAGAAGAATGAGATCATTCCTGCTCACAAGAAACTTACATTCTAAACAGAAGAAACAAAAATCATAGCACCTACCAGTTCAATACTCAATGTGCTATGTCAGGGAATGGCAAAACAAAGATTTCACAAATTTTCAAATCTTTCTTTTTACTACTAGTAACATTTCTGGTTCAGCAGCTGGATCCTCTCTACTAACAACCTTCCCTTACCATATGGTTAGTTACCAAATTCTCACATCCATTTTACAATCAGGTAAATTAACATTCGTCCCATAATCAGAACAGTTCTAGTGTCTATATTGACCAAGTTTGACCTAAAAGTTATCTAATTCTTCAAATGCAATTTACCAAAGAAGAACATATTCTTCAAGCTAAAACTTTTCATATGGTAACTGAGAACTTTAAGACAGAATTATGCCCCAGACTGTCAAAGTTAACTGTCAAAGGTCATTTTGTTACAAAATCACTTGATTCAGTGGAACAAAATGCAGCCATAGTTACTTTCTTCAGAACAGTTCTTAAAGAACTCCATTAAATGTTATAAGAATATGTAATTCAGATATGACTACAGATGATCTGCTAAATATTGTCATTAGACAAGATAAGAAGCAGGGATCTATTGCTCATGTACAATATTATGCCACAAGGCAGACAACATACAACTATTATCAAGCTCAGAGAAATTTTCCCCCATATAAACCTAAAGTCTCCTCTCATTCAGCATTTTTTGGTTTGTTTTTTTATGTTGTTCTAATTAGAGCATGAAAGATTTAAAACAGCTTAAGAAAGTCATCCACAGATTTATAAAGATATGAAAAAAATCTGATCCAATGAAGTATCTAATTACAGACCAAGCTGTAAATTAAAATGCATTCAAATTGGTAGATCATGGAGCCAACATGTCACTAAAATATTCAATGAAAGATATGCAAGTTAAACGAGGTAACTATTTTTAGAAATATTGTGGACTACATACAATTTAATAATAAAAAAATTTGTTACCAACACAGAATAGCTAAAAAAACACCTATCAAATGGAAAATACTAAAGAAGTCATTTTGTCTTCTCACAGCATGCCTTGAAAATCACCTTCTCAGCTTGCATTCTCACTCACGGCATCTGATTTTCAAAGATATGGGACAGTGCACACCACATACTGAATGGTGCAATTAAACTTAAATCTTAGGTTTCAACAACTACTATTTCAATACACTTTTCTGCATTGTCAGGAGCATGACTAAAGTCCATTACAGAAGGAGAAGCCAATTTTTACTCTTACAATTCTCCATTAAAAAAATTATGTTAGACTCAAACACCAGAACACAAATACAGAATAAAGAATCAAAAACATATCATAAATTTATATATTGGAACTTAAATACAAAATTAGAAAGAAAAAAAGCATGTTGTGTGCATAGCAGAAAGTAACAGAGGATTCTAAATATGTAATAATAAATTATCAATTCAAGCAAGTCTGTATGACTAATAATATTCATTACATTGAGAATTGTCAATCTTTGCTTCCTTGTGAGTTTTATTTCATTCTCTGCTGTGTACTTTTTTGCCTTTTTTTCCTCCCCTCACCACCCCAGAAGACTACAGTAAAAGTTTAGAAACATTTCTCTTTAGCTATAAATATATTCATCCACATATACATGCATATATAGATATATACTTTCCCCAAGATATTCTACTCCTGTTTGTTTTTGCATATCCTTATGTTTGTGCATATCTCTTGTTTTCTATCCTTCTGTAATGGTAATGAAATTTGAAGATCCCTTCGTATTGGAAAACTGACAGGTACTTAGCACCTAGTTTCAAATTAAGAAACTGTAAAGAAACAGGAGTTATGAGCCCCTATTGCTGACATGACAGGAAGGGGCTGAACAGGGAAGCACTGTTGCTGATGTAACAGGAAGTGATTGCTTTGATTCAATGGGTATATATCAAGGTCCTTTTCCCAATGTAAGAATAATGAAACTCTTATACAGAAATAATTATTTCACAGGTAACAATCAATTACCTGCTCACTTCCCAAACATTCAATATCATTTCTCTAAATTTTCTCACTCTTCATGAGATCCCAAGGTAAGATATATCACAAATCTGAACAGTAGAAAACAGATAATTCTTTAGCAAATACAGTGGAAGAATGTCAAAGAAAACTAATAATTTTGTGGAAGTATCCTTTTTTACATAAATCTATTTCTTAAAATGAGAACATATCTTTTTTTAGTACTTTTCTCTCCAGAAAAAAATTATAATGAAGGAATTTGAGGAATCAAATATTTTTTATTTTAATTATGGTTATAACATCTCAATTTTAAGGTAATCCTAATGAAGAACTTGGCCTTACACTATCCATACCTTTGTTTTTATCTTCTATCCCACCTTAGCTGGATATATTCAGATCCAAGACATAAAAATGTTAATTGAGTCATTTTATGAGAATTGGCACCTTTCTCTCTGAAACCTCCTTTGCATCTTGCTGAACTGTGCCTACCTACAAATCCCCTGTTACAAATGAACAGACTGTGCTCTTCCAGAAGTGAATCTGTTCTTTATGTTACTCAATTATGATGAACATTCCTCTGCAGACTGAAATTCATCACTGATTGTTTCCTTCTATTATGGATAATGTTGAGGTTATTTTTTTTTCATACCTACGTCCTTTATCCTCTTATGCTATGAAGCTAATATGTATAACCACATTCAGAAAATATTTGGAAAGAAATTAACTGAGTATGCCAAAGCCTGAAATAGATTTCCTGAGTATTCTGTCATTGAATCTGTAGTAGCTTCCACTGACAGATATTGCACTGGGGGCTAAATCACAGAATTCTGGTAAGATAATGACTTGAAGGGTTCACCTAATCCATTTTCTTGCTCCCAAGAGGGACTGCAGCCTTCTTGCAAGATATGTGCCGACTACATTTCCAAACTCTCCAAAGAAAAAATGTTATGACCACTCTTTGTAATGTCATCATCATGAAAAGCATTTATTCATCATGTAATTCAGCATGGCATCATGTCAACTGGGATGCAAAGCACTCTAAAGCCACTGCCATTTTTGTTCCTAAAATTCTTCTTTTGAGGAGAAATGTTCCAAATGGAAATTTGTTTAAAATATATGACCTCAAGCCTCACACAGTGCAAACACGAAAAAGTCTGTTTTGTTCTTAAGTGTCATGTCCAGAAATCTGGAAAATCAATGAGGCTAAGTAGGGGACCTTCAAGACTGGGGCTAAGCTACCATAGATCCATCTATATCTGTTTATGACCTAGAGTTCATCAAGTTTACACAATTTAACAACCTTTCTACATGTGTTGAATGAGTAGTACTCACATTTTATAGGGCTGATCTTCTATGAAGGAAAATGGAAAGGTTGCTTATTTGGATTGAAATGATGGAGACTGGGAGGACATGGCTTTCCCTTACCAGATTCACACTATCTGAAATTTCACCATTACATGCATATTCCTTTAGCTTAGCCAGGATTCTCTTTTACAATGCAGAAAATCTTGGGCAGTTGGTATTATGCTAAGTTGAGTATATCAATAATAACAAACTGAACAGATCATTCCACATAGGAAATGGCCAGGAGGTAACTTTACCTCCAGGGTCCTCAATTTCCTCATGCATAAAGTGAAGGGACTGGCTGAGATGGCCTCTGAGATGCATTCCAACTCTATATCTATGATTCTATAAGATAATGATCTAAGTCTATGTGAATTAAAGGGGGAAAGTATGTTTCTTGTATTTAGATTTTATTTTCTTTGCCTGTGTTCTATATTTTTATGCTACTGACTTAGTGAAGGTTTTATTTTTGAACACAGAAACAGGTGACGTGTATTTCATTTCCTAGTTGTTGAATCCTCAGACCCAAGATCTTACCTAGAGTGCTGTACTGGATATCCTTCCATAGCATGGAAAGTAGCTAACTTTGGGATAGTCAACAAGGAGAAAGTCATATGGAACAAAGGTTCAACAGAAGAAAGTGACAAGCTTTTTAGGACTTCTCTGAATGCTTCACAGTAATGGGAATGTCACATCATTGACTTTAAAATTTAGCCTACAGTAGATTAAGTTCTGATTTAGGCAGGTAGGTGATAATATAGCACGTATTTCCCAAAGCCGTTGTGCAGATCAAATGAGATAAAATTTGTAAATTGCTTACAACAACTTCCTGGCACATAGTAAGTGCTTAATAAATACTTACCTCTTTCCTTCCAGAGTTTATCTTCCTGCTTTGTGGAGCTTTGGGGAGAAAAACATTTTTCAAAGCTCTTTTGAGGCAAAAGCAATTACTTAAAAATTAGGATAGAAAACTTAGGAACTTATAGCACAAGGTAAGGGAAAGAAGAAAAGGAAGAAGGAAGGAGGGGAGGAAAGAAGGAAGGAGGAAAGGAAGAGAAAGAGGGAGAGAAAGAAGGAAGAAAGGAAGGGAGAAAAGGAGGGAGAAAAATTATGCTGAAAAATTATATTGGGGGTTGGGGTGGGAACCCTGTGTTTTCAGTGCTATGGGAATTTCTAGCGTAGAAGAAATTCCCACCACAAAGATACCAAATCATCTCTCATTTGTTAATGATAAGTTTTTATTAAGTAGTAATTTTTTTCTTATTAGAAGAGTATATAAAACTGCTATAAACTATTAGTGTTTTTAGCTTTACTACATTTCAGGAGAGAAAAAAAATCTTGTTTTATGTCAGCAAAGCTAAGTTACAAACTGTTCCTCTGTTCACTGCACATCCTTAATGAGCAAAATAGATTTGCTTTGGGGATGTAAAACCTTTGTAAAACAGAGTTTGAGTTAAATAATGTAACCACCAAAAAGAATGACTTTTCTTCCTTTAAAATTACTATTTATATTCATTTAATGACAGCCATTACAAGTTAAAGAGTTCCCTTTTCTCATACAACAAGTTCCTAAATTGTATTTCCTAGTTTCTAACAAGAACTGGCACCTTCTCAATTTAAAAGGGGGGTGGGAGGTCCTCCAGGCAGAGCATAGTTTATTCATTCATCCAATGATTTTTGTAAATGGCTGAATCCCATTAGCAAGGGATATTCAGTTCTTTGTGTGAAAAAAGCAAATTTCTTCATGCAATTTGGGCTAAAAGTATGCCTCCATAGCCAGTGATTCTCAGTCATAGAACTGAAAAAAAAGGGAAGAAACTAAAAGGGATTTTAAAGATTGTTTAATCCAGTCCCTCCTTTACTAGGATTAAAAAAAAAAAAAGGTTCCAAGTATAGTAGGCTGGTACAGCTTTTTTTTTTTTCTAAGTTCCTGATTTGGACTCAGGAGACAAAGGTTTGGATTTTAACTCTGGTTCTTTATGCCAGAGTGACCTTGGGCCACTCAGTTTACTTCTTTTAACTCACTCTTCTCATTTCTAATATGAGGACTTTAAACTAAATGACCTCTAAGGTCCCTTGCGACAACTTGCAACATTTTAGGATCCTGAACTTGTGCAGGTTCACATGACTAACCGACCCTCAGAGTCAAATCTCCTGATTTCCTAATAAGTCTCTCTCTTTCCCTCTCTCTCTCCCTCTCCCTCCCTTCCCTCTTTCCTCTCTCTCCCTCTCTCTCTCTCTCTCTCTCTCTCTCTCTCTCTCTCTCTCTCTCAAAATACTTGGAAACAGGATCTAGTAAGTGGCACCTACAATTTCTTTCTAGCCCAGCAATGTCAAAATTAAATGGAAATAGTGTCAATAAACCAAACATAAGGATCCCTAAATGCAATATATTTATTTAGAAAACCACATATTAATATTATCTATGTTATGCTGTGTTTTTATTTATTTTAAAATTTTTTCAAGTTACATTTTAATCTAGTTTAGGCACAGTCAGAGAAGTGTTTATGGCAGCAATGTTTGTTTGATATCTCTGTTCTAGATCAGAAATATCAAACCTGCTGCCATCAGGATGCTCCTGAGTTTCACTGAACCGTTATTAAAATGTAATTGGGAAGTGTTTAACAAAATAAAGTAAATATTATACAACATAGATAATGTTAATTTGTGGTTCTCTAGGTCAATATGCTGCCTACAGTGAGTTTGATACCACTGTTTTAGATCATTTCTCTTAAGAGTATTCATATATTTTCCTAGATTTGACTATATACATATTATCCAGCCTGATAATTCATAATTCTGTAGTTCTCAAAAGTTTAGAAAGCACTTTCCTCACAACCCATCCAAGATAGGTAGAATATTATTATTACAACCTTATTAATAAGAAAAACCTGAAGTTCAGAGAAGAAAAAGGGCTTTGTAAGTGTGTAACTCTTTAGTCTAGTGTCAGGAGTATGGTTTCAGCCCAAATCCCCTGGTTCCAAGTCAGATGTGTATTTCTAATATAGCATGCTGTCTCGCCAAATCTCCAATCCTGCTCTCTCACTCGAATTCCATTTTTGCTATAGGATATCTTTACTAGTATGTGCTACTATTGCCTTTAAAGTCTAAAAACCAAATTCATATTTCCTCTTTCCCTCCTTTTGGTTCCTAAACATGCTGCCATTCTCTCTTTTCCTCCCTCTCCCTCCTGATTTCCTAAATTTTTACGTGGTACCATGCTTTGTGTCATCCAGTTTCAAAATCTTGGAGTAAGCTTTGATTTCTCTATTTACACTGCTACTATAGTTACCAAGTGCAAAATCTGTCTCAATTTCTGTCATTCTTTTTTGTTATTTGTCATTCCTTCTTTTTTTTAATCATTCTGTCATTCCTATTGCTGCCACCATACTCCAGAAACTAATCATATCATGCCTGGATTACCTCAGTGCTTCCTAATTGATCCCTTTAACCCTAGTTTTTCCTCACTATAATAATGACAACAGACCATTTCCATTGTGTATACCCTACTAAAAACCCTTCAGTGACTCATTATTTTACCATATGATGAAGTTCAAACTCCTCAGTCTGACTTTCTATGCCTCCTAGTCTCAAATTATCACTCCAAATTCATCTCATCCTACTCCTTAACAAAGAATTTGCTATTCTTTGCATATACCATGTCAATGTACAAGCTTGTACCTTTGCTCATTTTCCCCACTTTAAGTTCTCTCTCCTTCTCCCATCAGGAGAAACCTTAGCCTTGCTTTAAGATGTCAATAAAATGTATTTTACTTTTTCAGTGATGGGAAGGTATGTGTAGTAGATGGTTCATAAATAATTTTTTAAAAATAAACTGGAGTTAAAGTCTTCCTTCATTCCTGCCCTTACCATTGTATCCTATCCTTGTTTCTGCTTTCTATAAACTCCTCAAAGAGGCAGGGTGGTGGAGGGTTGTCCCTGAAGCCAAGCATACCAAGAGTAAAGTCCCACCTTAGACACAAACTTCTAGCCCTCTAGGGAACTCCCTATTACAAGTGTTGATGTGACTTGGTAGCAAGAATTCCTTACCTGGGAGTTCCCTATATCAATGATCCAATTCTTTTCCCTACAAATTCCTATAATGCTTAAAGTTTGAAGTACTCATTTTGGTATTTAATCTCTCTCTCTCTCTCTCTCTCTCTCTCTCTCTCTCTCTCTCTCTCTCTCTCTCTCTCTCTCTCTCTCTCTCTCTCTCTCTCTCTCTCTCTCTCTCTCTCTCTCTCTCTCTCTCTCTCTCTCACACACACACACACACACACACACACACACACACACAATCTGAATGATGGCAAGCCCATGACTTAAAGTGAACAAAGAATTTCATATGACATGACCTAGGTTTTAGTCCTGCTTCTGTGTAATGTTAGATCAGAAACTTACATCTCTGAGCCTTAGCCTCTGGATATGTAAAATGGGACTAATGATATTTACAATACAATAGTTGTTGAAAGGGGGGTATTTTGCACATCAGGAAGCATTTTAAAAGTGGGGATCATTATTATTATGATTATAATGTCTTTCATTTCCTTTTGAAAATTTGCTTGTACTTATTTTTGCAACTATATTATACTTTCCTCAAGGTTGGGTTATATTTTTGACTATCATAGAATGTAAACTCCTTGAACGCAAGAACTATTTTTTCATTTTGTTTTTAGATTCACAGTGCCCACCATAATGCCTTCTCACTTACTAGAATACCTAATAAATGCTAATTTTATTGGATTGAAAGGGATTCCTTCATGATGACCAAAACAAATCTCCTACATAGTATGATATCAATAAATAATGGTTGAATAAAGTAAGGAATAACTCTGAATGTACATGAGAATTAGGCTCCTTATGCAATGTTGGTGAGACAGCATGCTATATTAGAATGACCACATTTGATTGGGAACCAGGGGATTTGGGCTCAAATCACACTCCTGTAGTTAAGCAATTCTATCCAACCAGGACTGGCACAAAACATTTGCTTGCTCTAGGGGAAGTTTGAAAATTGTGACCTTTGTGTAGTTTGCCCTGGAATCCCTGAGTCTTTAGTAAAACACATGCAGTAGAACTGATCAGAAAATACATACCTACGTACCACAGAGAAAAGAATGTTCTGACATTAAAATATATTTAAATATATTTTAGCAGCTAGAGGGAGCAGTGGATATAGCACTGGGTCTAGAGTCAAGAAGACATGAGTTCAGTTCCAGCCTCAAGACACTTATTGGTGTGATTTTGCTAAAGTCACTTAAACTCTGCCTCAGTTTCATCAACTGCAAAATGGGGATAATATTACCTACTTAGCACAGTAACTAGACTACAGGAGGTAGCTAATAAATGCTTATTTCCTTTCCTTCCCCTTATTATATTAACATAAATAATACCAAAATATTAAGGAAACCAATATGGAAAAGTACATGACATATACCTTAAGCAGTCATAGCCTTTCCTAGTGCCCATTTTACCCTATTCCACTACACTAGGCAAGCTTAAAACAGTACTCAAGTTTGAACTGCCACCATCCAGAACTTGAAATTTAGATCTTTTCTTTATGTCAGTACTTGAGATTACCATCAGACAACAGCAGATGGGCTACCAAAATGATGGCTTAACCAAGGTGTCATTGCTTGGCTAGGAGATACTGACCACCTCAAGCTAAGTACACTGGTGAGCAGAGTAGATGTTATATTTCATTAGTTTCAAAGGTGAAGCTGAGCTGGAACAAAGAAACTTCAGTCAGATCAAGTTAGAATAAAAATGTAGCTTCTCTCTTTTCTCCTCAGTACATATCAGAGCATGTTTATGTACAAATGCTGGCTGCAAGTCAGAAAGCATCAGAGGGGACCACATGAATCTGTGTGTAAGGCATTCTTACTCTTTTAATTTCCTCCTTCTCCTCCTCATCCTCTTCCTCCTCCTCCTCCTCTTCTTTCTCCCTCTCTCTTTCTCCCTCTCTCTCTCCTTTCTCCCTCCCTCCCCTCCTATATTCTTATATATGTGTATATATGGATATGTATATGGTGCTTTTGTTCAGTCATTTCAGTCATGTTCAACTCTTTGTGACCCCATTTGGGGTGTTCTTGGCAAAGAAATTGAAGTGGTTGGCCATTTCCCTCTCTAATTCATTTTATAGATGAGGAACTGAGGCACACAGTAACACTGTGACTTAACCAGAGTCACACAGCTAGCAAATGTCTCAGCCCAGATCTGAACTCAAGAAGACGTCTTCCCATCTTCAGGCCCAGCACTCTATCCATTGTGCCACCTCACCACCCCTATGTAATTACACACACACATGCACACGGAAACATACACATACATGTACATATATATGCATACATTCATTCCCTAAAATATCCTACCTAGGAAATAATCTCAAGTTTTCAGCTATCCCTTTTCTCCTTGCTGCAAATATACTAATTTACAATTGCAAACATGATTGGCATTTTTCTGGATGCTTCTCTGAAACAGTTGCAATTATGTTGGAAATATCATGCATGCATGAACTTGAGTGGAAGCAAGCTAAGCTTTATAGAAAGAGAAGTGGCCATTTAAAAAGCCACATCATTAAATTTTAGGGAAATTATGATTATTTACAGAAAACTGAAAAATCAGGCATCCATATAAGTGAAAACTTGGCATGTTCTTTAAATTATTGTGCTTCTCATTTGTACTTAATCTCATTAAGTCTATGGTAATACACGGTTAAAATTATTTTAGGTATCAACAGTAAACCAGAATTCTTTTCACAAATTTGTTATAGAATAGGAAGAAGAGAAAGCTAAAAAAATTCCACAGAAGATCACGTTATATATTTTATTTTATCTTGATAGAACGAGAAACTAAGAATTTTGAAATATTTGGTACTCTGCTCACAACCACTTTTAATGATATAACTCAGTGTGCTTTTCTCTTAGGAATGAATACTTGTTCACTGAATCAGACCACTACCTCTCATGTAGAAGATCATGACTGTGAGATGCTGTGACCGCCCTCACCCAAATTTCACTACCTAAATAGTGAATCACTAATAATATAATCACTAATCTTCATGAGATTCGCCCTACTTAGTCCTTAGGCAAGAGACACTCAACCTATCTGACCTGGGTCAAAACTCAAAACCTTTCTAAATTTGTAGATTTTACCAGACCTGGAGCAACCTTTGGGAAACTAGAGTCATCATTGTGTTGTGTCACATTAAGGCATCAAAGTGGAGGGGAGGGATCTTTGGGGGGGATAGGTAAAAGAGGGGTATAGAAGGGTGTTCAGATTTATAGGGATGCTAGGACAAGGGAGGGATCCTTGGAGGGGGCTAGGCAAGTAATAGGAGGGCAAGGTAGCAGGGAAAAGTAAAGTAGAGAAGGCAGGAGGGATAGGGAACAAGAGATCTGCACAAACATAAAAACAAAAATCAGGAATAGAATATGTTTGGGAAAGTACATGTCTATATATGTATGTATATATGTATATGTGTGTGTATATATATATATATATATATAGCTATAGAGAAACATATCTAAAGTTTATTGCAGTCTTCTTGGGCGTATGCGGAAAAGGGAAAAGAAACAAAATTTTAAAAGTAATACTTTTTTGAAAAGAAAAATATTTAAAAAGAAAATTTAAAAATAAGACATCAAATTTTATTAGACAGTTTGCTGGAGTCAAGAAGACCTGGCCCCTAACTCTGCCCTTGACACTTAGGAGTTAGTGGTATGACCATGGTCAAATCACTTAAACTTCCTTAGCCTCAGTTCCCTAATCAGTAAAATGTAGAAAATCACATTTTTAATTCTTGCCCCATAAGATTTCTATGAGGCTTAAATGAGATCATCTCTGGAAAGTACTTGCAGATCTTAAGAAGTACTGCATAAATGTTAGTTTCTATCTTTTGCTGCTCCAATGGGGAAAAATGTTTAAAAAATAACTTTCTGTGTTTGTATACAAGTTTGTGGCATACAAACAAATGTTTGGAAATGGAAGTTCTTAGATAATCTTTTTGCAAGTGTGTCTGCTATCAAGATCAACAGAGATATTCAAATGCATTAGTGGATGTAGTACTGTACATCTGTTAAAATGAAAAGGCTAAATGTATGTTGCTGCTAATTCTATCACAAAACAGAGGCAAAGAATAAGATGGCATTACTTAATAATATTTTTAACAAGAAAATTTGGAGTTTTTTTCCCTCCACTATGTAGAAAAATATTACTCAGGGGAGGGGGGAGGAAACTTAACCTATCAAGTCAACCAATCAATAAGTAAGCATTTATTAAGCACCTCTGTACCAGGCACTGTGCTAAGCACTGGACATACATTCAAAAAAACCCCACAATCTAGGAGCTTAGAATTTAATATGGGAGAGAACATGCACATAAATATGTAAGAAGCTACATACAGGATAAATAGGAGATAATTAACAAAGAAGGCACTAGAATGAAGAAGGTTAGGGTGAGCGGTCAATAAAAGATGTCATTTTAGTTGTGACTTAAAGGAACCCAGGAAGGTGAATCATCAATGCAGAGGAAGGGGAGTGTTCCAGGAATGGGGCACAGCCAGAGAAAATGCCCTGAACCAAGAGATGGAATGCCTTGTTGGAGGAACAGCCAGGAGGAGAATGTATTATACTGGATAAAAGAGTATGTGTTGGGGAGCAAGGCATAAGAAGACTGAAAAGGAAGGAGGGTGCTAGGTTATGAAAGGATTTGAAAGCCATTTTATGTTTAATCCTGGAGGCAACAGGGAGCCATTGGAGTTTACTGAGTCATTTTGTTTGTCTCTCACATAATGAGAGAATCATAGAATCTTCTCAGTGGACATCTGGTAAAATGTATACCTAATCACAACATCCCTTTACAACATGCATATCTGGAGTCACATTCACATACAGGGAGAGAGAGAGTACCACAACAGATTTTTGTCTTTTAAAGGTATTAGTTTTTTTTTCCTTCAATGACAGACAAAACTAGTAACTTCATCCACTTGCAAAATACATTTATCCTCCAAGATCATTTTTATTCCCAATGGTATGATTCAAGGTATATTTTGGGACACAACCTGTGATTTCATGGTTATAGGGAATTGCTAGTGAGAAACTTCCTTAACTAATGGATATTGGCATAATCCCTGCAATTTACAGTCTCAAAAAGCTGACTGGAAGAATTTTGACATTAAGTGACTTTCCTAAAGCCACACAGACTAGTATTGGTAAAGCAAAGGGGAAAGGAAATTCAGTTTTCCTGACCTCAAGGCTATCTCTCTTTCCTCTATACCACAGTTTCCTTAGAGTTGCTTCCTAAAATATACAATTAGTTTTTAATAATATTCATGTTAGTAAAGTTCAATAAGCATCTATTTTACTATAAATTAATGGAGAGAAGCAACACTTTTTAGAGGATATCTAGTTAGCCTTGAAGGCTGGAAAACACTTGGTTCAAGTTCATCTTTTGACGTCCTATCTGTGTAATTCTAGAAACATCACAACGTCTCAATGTTCTAGGACTAGGCAACTCCCAAAGCTTCTAAGTTACAAAGAAGATGCCAACCTGTAAAGGCAGAGGGAGTTTCTTTACTTGTGAATTCCCTATAGCAATGAAATCCTGGATCCAGTATATCCTTACCACTAAATTCTTGACTAAAAATTATCCCTAAGCTTATGATGGCTAATGCCTTTGAGGCTTTCTAATAGTTTGTGGCTATTTTATGTTCTCCTTCCTAATCTCACATCCATAATGCATTTTTACCTTGCTTCTGAAGAAAACTAACTCTTATGATCATCATATTTTACTTGAATAGAAAATGTTTACTGAAGTCAAAGAATTTAATTTTCACTCCAGTGTGATCATTCCTTAGATCAGTGGTTCTCAACCTTCCTAATGAGCGACCCTTTAATACTTGTATGTGGGTGTATCTGCATGTGGGCGGACTTGCCTGGAGATGGATAGATGAGTGGTGTCTCGGTTTCTATATATTTTCCGATGGTCTTAGGCAACCCCTGTGAAAGGGTCGTTCGACCCCCAAAGGGTTTGCAAACCCACAGGTTGAAAACCACTGCCTAAGATCATCATCACATGTAACTATTCTGTCCTAAAGACCTTGAAGATCTTTTTCTGTGTCTGATCACAACTTGTTTGCCCTACTTCTCCTTCTCTCTTTTAACTTCTCAGACCTTCTCTTGCTCATTATGACCTCTTGTCCCTTGATTCATAGAATCATAAGAGTTGGAAACAGTTCAAAAAGTCATCTAGTCAAATGCATTACTGAATAGGAATCCCTTTGGCAATGTTCCCAAAGAGTGGTGATTGAGAATATACTACCCCCTGAAGCAAGATGGTGAATAAGTGAATGATGTTCACCTTTGAATAAGTGTTAGGAAATTGCTAAGTCAAATTTCTAAGCCATACTAAGCCAAAATCTATCTCTTTGAAACTTCCACTCATTTCTCTTAGTTCTGCCTTCTTTAAGTAAAAGATGTCTAATACTTCTTCCACGTAATAGCTCTTCACATTCTTATCCCCCCAAATGTTCTCCTCTCCCATAAAACATCCCTAATGCCTTTCACTAATCTTCATGTGGCATGATTTCCAATTCTCTATCCTGCTCATCCTACTCTGCATGCATTTCAACATGCCAGCATTCTTCTAAAATCTAGCACCCAGAATGCCAAAATACTGAATAGATATTGCCTATTCAGAGAACGCTGAAACTCTCATCTACCTCACTCTGCATACTATGCCTCTCCTAATGCATCAAAGAAGAAAATTAACTTTTTTGATTGCTGTCATACTGTTGATTTATGTGAGCTTCCTGTCCACTAAAACCTTAAGCTTTTTTATATGAATTGTTGCTGTCTAGTAACATGCCCTTCAACAAGCACATTTGTGTAGTTCTTTATATTTGGCCTATTAATTTTAGTGATACTTGATCTGATCAATTATACCAGCTCTCCAAGATCTTTTTGCATCTCAGTTTTGCCAAACGTTTTATTAGCTATCCCTCCCAGCTCCATGGGATCAACAAATTTAAGAAAAAAAAAAGTCACACATGCCTTCATCAAAATCATCAGTAAAGATGTTTAATGGCATCTCTCTATCAATTTCCATTCAATCAACCTGCAACTGGCTTTCTTATCTCCCTACCCAGGCACTTCAGTGTTGCTCTCATGAGTATCATAAACTTTCTTGAATCACCTCATGCCAATTCTGATTTCACTGCTCTCAAATAACCCAAAATCACAAAATCTCAGCTAGAAAGAACCTGAGATTATCCAGTCCAGTAGTCAACCAGAAAAATATCTTTTCTAAAATAGACTGTAAAAATACTCATCTGGTTTTTGTTTGAAGAACTCTAGGGGAAATTAATAACCTTGAAAAGTAGTCCATGCTACTTCTGAGAACATTTAAGTCCTGGCAAGTTTTTCCTTATGTTAATCCTGATTCTGTCTCTCTGTAACTTCCAACTTATGTTCTGGCCTCTTAGACTCAGCCAAACAAACCTACATCCCTTCAATGCTTGCAATCTATCCTTTTTAAATCTTCTCTCCAAGGTTACAGTCCCACTTTCTTCAACTCATCCTAATTAAGGCCCGTTATCCAAACCTTTCTCCATGCTAGACAGTTTCCTCTGCATGCGTTCAAGCTCATCAATGTCCTTCCTAAAATGCATTGGTCAGAAGGGACTATAATACCCTTGATTTAGTCTTATGAGCACAGTGGAACAAATACCTTCCATGTTCTGGACACTATTCCTCTCAGTGCAGTATAATGTCACTGTTTGACACCTACAAATGAACTAAAAACTCCAGATGTGTTCTGAGCCGGAGTTCAGTGAAATTATCAGCTATCTCCTTCTGCATACTCTACTCTGCATCTCCTAATTCATTCATTCTTGTCCTGCTCAGTACTGTTGAAGTAGATTTTGAAAGCAGACTTTATTAAGACCCTCTATAAGTGCAAGATGGGTAAATTTGATAGGACTCTCAGGAATTATTTTATTAATCTCTTATTGATTCTTGATCATGAAAACACAGGAGGGGCTTTAGTACAAAATGTTTTAATGACCTTAAATCCCTCAAAGTCACTCCTGTCTCCCACATTCTAAACATTTAACCTTGACCATTACTTTACTGAAAAGAATAAAGTCATTAGGAAAGAGTTCCCTCAATTTCTCTCCTCTCTTTACCAAAACATCTCTTCTGCTATATCCTCTTCTCCATCTGTAATTCTCTCTTCTTTCCTAACTTCAGTTGTGCTCTTCATTTTATTCCATCTGACTTCCTCTGGGACCTTTTAGCTCTCCTCTCCTCTCCTTTCTTCTCTCTCCCTCTCCCTTTCCTTCTCCCTCTACTGTCCTCTCTTTTCAAACATCTTTAGGTGTCTTCTTGTCCTCTGCCTACAAACATTATTGGGTTATCTCTATTTTTGTTTTTAAAAAAGCAACAAAACAGCATTTTCTCCATAAAATATCCTTTTCTCAATACTCTTACCCAGCTCTCTTTCTAAACATTCTATATTCACTTAATAAATACTTCTTAGGTGTCTACCACATAAAATAAAAGAATGTGCATATTCACTGAGGTAGTATAAAGCCAATCAGCAGTAGATTCCTGAGAGAATGCTACCGTGAAGAGCTTTTAAGATTCGGATTACACAGTATTAGTGAACACTCTGTTTATTCCATTACAAAATCAGATTCAGTACAACGTTCATAGTTTCAACAGTTCACAATATTATATA
>CM053595.1:185638795-185660711 GCA_028646575.1 Pseudocheirus occidentalis | reverse complement strand
AGGGGAGGGGCTTTACAGTGGGATTGCTGTTATGGGGTTGGGGCAGGAGCAAGACGGGGAGAAAATGTGTAATTCAAAAAAATGTAATGAAAATGAATAATGTAAACAAGAAAACAAATAAAAACTAAATTAAAAAAAAAGAAAGTTAGGCCACCTCCTTAAGTGGCATTAATTTGAAATAGATTGAAATGGTAAAGGCTGTTGTGATCCAAAGCCACCACTTTCAGCTTAAATTTTCATTTTAGTACTGAACGTTTCTCCTCTATTTTCCCCCTTATTCAGAGAGATCCTATGGAGTTCAGATGAGTGCAGGTCAGAGAACAGAGACCTGTGAATGAACATTGATGGTCCCTGCAAGATGGCTGCACATTGCCATAGCCCTTCAGGGTTTGATGATCATTCCCATTCCAGCCCCAGAAATGGCAGCCTCTCCACTCAGCAAGTGGAAACAGGGTCCTGGTAAAGTAGCAGAGATTTATATTTCTGGGTTCTTGGATGGTGAGTGTCTAACATGGGTTCTTAACCTAGGGTTTGTGAACTTTAAATGACAAAAAAAATAACTTGAGATATAGAACAATTGTATCTATTGCTTATAGGCCAAATGTGACTTCTTTATGTATTTTTTGTATCTTCTGTGGGATGAAATAAAGGCTGTCCCATACCTGATATACGTTGTTACCTTGAATTGTTTTAAGAGACCTATGAACCCTTTTAGGATACACCTGGGAAAACATACATATGAACTATATTCTGAGATTTTCAAAGGGATGGGACATTTTGGGTTGAAATAGGTCCTTAGAAGGCTAGAGCTTAGGGTGCTTGGTCATGGACTACATTTTGCCACCTGTTTTATTAAAATGTAGTCCCCTTTACTCTCAAATGTGGATTTTGAATTACTGCTCACTAATCAACTGCATGGTATTTATTATATTATCTTGAAGAATGTAAATAGGATGTAAACTCCTTCATTACAGGGACCATTTTTCTTTCTTTTTTTGATTTTTGTACTCCTGGCAAAATACATTGCAATTTGTAGAAAAATATTTAATGTATACTTCTTTAAATTCCTTGGATACATGTACAACTCTATTATTACATTGTTTTTACTTTATAGAACAAGTAGTTTGGGTCCCATCTCTAAGTTTTATAGTTTGCCACTAGAAATTATTTTGAATGTTCACTAAAAATATGGTCGATAACATAGAGAAACACCATGTTATCTTTTTAAAGCTAGATATGTAGCATATATATGGGACCATTTTCTGAAGAAAAGTTTAGGAGATACTTATCTGATGAATCAAATGGAAGTTTTAATTTTAATTCTCTTTTTTCTGTTTACTTGGTTTTAGCTTATTTAATATTTGACAGCATACATGATTATAGGACATGGGGGCATAAGTTCAGAAGAAATGGAAGGCACACAGAGTTGAAGAAGTGCCTTATTTGGGAGTGATTGAAGAATTCTCAAATGAAATACATGTTTGTTATTTAGAGAGTTTTTATTGTAGTATTAAAAATACCTCTGGGTCCTTTTTAACATCTGATGTACGTGAATTTTAATTATTTTATTAAGTAAGTTCAGTTATGGACAAGAATGGAAGCATTTTTAAAGGAATCCAGGGAGAAAAAAATGAAAGCACAAATATAACATGGACAAACAACTCTGTAGACATCTGAGACTGATCCAGAGGTCATTGTGAGTATTTAAAAGAATGTGAGTCATCAACATTGAGTTGTTACCAAAAAACATGATACTGTAAGTATTGCAGAGGAACTGTAATGCAAACTGCAGAAGACTATTACTTAGAGAATATTAATGAGTGGCTTCTGGTCTCAGCAATTTTACAGAAAAGGAAATGTACAACAGGGACAAAATACATCAGAGTTTTTACTTATTAGAGTGAAAAGAACCAGAGATAATTACATTGTAATAACAATGGAAATTTATGTATCATATGAAGATTCTCAAAGCATTGTACATGTTTTGTCTCATTTGACCCTCAGAGCAGCCATAAGGGGTTGTTTCCATGAACATTACTATAATATTCATTTTGTAGATGATGAATCTGAGACTCAGAGAGATTAAGTGGATTCCCATAGTCACAAAGATGTTGGCCTCTTTTCAGTCCTCATCCTGTTTGAATTCTGCAACATGCAATATTGTTGACCACCCTCTCCTCCTGGATATTCTCTCTTTTGTGATTTTCATGACGCTGATATTTCTTGATTCTTCTCCTACATGTTTAAATGTTCCTTCTGGACCTTCCTCCTAAAAGTACTAATTGACTGAGGAAAGAGAGAAATAAACATGTATACCTAAGTACCCAGTGAAGGAACCATGCAAAAACAATTAATAAATTATTGAATTTAATAATGATTAATAAATATTGAATTAGAAATTTGAATTAGAAAAAGTTATAGAATATTAAATAAAATAATATTACATTAAATATTAAATAAACAGAATATTCTTATAAACATACTTGTAATAAATATAGTAATAGAAACATACACAACGAACTACAGTTATAAACAGATCATAGAATTTTGTAATTGGAAGAGACCTTAGAGGACATCTCTTCCAGTATATTGATTTTATAGGTGAGGAAATTGAGATTCATAGCACTGAAGTGGCTTGCTAAAGGATGTAACAGTAGGTGGTAGCAAAACTGGGGCTAGAACTAAGGTTACCTGTCTCTCAATACAACATTAATCCCAGTACAACACATTGCAGATACAATGGTGTCAGAAACATTAAAGATGGAGTGTATTTATAAAATATTTGTGGTTAGGTTACTGAAAAGGCTTTCTGAGTGAGTATTGAATAGAGTGGTGTCAAGAGAGTGTTCTAGGAGTGAATAAGTGGTATGTTGAATTCAACAAGCATTTATTGTGCTAGATACCATCTTAGGTCCTTGGGATAAAAACATAAAAGTGAAAACAGTCCCTGTCCTCAAGGAGATTGGATATTGGTGGGGAAGGATTATTAGCAGTCTTCTTGATCAGGGAAAGAATAAAAACAAGTTGTATTAAATTGTGTCAGGAGGAATATACTTGAGATATAAGGAAAAATTTCTTGACACCATGAGAACAGTTTAATATTTAATTTTGAAAGATATACAATCTTTTTTTTATGGGGTGATTTCCAGAGAACAGTAAGGTTTCATCTCTTTTTAGTATAGGGTACCCTTCTTTGTTCTCTTTAATATATTAGAGAACAAAATCAAATTTGAGCAATTTAGGGGGCATTTAGTTAAGATATTTACCCAAATAACTGTGGGTAACTGACTTTTTTTTTTGCACTTTCAGCAGTAGGGGAAGGAACAGAACCTTTGGAAATTCATTTGACTGCCTAATATGAAAATGTGCCTCTTCTGCTCTGTGATATACATGTAACCCTAAATAGCCTATATGACTTACATCTATTTCTTTATAACGCTACTCTTCTGTGAGACAATAACTTGAGTTTTGCATGGGCATTCTTGAATGAAGTACATTTTCACTTTTAAACCTCCCCCATACTCCAGGAAAACTGCGTTTGCCATTCTCCATGATAATAACAAGGATGACTTTGGGGATGATTCTTATAAGAAATTAGGTAATTAACATTACCCAATAAACTGGTGCTACAATTGTAAGATCACTACAGGGGAAAAAAAATAAAACACATTTGCAATCCTTTGCCCTTATTTAATCAAGAATTAAAAAAAGAAAAAGACTTTGTAAAAATTTGAATTAATTAACATCTCATCATAAATTGAAGTTTTCAGGTATCAGATGTAAACTTTAAGATTCAAACAGGATTTAACCTTGGTTAATTGCTTGAGATTGTGATTAAGATACAGAAATCCAAAACTAATTGTACTCATGAAATATGCCGCACATAACTAGTGCATACTGTATTCATCAGTCTCCAATTAGTGAAAAGACTCAAGTGATTTTATTACCCTTTAAAATTTTGAAATGCTACCAAAATCTACTGAAAAAATAGGACTTTAGAAGTAACTTTCAGAAAAAAATATAAATTCAAGGTCAAAACTGAAATTTGCAGATATATCTTTTATTAAGCATTTTAAATTTTTATTTGGTTTTTATTTGTACTTTTTCATCAATTTTCCTGTATTTTCATATTTTGTATTTCATACCCTCTATTTACATATTTTCACAAAGAATTTATTTCACACTGAGTAGAATATTTGAAATCTGAAAGACCTGGTTTCAAATACTACCTCTGCTACCCACCCATAGAATCCACAATGTGTAACTAAACCTGTTTGTCATCCCTGCAGGACTTAATCACAAATCCTTTGTGTATTTGTTTATAAATTTTCTCATCCACTGTTTTCTAACCAATTAAACCCAAACCTAATATCCTATGTTGTTCCATCTATACCAGAACAACTATTAGTGACCATGGACAGTTACTTGTATTCTAGCCAATAATTACTCAACAAACATTTACTTAAAGCACTTTTTATATGCTAGGCATTTTGCTAAGCACTAGAAGCAAGAAGAAAGAATAAAACAAGCCCTACTTTCAAGGAGTTTACATTTTAGTAGGGCATGTATATGCATAGCACTGGGGGTTGACTGGCCGTATCAACTTTCAATTATGGCATACATAGGATCAAAGATAATGGATTCTAAGCCAGAAGAAACCTTTAGAGGTCATCAAATTCACCTGTCCCCCTCATCCTATTTTTTTCCCCACACAGTGCAATGTCTAGAACATAGTAAGCACTTAGAAATGCCTATTGATTGATTTTATAGTGAAATGCAAAGAAGTTAAGTGACTTGCCCACTATGGGCAGAACTGGGATTTGTTTCCATGTCCTAGGACATTGAAATCTGTGCTGTTTTGATGCATCATATATTTTTAATTCAATTACACATGCTTTGATATTTTGTATTTTGTTTGGCCTTGACTATTTCAGTTTTCATAATAAGATCTCATATTAGGATAGGTATTTAATTGTAGCATGAACACCATAGTGCAGTAACGACCAGTTCTGTTTTTTTTTAGGGATTCTATCCTTAAGGTAAATAGTTAAAAACCTAGGTTTTCTCTGAAAACTCATACTGTCTCATAGCTCTGTTTAGAACAGCTGTGAGATTTCTCTGTTCTGACCAGAACTAATTCTTGCCATCATAGACATTGGCAAAGACACTGGTAGTTATCCATTTGGGGGAGCCAAAACTGAACTTTAAAGACCAAGGGATTGGTGGTGTCCCAACTTTGCCCTTTTACAGTCATCTTTTTTTTTTTAAGAAATAGAAGAAAGGCTACTTGCTGTTGTTTTTAATGTGTGTCAACTTTTGAAATTCGGCAGTTGAACATTAAACTTGTTTTACTGTGCACATTTGCTTTTCTTGAATTAGTTCCAGCTTTTTTCATTTCCCAAGGCATAAAATATTGGTTAAATTCCATGGGAAAGGATTGTGTTCTGGGTATATAAACATTCAGCCAGATACTTTTTAGAACTCAGGAAGAACTCACACTTGACAAAGTGGTCAGAGTCAGACTGATTCATATAGAATCAACCCCTTCCTTCAGGCAGTATATCATGTGAATAGTTTAGAAAATGTGTTTTTCAAGTGCCTTTCAAAGTATTTTCATCCTACTGGAATAAAATGAGCATTATGTTAAAACTTGAAAACAGCCATTATCCCTAATACATTTAATTGGGTTTAAACATTTCTAGAAAGAAAAAACAGTAAATAAAGCAAGACTCAGAATGTTTTAATATAGATGGAATTGCTCAAAGAAAACCACTGCTTATCATTTAAATTTTTTGTATCCATTTTCTATTACTTTGGTTAGGAAACAGAAAAAAATGCAAACATCCTAGATTCCAAGTATTCAATGCAAAATAAACATGCAACTTAATTTTCAGATTTGTTGTACACTTGTTATGACGCACACAGTCAGAAGCCTTTGGCTCAAAATAAACAAATGTGGTCACTACTGACAGTTGAAAGCATCTTGTTTGTGAGCAATCATTTCTCAGTAGTGTTGTTACAAAGTGGTCCAGGTTTGAGATTAACTGAAACTTGTTATTGTATTTCATTCAGGGGCTTTTCAAAAATGAGAAATAAAGGGCCAGATGTTGTCTTTGAAAGAGAAGGTAGTGATACAGTTGTACATTTCAGGTGACCTCTGAATGCTCAGAGAGAGAACAACTTCTGACAGCTTTTTGCCCTATTGTTAAGATTCAGTGTTTGTGGATTTGTCTAGTACTTTAGGGGAAAAAAAGCAGATATTGAGAAGAGCATGGTTGGTTTTCAAACCAAATGCCAGTTTCATGTTTGAGATAAATATCTTAGTTCTTCAGTTGATGTGTGGTCTTCTACTTTTAATATGCCAGTGGATTTTCATGACTAATGATTATTGTTATAATATTTTCCTCCCATTAAAAAAAAAGCTGTGCCAGTGATTTCATTGGCATATGACACTCCCTTCATGGAAACCCTCTCTACCAATTTAAATAAGCTAATCATCTGTAAGTTTCAGCTTTAGAGAGCTGCTCTAAGAGCGCTGAGATGTTACAGGACTTGTCCTTGAATCAGGTCTACTCGACAACAAGAGGCATGTCTTCCTGACTCCATCTTCCAAAACATTCTGCCTTGTCTTCCCTGTATCCATACAGTATGAGCTTTGGACACCTATGAACTTTTGATCCTAGGAAATTTTATTTTCAGATATTTTGGTTCATTGACTAGAAGACATAAAATATAACTATTTCACATAAGTATTAGTTAAATACATTCCTTAATATTTAGGTCATTGAAAAAAACTCCAAACATTTTAAAATCTTTGCATGTTTAAAATATGGATGGAATTGTGATTGTTTATGACATGACCCTTAGATAAATTAAATATACTTCACATTTTTCCAACATTTTCTTATGTTTAATATTAAACTGTGAGAAATAATGTTTATTTCCTGAACTCACCGCAACAACATACTTTAAGTCCCCTCTATGCTTCAACATCTTTTTTAGTTTTAAATATTATAAAATTCATCTTTAATAATTTTTGCTTTGTTGATTTACTTGTGAAGTGACAAACCCTCTGGGTGGTCTTTTGTAACATTTCTGTTGAGCTATGAATTGTCTACAAATGGCCTTCATTCCTACGCAGGGAGAACAGAAAAAGAGATGAGAGAATAGGTGTATATAAAGGTCCACATGTTTTCACAATTTACCAAGTAGAACTCAAGAGGTAGTATGGTGCAGTTGAAAGAGCAGTGGATTTGTAAGCTACTGGATTCAAATCTACCTCTGACATTTGCTACTTATATGGACTTGGGCAAGTTGCCTAACTTTGCACCTCTTCATATGATTTAATTTACCTTATTCTATCTCTCCCTTTTCTCTTCTTCCAGTAGAATCGCTTTAACCTCTTAATTTTTTAAAAATATCATCACATCAAAGTCATCTTATGTCTACACCCTCTGTCTATGTATACTCCTAACTGCCCTAATAGAGATACAAATTTCCAGAGTCACAAGTATCACCTTCCCATGTAGGGATGCAAACAATTTAATCTTACTGAATACTATGATTTTTCTTTCCTGTTTTACCTTTTTATGTTTCTCCTAAGTCTTGTATTTGAAGGTCACATATTTTGTTTAGGTCTGGTCTTTTCATCAGGACCGTTTGAAAGCCCTCATATTTCACTGAATGTTCATCTTTTCTGCCAAAAGATTATATTCAGTTTTGCTGGATTCTTGGTTGTAATCCAAGCTTCTTTTGTCTTCCAGAACATCATATTCCAAGCCCTCCAATCGTTTAACAAATGTAGAAGCTGCGAAATCCTGGGTAATCCTGATTGTGGTTCCTTGATATTTAAATTGGTTCTTATTGGCTGCTTGAAGTATTTTCTCCTTGACTTGATAATTCTGGAATCAGACTACAATATACCTTGGAGTTTTCATTTCAGGATCTCTTTCAGGATGTGATCCGTGGATTCTTTCAAAGACTATTTTACCCACTAGTTCTAGTTTATAAGGGCAGTTTTCCCTAATAATTTCTTTTTAAAAAGAAACTTATTTTAAAATTTATTTTTTATCATATATTACATATAATATATGAATATATATATATATATATATATATATATATATATATATATATAATATTTATACATTTTTTCCAAAATTTTATTTTAGACTCAAAGGTCAGAATACAAATACAGAATAGAGAAAAGAAACAAAAATATACCATAAACTGAAAATAATGGAACTTTAATAGAAAGTTAGAAAATAAAGCATAGCATGTACATCGCAGAACATAAGAGGATTCAGAATATGTAACAATAGATTTTCATTTCAAGAAAGTCTATATGATAAATCATATTCATTATGTTGAGGACTGTCCATCTTTTCTTTGTTTTCTTGTGAGTTTTCTTTTGTTCTCTGTTGTGTGCTTTTTTTTACTTTATTCCTTTTCCCCTCTCCTCCCAACCTCCCTCCAGAAGGTTACACAATAAAGTTTAAATGTTTCTCTATAGCTATAGATATACATACACATATACATACATATATCGACATAAAATTTCCCAAACCTATTCTACCTATGATCTTTGTTTTATGTATGATTATATCTCGTGTTTCCTATCCTTCCAGCCTCCTCTGCATTACTTCTACCCACTACCTTGCCCTCGTGTGACTTGCCTACCCCCCTCCAAGGATCCCTCCCCCATCCTCCCATTCCCATAAATCTAAACACTTTTCTATACCTCTATTTTACATTGTTACTCACCCTTCCCTGTAAAGACCCCTCACTTGTCTTCTTCCCTTTCACTATGCCCCTACCATTTTATTTCTTCTGAATTTAGAAGTCTTTTATAGTCTTCTAAGTATGTATCATTCCCTTAAACTCATTCCTGATGAAAGTAGGTTACCAGAACCACCAGTACTCTTCCCCCATCTAATTCCTCTGTATCAATCCTTTCTTTTGCACCTCAAATAAAAAAAATTAAAGTCTGTCCTTATGGATCCCTTATCATAAGTCTTTATTATATACCTTATATTTCTCTTGGTTCTTATATGTTGAGTCTACTATTAAGTTCAGGATTTTTAAAATAAAGTCTTGAAAGTCTGAGAGTTTGTCAAATATCCTTTTTTTCATTCAGGATAATATTCAACTTTGCATGGTATGATATTTTTGTCTGGGGTTCCCAGTTCTTTTGCTCTATGATATGTTGTGATCCAAGACCTGTGGTCCTTTATGTCTCTGCTATTAAGTCTTATGTAATTCTGTTTGTGGCACCGTCATATTTAAATTGTTTTAGTCTTGATGATTTTAATATGTTTTTCCTTTTGCTGGGGGTTTCAGAATTTGACTATGATATTCCTGTGAGTTTTCCTTATATAGAATCTCTTTTAAGTGATGATCAGTGGATTTTTTCTGTTTCTATTTTCCCCTTTGTTCTAATGCTTCAGGAAAACTTTTTTATTATTATTATTTCTTGTACTGTTGCATGAAACCTTCAACCTGCTGTAACTGCCTCAGCCAGGAGCTTTCTGCCCCACTGCTTCTGCACTCACCAGGCACATGCTGGTTCCTTCTTGCCCCACCACTCTTCACAGCACAGTTGGGTCTAGTGTTCCTGGTCAGCAGAGGTACCCTGAGTCTTCCCAGGCACAGACAGCCAACTCCCCTCACTGTCCCCAGGGGTAAAAGTTCTGGTGAATGGGGCTGAGGCAGCCTGTCTTACCAACCAACCCCAGGACTTGCTGCTTGTTGTTAAAGAGGCTAGCCGCTTGCTGTTAAAACGGAACCTAGCCTGGAGGCGTTTACCCTTCATAGGGACCAAACCTGGTCCTAGAATTTTTCTTCTGATCTTCTCAAATTGTCCTAGGAGGACCCTGGTTATGCCCCAGTTCTTATTTATCTCCACCCACACTTTGTTTGCCCTAAGGTGTTATTTTAACTCTTTTTTGGGGAAAAATCATGAGAGCTTAGAATTTTCTGATATACTCTACTATCTGCCCAGAATTCTCTCTCTCTCCAATAATTTCTTGAAAGATGCTGTCCAGGCTTATTTATTTATTCATTCATTCATTCATTCTTTCGTTCGTTCGTTTGTTTATTTATCTATTCATTCATTCATTCATTTGTTCATTCATTCATTTATTCATTTATTTATTTTGATTCAGTCCAATAATTCTTAAAATTATCTCCCCTAGATCCTTTTTCTAGTTCACTTGTTTTTCCCATGAAGTATTTTACATTTTCTTCTATTTTCTTCTTTTGATTTTTTGACTGCTTCTTCATGTCTGATAGAATCATTAGCTTCTACTTGCCCAATTCTAATTTTTAAGAAGTTATTTTCTTATTTTCTTCAGTGAGCTTTTTGTTCCTCTTTTTCTATTTGTCCAGTTCTACTTTTTTTTTTTCTCCTTGGAGGAAGGGGATGGGGAGCCAGGGCAACTGGGGACAAGTAACTTGCCCAAGGTCACATGGCTAGTTTTGTGCTAAGTGTTTGAGGCTGGATGTGAACTCAGGTCCTCTTGACTCCTGTGTGGGTGCTCCATTCACTGCATCACCTAGCTGCCCCACCAGTTCTACTTTTAAAGGAGTTGTTTTCTTCAGTGGATTTTTTTTTCCCATTTGCCCAATTCTGTTGTTTAAGGAGTTCTTTTCTTTAGTCAGTTTTTATGCTTCCTTTTCCAAGCTGTTGATTCTTTTATTTTCATAATTCTCCCGCATAAGTCTGATTTCTTTTCCCAATTTTTCTTCTACCTCTCTTACTTGATTTTTAAAATCCTTTTTCGAGCTCTTCCAAGATGACTTTTTGGGCTTGAGAACAATTCATATTTCCCTTTGAGGTTTCACATTTAAACCATGTTGTCCTCTTCTGAATTTGAATTTTCATCTTCCCTATCTGTATAGTAGCTTTCTATGGCCAGGGCTCTTTTCTGCTTCTTACTCATTTTAAGCCTGTTTTATGACTTTAAAATTTGATCTCTGCTCCTGGGCCACCGGGAAAATTGTCCCAAGCTTCTTATGCAGGTTGCCAGGGGCCTTGTCACTGACTTTCTGATCCAGTGGCCTCAGGTGCTGGTGGCTTGCCTATTGTGCTGTGGTGGCCCAGGCTACTTGCACAGGTTGTGCTCTGGTCTTGGGGCTCATAATTTGCCTTATGTGCTGGGACTGGAGGCCTTAAAGCTGGCCTGCTGTGCCACTGGCTTACTGAACTAGAATTGAGGGGCCTTCATTTCTGATCTGTGCTGTGCCTAAGAGCAGAATTTAGCCCACACAGAACTTTATTTTCCTTTCATATATTTTTCTCTTCCCCTTCCAACATCTTGTTCCTCCATCTTGGTTCTCAGAGCTCACTATCTTGTCTTCTCTTGTCCATGTCATCATTCACAGTCATATTTTCAAAAAGGTCCTTGGAGGAAGGTGGAGCTTTGATTATGGAGAAAAGGCAGGGACTCAACTGATCTCTCCTGAGTTCCTTTCCAAACAACTTTAAATAATGTATCACAATGAATTCTGGAGCAGCAGAACACACAAAAGGATGGGGGTGAAACAGTTTTCCAGCCCAAACCAACTTAGAAGGTCAGCAGGACAGGTCTGTCACACTGGGTTGAGAAGAAACTACTGTCTAGTACAGACAGTGTCAGCATAGGCTGGGCTCCAGCAAATCTGCAATAAGCCATGGGGCTGACTGAATCAGCAGTGGCAGCAGTGGCTTTTGGAGCTCTCAGATAGTAAGGGAGTCAGACAACTGGTCAAACAAGTTTACGGGTCGGGGGGGAGAGTGATCTTTTTCTGGCGCTGGGTGCAGAATTGCCTTGCCTGTACATGGACCCAAGAATTCTTGGGCTACCTTCAAGGCCATGATAAAAGGAGGGCAGGGGGCTAGATATCATTGCTCAAGAAATTATCAAAGAGAGGTGACTTCTTTACTAATGACATATTCTAGGTGACTAATATTCTAGAATCAGAGGATAAAATAGAAATTTAAAGAATTTACTAACAACTTCCTGAAAGAAATCCAAAATGTCAGCTGTCAAGAATATTAGGGTCAAATTCCAGAGCTCCTAGACCAAGGATAAAATATTACAGGCAGCTAGAAAGAAACAATTCAAATATCATAAACCTTCAGTCAGAATAACAGTATATTTAGCAGCCCCTGGATTAAAAGATTGGAGGGCTTGGAATATAATATTCTGAAAGGCAAAGGAATTAGGATTACTACTAAGAGTCATGTTCCCAGCAAAACTGAGTATAATCCTTCAGGGGTGGGGAGGATAGCAGGGAATGGATATTCAATGAAATAGAAAATTTTCAAGCACTTCTGATGAAAAGACCAGAGGTGAATAGAAAATTTGACTTTCAAATACAAGCCTCAAGGGAAACATAAAATAGTAAACAGAAAAGAGAAATCAATGGATTCAGTAAATTTAAATTACTTACTATCCTACATGAGAAGATGATGCTTGTAACTCCTAAGAAATTTCTCATTTTTAGAGGACTTGGGGGTGAGTTGAATATGATGGGATGATATAAAAAAATTGAGGGATGAGAAAGGCATATTCTGAGAAAAAGGGAAAGGGAGAGGTAGAATGAGTTAAATTACATAACATAAAAGAGGCTTGACAGGCCTTTTTCTGCGGAGAGAAAGATAGGAGAGGTTGGGACAAGGCTGGAGGAAGCACTTGAGCCTTACTTTCATTGGAATTGGCTCAAAGGGGAAATAACATACACACTCATTTGGCTATAGAAATCTATAATACCCTAAAGCAGTGGTTCTCAACCTTCCTAATGCTGCAACCCTTTAATACTCATATGTGGGTGTATCTGCATGTGGGCAGACCCGCCTGGAGATGGATAGAGGAGCAGTGTCATGGTTCCTAAAATCATTGGAAATATGTATTTTCTGATGGTCTTAGGCCACCCCTGTGACCCCTGTGAAAGGGTTGTTCCACCGCCAAAGGGGTTGGGACCCACAGGTTGAGAAACACTGCCCTAGAGGAAAGTAGGAGGGGAAGGGGCTAAGAGAAGGGTGGGAGACTGATAGTAGGAAGGGCAGATAAGGAGAATCATTTTTCAGAAGGAAAACACTTTTGAGGATGAACAGGGTGAAAGGGAAGAAGGAGAGAGAGTAGGATAAATGGAGAAAATAGGATGGAGGGAAATATAGAGTAATCACAACTATGAAAAAAAATTGCTACAAGTACCTAATTCTCAACTATGTAGAGAGTTGAATAAAATTTCTAAAAAGTAAGCCATTCCCCAATTGATAAATCATCAGAGGATATGAACAGGCAGTTTTCAGATGAAGTAATCAAAACTATGTATACTCATATAAAAAAAACACTTCAAAATCACTATTGATTAGAGAAATGCAAATAAAAACAACTTTGAGGTACTACCCTATACCTATCAGATTGGCTAATATGGCAGAAAAGGAAAATGACAAATTTGGAAGGTATGTGGGAAAATTAAGATACTAATGCATTGTTGATGAAGTTGTGAATGGATTGAACCATTCAATCCAGCAATTTGTAACTATTCCCAAAGGGTTATAAAATCATGCATACCCTTTAGCCAAACAATAACATTACTAGGTCTGTACCCAAAGATATTAAAAAAAAGGAAAAGGACCTACAAGTACCCACATATTTATAGCAGCTCTTTTTGTGGTGGCAAAGAATTAGAAATTGAGGGCATGCCCCTCACCTAGGGCATGACTGTGATAGTATGTGGTTGTGATGGAATATTGTTTTGCTCTCAGGAATGACAAGCAGAATGCTTTCAGAAAAACCTGGAAAAATTTATGTAAACTGATGTGAAGTGAAATGAGCAGAAACAAGAGAACACTGTACAAAGTAACAGCAATATTGTATAATGATCAACTGTGAATGACGTAGCTATTCTCTGCAATACAACTAGCCAAGACAGTTCTTGAGAACTTGTAATGAAAAATGCTATCCATGACCAGAGAAATAACTGATGAGTTTGGATGAAGATTGTAGCACCATTTTTAAACTTCATTTTTCTTGTTTTGTATTTTGAGTCTGTGTTTTCTTTCACAACATCACTAATAGGCAAATATATTTTGCATGATGGCACATGAAAAACCTAATCAAATTGCTTGCCTTCTCAATAAAGGGGGTGAGAATTTAGAACTCAAAATTTAAAAAAGGTAAAATTTATTTTACATGCAAATGGGAAAAATAAAATATTAAATAAAAAAGCTTCCTGTTTGTCATTTCTGTTCTGCATTCTTTTGAGGGCCTGCTGTTAGAAGATGATATATGTCTCAGAAGAAAGTAATCCAATGAGATAATTAATGATAAATCAAGCAAAATATGTTTCATTATTAAAGATATTGTATTGAAGTAATGAAGATTGATGATGATGATGATGATAATGATGATGATGACAATGATAACAGTTCCCTTTAATATAAGACTTTAGGCTTTGAAAAGTGTTTTCTTTATAATAATCCAATGAGTTGGCTAGTGCAAGTACCATCATTGGTATTTTATAGATGAAAACATTAATAGTTAGAAGGGCAAAGTGATTTGACCAGGTAATGTGGACCAAATGAGATAATCCTTGTAAAACAATGTTAACCCAAAATTATCATATAAATGTTAGTTTCATTATCATCATAATTGTTATTAATATACCATTATCATTGCTGTTAACAATGACTATTAATAACAATAATTAATAATGATAATGATAATAAAACTATCATTTATGTTAATTTTAATAATAATGATCATTATCAACTGTGAGAACCAATATTTGCATTACTTAAATGCATTACTTTTTCAATAAATATCTGTGGCACCAATTTTATATTCACAGCCTCAACAGTCACTATAAATATGCCTGCATAGTACTCAGGCACAAAAATATAACAGACTATCCATATAGAAGACAGAAGCAAAACATTTATTCAGACACCAGAAAACTAAATCCCCAAACCAGTAAGCCAATTCCATCCAAAGTGGCAAAGAAGTTAATCAGCCATAACAGCACAGAGAACCACACCATGCTTTAGCCTTCCCATAAACAAACACAAGCCTAAGCAGTCACAGCAGGTGGCAAATACCAACATTTACTCATAGGCCTAGCTGTCTCCTTTAGATGCATTCTCTCCTCCTACCTTGTCTAGCTGCTCTTACTCCCAGCTTCCTGTGAGCTCTGCTCTACCCTTTAGCAAACTCCTTCTCCTACCACAGACTCTGCATGATTGCATTCAGTTTATTAGAGGGCAGGGTATATCTTTAAAGCAGGGAAAATCTTCAAATTCCCTTAGGTTTATTAAGGGGCAGGGAAGATCTTCCAATTTCCATTACCATTGTAGTATCCAATGTTAAAATCTGAAGCATTTTGACAGACCAGTAGAGAAATATTTTTGGACAGTGGAATTTTTCTAATGGCACTTCTATCATGTTGGTAACTGTTTACCCTATCTGTTTTAGTTATAGCTCTTTTTTATTTCCTGAGAAGGCTTCCCTCTGCCTTTATCTCATTTCAGTGTAGAACCAATGAGTTCCTCTCATGCATGTAAAGTTCTGTAGTGGGCATTAAGAATTACAAGAAAGGGTAGATTTTTGTTATATTTTTCTTTCTAGTATTGACATCAAATAAAGGTGACTAATTATTGACCCATATGCCTGTTTTGTTTGTTGATTTTTTTAAAAAATAAAGATCTATGTACAATGAAGTGATGCATTCAGGGTGCAGATTGAGGCATATGCATTAATTTGTTTTGCTTGACTATGAATATTTATTATAGTGATTTTGCATTTCCTTTTTTCTTCTGGGAAGAGAGCAAAGGAAGAGAAAATAAATTTTTGTTACCTGGAAAAATATTTTTAAAAAGTGTATGCACAAACTGAATCTACCCTAAATGAAAACATTAGAAGGAGAGAGGCAGGCTTTTATGGATCATCTACAGAAAAACAAATATTCACACCTATACAACTGATTAAGAGGCAAAGCCAAAGTACGATCATGTTATGTTTATTGTTTTTATAACTACAAAAAACAGCATTTTACTGAGTTGATCAAAGTACCCTTAAAGTCTCTGCTCTAACAAAATGTCTCCCAACTTTATGTTAAAATAATACAAGGCTGTATGATAAAGCCACATATAAATCCAACTGTTTTCAACAACTCAGTTTCAGCATCAGATTAGGCATAAAGCAAAGGCATGGATACTTCTTAATTATATAAGTAGATTCATAGAGAATGTCTTATTCAGAGTCTGAATAAAAGGGAGTTCCTGGCATATGTTGAGTTTCTGTAAATGTTCATATTTGTAAATGACATACTGATGACATCAACTTCTAAAACATTACAGATTCAGTGAGACCTATAGCTGCTTAAAAGGCATTCAAAGGAAAAAAAAAGCAGATGGACAAAGAATGTACATTGCTTAGGTTATGCCATACATTTAGATAAGCAGTCAATTATACATATACATTGTATAGGAATTGAAAAGAGATTTTCATTGGACTGGCTCCAATCTGAATAGGAGGAAGGTTTGTGGATGGATCACGTTTAGGAAAGCGTGCTATGCTTTCAGTGATTAACTATGCCCTGCCCTATATTTCTCCTAGTAAAGCTATAGGGAGAAAATTCTTCAAATACCACACCAGAAAATACACTGTTGTCCGTAATCCAAGGAGTTGTGAATAGATTGATAGTTTGAATAAGTAGGCTGTAGCCTGTTGCCAGCAATGTATTGTGTATGAGAAATTCTGTAAAAGATGTCATTAAGGACAAGCATAAGTAGAAAAAAAGTGAATGTTGTGAAGTAAAACCAAAGGACAACAGATATACAGCCAAAGTGCTATACTAGTATGCTGGAATATTTTAAGAGGCAGAGGAAGGTCTCTAGGGTATTGACAGGATCTTCTCTGAAGTCTTTATTACTTTAGGGTTCATGAACATAGAACCTCCATTGGTTTCAGGAAGTCTGTGAGCTTGGAGGGAAAAAAAGACATCTTATTTTTATCAACCTGTAAGTGAACTTTAGCATTTCATTTAATTTTAAGTTCAGGTAATAAACAATTTTTCTAATTGCTAGATTTTATGAGACTTTGAAAGGAATTCATGATCCCTGATAGGGTTGAGAGTTTCTGCTTAATGAATCAGTAGGGTTTAACACAGAATGAAAAGTCGTGAATGGATTGTAGTATTCATTAGTGGATAAAGTATCCATATTGATGAACTCGAGGAACTTTTAGATGCCAGTATGAAGAACTATATTGTTCTTCAATAATCATCAAACCCAAGTTTTCATGCCAGGTCTGCTAATAAGATACCTTCTAAGCTTCATCCTACTTCTAGGATCTATGCTTCATCAAAATGTATTTCCTATTGAGACTTTACAAATGTAAACTTCATTTCTAAACCGAATCACGAGGAAACTGAAAAACCAACATGAATCAAATGATCTCTGTGCAGTTATGAGTCATATTGTTTTCTATTCAAATCATTCTTAGAATCTGTTGTCAACCTTGGGCCTTGGTGATTATGATAATTTGCTCTGTTGGTTATCTACATAATTTTCAACTTCTTATCTTTTATGATCTATCAAAAATTATTGTGAAGAAAATAATCTAGAATCAAACTTAAATTTTATAATATGCATATCCCTTTTAATTGAATAGATTAAGATTCTCTTACATTAAATCAGTTCTTAGAGTTGAAAGACACTGTAGAGGTCATAGCCCCAAATCCTGTCTTCTATAAAAATCCCCTCTATTGAAGTCAGTCAGCTTCTGCTTGAAGTTCATTCAGTGATAGGAAATTCACTGTAGCACCAGTGATTCCATTTTTGGACAACTTTAATTTGTTAGGAAGCTCTTTGTCATACTGAGATAAAATCTGGCACCCATTGGTTATAATTCTCTTTTTGCTGGCAAAAATCATATCCATTTTCTGGGTGACAGCTCTTCATATATTTGAAGGCAGCTATCATATACCCTTCCTCCTCCTCACTGTCTTCTTTACCCAGTTATAAGTTGTCCCTTTTGTCCAGGGAAGAGCTTGTTCTGATTTTAATGGTCATTATCACTTAATCTATGGGGAAGTGGCTCTGAAGTGGAGCAGAATGACACACAAGTTCATATTGTGATAAATAATACCTGCTTGTTTTAGTCCTTGTTTTAAACTCTTTCTGAGATATCTGTGGAACTCTAATTTTGCCACCAGTCAATTTATCCACCAGTAGAGACTGACTACTCCTGGATATTCTCTCAGTACATCTCCTATGGCAAATGAATAGATTGAAATTTTGGTTTATTCCACTCTCCTGTGAGATTGTTTAGTGTAAATCAATTGTCCAGAACCAGCTTATAGCAGAGCAAGCTGATAAAACTGATTTTCTGGAATGGCAAGCTCAAAAACAGAGCCCAGACCCATGGTGAGTCTATTGAGTTGCCCGAGATAGTCTCCTGTTCTCTAACCACATTAACTACAATAGGAAATGTTTTCCAAGACCTACATGGCTTCCAGTGTACTTTTACTAGACTTTTTAATGAATGAAATTGACCACTTTGAAGGCCACTTATTTTCCTTTCCCTCTCAGTGTTTCCCTGAAGATTGTGCTCTGCAATGAGATGGAGAAAATGTGAGAATCCAGGGAGACAAAAAGGAGCAGGCACCAGCTTCATTTCAAACTTAAGAATTTGTTAACTGGTTGATTGTTTCTTAAATACAAAGAATAGACTATGCTTCACTACTTAAGGCATAGGCATGCAGAGAGTGTGGAGTGGGGTGTACTAACACATATTGGCACACCTTGCCTATGCCCAATTTTGCTTATAACTGAACCCTTGTACATTAGAAGTAATGCTATGCTCCTTTGTTTAACTAGTGGTTAATTAGGAAGGAACATTACCCAGTTTTCTAGAATTCCTCCAAAGCAGCCATTTAATACATAAGAGATTATTAATTACATTCAGTACTTTGCATAAAATTTCAATCCTGTCATGTAACGTAGTAAGTTGACCTTGCTTTGTCTTGCCCAAAATTTTCAATCAGTGACAAAACACTTAAGCTTTTTGTTTTAAACTTTTCCTTTCACATTTGCACATACATTAAAGGTCAACTGCAAAATTGCCACATCATTCTAAATATCATTGAAGGAGTGGAATATTCTTCAAAATGCCAAGGCTATTTGAGTATGTAAAAGCAATGGTTTTTTAGATGTGGCAGGTAAAAATGGGTTTCTTGTCTGAACTCTGTGGGTCCTTAACTCAATTCTTTGCTCTGCTTTGACTTGGAAGATCTGGTTATAGTTACTAATTCATCTGGGAGCAGGGAATTACTGTCTTAAAACAGAATTTTACTAAAAATAGCTCCTTTGGCTCATTACGTACATCCCAGGAGACAAGGCTCGTGGATCTGTTTCTGTTTACCAAGATGTTATGCATTACACAGTGCATAATACTGAGTGTTGTTTTAACTCCTGCTTCCCCATGTCATTTCAGTTTATCATAATAGCTAACATTATATACAATAGGGCTTTAAAGTCTATAAAGCACTTTACATCCATAACCTCATTTGTACCTTTCAACACCCTGTTGAATTGTATAGAACAAGGATTATTATTCCTCTTACACATAAATAAATTGAAAATCTGAGAGATGAAGCAACATGACCATGGTCACACAGTTATAAAGTGTTAGTGACTGTAGTTGAACACAAGCTTTGCTGACTCCAAATGGAACATTATGTCACTACATCATTCAGTCATTGGAACACATGACTTTTCTGTATGGAATCATCCTCTTTTGATCTGCACACTTAACTACTCTTGATTCTAAGGTAGCTATTTTAAGTTATTTTTTTCAGTTATCAAAGGAGCTACAAATTGTACAGCATGGCCAGCAGAATGACAGAGCAGCAAGGACACTTCTATTTATTACTTTTGTGATCTTGGGCAAATAGCAGCCCATTCAGGTCTCAGTTTTTTCTTCTGTAAAATAAGATGTTCTTAATTTGTAGTGATCTCTAAAATATTTTTCCCCTTTCAAGTCTATGATCTATGTTATTTTTCCATTGTAGTTTGGGTTGCATTTTTTTCCTGGATGTGTCTCTGTCTTATCAATTATTTGATCAAGAATATTTTCAGTTCCTGAAAAATAGTTTCTGAAAGTAATCATCAAGGAATTCATTAAATTTGATAAATTGATTCCTTGGAATATTTATGATTTCACTAATGTTAGTATTACCATCATCAATGCCAATTTAAACTCATTCCTGTCCAATGTCAAATGACATCAGGAGGTCAAGGAGATTAAAGAGTGAAGAAAGGTATTAGATTTTGTAATTAGTAAGTCTTTGGTAAAACTGAAGAACAGATGGAAAGCGGGCTAGATTGCAGGAGATGACGAGTAAGTAGATGGTGAGGAAATGGAGAATGAATGCAGGCTATTTTTTTTGAGAAATTTGGCAGGGTGAAAAAAAAGCATCTGGATCTGGTATTAAAAGCATTTGTTTTATGTTATACCTCTGCATCTTCCTATCTGTGTGATGTTAGCGGGGGTCACTTAACCCTCTTTGACCTCAATTTGCTCATCTATAAAAGGAGGGGGGTGGATAAGGCAAATTCCAAGGTGTCTTCCAACTTGAAATTTATGGTACTGTTGAAGGAACTGCTCATCTTGATGTTCAAAAGTCTTCACAGTAGCTGAAACTTACCCAAATCTTATAGAAATCTACCTTATCAATGCTATGAATGTTCTCCGTGCTTTTCTACCTCTTTGTCTTTGTTTCTGCTCATCTCTATATGCAGAATGTTCCCTCCTTCATTTCTACTTGTTAACACCCCCCAATTCAATATCTGCTTCAAATGCTTTATCTTCTAATTTTACTCTAAGCTAAAAGTAACTACTTATTCATGTGACTTCATATAATTTTTTTACTTATATTCAATCAACAAGTATTGTGGCCTACCATGCAGAGGACACCTAACAGTGTACATCTAGCACATAGCTACATTTTTCTATGTCTGTTTTAACTCCTGTATATACATACATGCATATATATGTATGTATATACCCACTATGTACTATGAAAACAACTTGCAGAAATAGAAACATAAAAATAAATAAAACGCTATAATTGGTACTTAAGGAGTATGTGTGTATACATATATATGTATGTCTATATGCACACTTATATAAGTATATGTGTGTATACACAGACATGTATATTCAAACAACACACACATATATTCATATACACATGTATACTTATATTCATATATACTATTCAATTCAATAATCATTTATCAAGTGCCTGCTATGTCCCAAGTACTGTGCTAAGCACTAAAGATACAAAAAGGTCCTTTCCCTCAAGGAGACTGTAACCTAATAAAAGAGCTTTCTCTCTCTCTCTCTCTCTCTGTATTATACATATATTCACATATATATGCATATATATAAGATATATTTGATATATTACTTACACACATTCCTTAAAATATCAGAAATAGTATGTTTATTTTATTCCTATGTCTCCCTGTAATGGTAATCAATTTGTTTGATATACTTAGGGTTAGGTAGATCCTAGTAACTTAGGGCTAAGTATAGAACTCTGTCCATTGGTGAAAAGGTGTGAATTCCCCTGGTGAAAAGGTATGAATTCCCCGGTTGACATGGAAGAATGCCATTGGCTGAGACACTCCCCTGTTAACTTGGGAGAAGGCCAGTGCTTATAAAGAATAATTTTATAGAGTCAAGACAGATTTTGGATTTGGTTCCCCAGTGAAGCTGACTGAAGATATGAACAGGATGGGACTTTGTTTGTTGGTGGCCTGGCTGATCCTTGACTTCCAGGCAAGAGAAGTCCTGAAGGGTTTGAGGTGTGCTGAATACAGTGAACTTCAGTGTGTACCGGGTATTGCCTTGAGGACTGGACA
>CM053595.1:185622588-185638295 GCA_028646575.1 Pseudocheirus occidentalis | reverse complement strand
AATATATGTATATGTATAAAATACATGGATACATACATACACACATAGATAGATACACATACATATATATGCACAATATATGTATATGTATAAAATACATGGATACATACATACACACATAGATAGATACACATACATATATATGCACATATGAGAAACTAGGAAGACACAGGATGTGGAAAATTTCTGTTCATCTTTAAAAGAATCTCAACACAACAATATCATTAACTGGGTCAAAAGGGAAACAAAAAGTTTGCCTACATATAATATTAAAAATGCTAGAATGATTATTCCAAGGAAAATTACTGAAATCATAAAGTATTTGAAAAAGCAGAAAACGGAAGATCCAAATATAATTGTTAACTTCTATATTAAAATATAAAGCTGGTATAATGCTTGATATCTTTCAGGGAAACAGTTTAAGCCAGCTATTGTTCCCCCTAATTTTATATTCATTACTACCACTCCTGAATAGAATTATGCATGGTTTTCCAGTCAAAATAGAGGGTTTTCCAGCCAAAACATCATATTAATCACTATAGATAGATAGACAGACAGATATAGATATATAATCACTATATTTGTATTTATATGGATATATAATCACTATATATGTATTTATATACATATAAATACATATATACATATCTATATATATATTGATGGCATGAAGCTATATGGCTTCAAAGACAATACATTTAACAGCTAATTTAAACCAATGAAAACTTTCTCCAGATATACAAAATGCCATATGGAATCAATAAGTGTAAAAGTCTTAAGTGGGTTAATAAATAAAAAAAGACTGAAGGATTTGAAGTTTAATTTGGAGGTAAAATTGAATCAATGAATATAGATAATATTTACAAATACCTTGATCTTCACTAAGCAAAACACAGCATAATTCTATCTGTCAGGAACATACACACTGATGGTGTGTATGTTAGGAAACTGACTGGCACCCTAAAGTAAAGATTTAACGGGAAGTACGCATTTGGAGCCATTGCCTAGTCTTAATACCTTTTGGCAATACTAGTGTCAACAAATTCTTTAGGCATAGTAAAGTGGACAATAAAAAATGTGAATGGTATTTAAACAAGTGTAGTAATGAAATAGTGATAAAACAGAGCTCTTTTTTCCAAGGTAGCTATAGAAAAATACTATTTCCTCATTAAAAAAAGGAGGAAAAGGACTGATAGATATTCATGGAGTACATGATATCACAGAAATACCTTTGAAACAACCATATCTTGTTTCATAAAGAATAATAACATGTATACACTACTGAATTTTCTTAAAGTAACCAAAATGTGGATTATGTCTTCACAAAGTCTATGAAATGGCAAAGATCCAATTACATCACATGAAGTTAACCAATAATATTTCAACAAAGATTTGTTGAACAGATAGCTGAGTCATGTATATTTCTTTGTGGAAACAGAAGGACTTATGGCAGTGATTTGGCATGAGGTCATTGCCAACAGAAATTATGGGAATAAGCCTGGATTTATTAACTGATGAAAATTATTTAATGAAAGAGGAAAAACCATGCAATATACTACTATAAGCTTCAAAATTTAGCATCTGTTAGATATCTAGAAAGAAATAATCAAATGACCAACATATTTCCCCCAGAAACTTGCAACCTCTTATAAACTAATTGATGACAAATCCCCATACTACAAATACAAATCCTAAGGTATCTTTCAGAATTAGGCAAATACATTGTATTAGAAATAAGGACTTATTATAGACCAAGCTACTGCCTACAATTGCCTGGATATAACATTAATCCATAAAAATGTGAGAACAATGTTTTAATTTTATAGCTAAATAATATTTAATACCCATAGCCTCCAAACAGCATCAAATGCAAAGTTTTCAAGTCTAGGGACTTAAGGGGAGGATTTTACACCACAGGAGAATTAGACTAAGTGAATATTATCCCTATCGTATGATCAGCTGCCATAATTGTCCTGAAGATGCTTTCAAAAAGTCTATAGAAGATGCACTTACATCTCAATATTCTCATTCAATTACAAATGCAGTTTATCCACTTGCACAACACTCTGCAGAACCATTTCTACCACACCTCTATCAAGAATGTTAAAATATATATATGTATATATATATGAAATTAACAATGATAATTATAATAGTTTAATGTGGTACTTTATAGTTTACAAAGTACTTTCTTCACAAAAGCCCTTTGGGATACAGTGAGAGTATTCTTATAACCAGTCTACAGATTAAAAAGCTGAGTCTCAGAGATGTTAAATGATTTGCACAAAGCCACAGTTAATATGACAGCCCAGAGAACATTTCCTTCAGTGGGAATGTATTCATTTATCCAACAATGAATCATGTTTCTTACATGTAGTGTACTATGATTGGGAATGGGGTAAAATTCAAAGATAAAAGTGGCATGATCCTTGCAACTGAGGAGCCTGCAGTCTATAATCATGTGCAAAGAAAAGTACTATTCTCCTTTTTCCTCCCTTTTCAACTCAGTTTGGGGTATGAGTATCTCCCAACCACAAACAGCTGAGTGGTTTCCCTGGCCTCTGGCAAGAGTTCCCACAGAGTAAGAGATCTAAATACTTCGAGCTGATTTCCGGTATATGGTGACAACATGGTTATCTGGGACTATGAGGGCAAGAGATTTCTGATAGTAGGAACCCCCTGGGATATTACTCTGCATTTCTAGGCAATAAAGCAAAAATATGTTTTTGAAAAACAATGTGAGAAAAAAAGGAGGAGGGAGGGAAGGAAGATAAGGGGGCTGGGGAAATGATAACTTTAACTAACTCTTACTTTGCATCTTATTTTCTCTTCCAAAAAGAAAGGAGTAAGGTAGGCAATAGCATAGCAGTCAATGACTCTGAAGGTCTATCCTGGAAAAAAAGAATTAATAGAGGAAAAAAGGATTAATAGTAGAGCTCCTTAGGCATCATCTTTCTTTCTTTCCATGGGCCACAGAGAACATTTGCCTAAACTTTTTCTATATTACACTTCACACCAGGTTTTTCATTTCTGTAGCCTACTGCCTTCTCATACATAATCCTTTCTAAGTTTTTGTTTCTTACTGCTTGTAGGGAAAACAAAAGAAAAAGGTAAGGAGCAGAAATCTCTCCCGTGCCTCTTAGCCAGAGAGAGTAACAAGCTACGCACACACACACACACACACACACACACACACACACACAAACACACATACACTCCACAAATTTCATTTTTTGTGGATATGGTGGTAAAATACCAGGTTCTGGTACTAACTCTCCCCTTGCCATAGCCAGACCTGCTCCTGACAGTGATATACTCCTAAAGCCAACATTGGACCTAACTACCCTTGGCTAAGAAACAGAGCCAAAGTGAAAGTGGTGGGGATGGCATGTGCTACAGATGGAAGAGGAAAGAGAGAAGAGAGGAAGGAAATGCCAAGTAAGCAGCAGGAAGGGGAAGAGATCCTATGAACACTCTGCTTCACTTTGGCTATTTTTCTGTAAGGAAAGCATATGTCAGGAACTGTCCATTTATATTACCATTGTTTGATATTTTGTTATTATATTATATTATTCTATTATATTACCATTGTTTGATAAGTTCTGCATAACAAGAAGATATACTACACACTATGTTTTTCCCTTATATATTCATATTCTATTCATGTCTTTAAATATTTTTAAATAATAAAAAGGAGATGCTATGAAAACAGAAAATATTTTCCATTGCAACTAACAAAGCTTACAAGAGATAAAAGCTCTATTTGACTTAAACCACGATAACTTCATGTCAATTCACTAAATGATTAGAAAGCACTCCGTTAATGGCAAATGTTAAGCAGATTCTGAATATCAGCTATACTGAGGTCACATTAAACTTGCTAATACTGGAAGGTCCATGGATTTCCTTGAATAGTGCCTGTCCCTTTATTCAATTTTCCTGTTTCTGTATGGATTTGATTAATTGCTTCTGCAGAGAGGAGCACAAAGGAAAAGCAGATGCCTTTCTGAGATGCAATCGTAAGTGTCTGCAGAGATGACTGTAGCCACAGAATCAAAGAATCATTTCAAAGAATCAAAGAAATTTCAGAACTGGAAGGGATTTAAGAGTTTATAGAGTCGGGGCAGCTAGGTGGCACAGTGAGTAGAGCACTGGCTCTGGAGTCAGGAGGACCTGAGTTCAAATCTGGCCTCAGACACTTAACACACAAAAAAACTAGCCGTGTGACCTTGGGCAAGTCACTTAACCCCCAACTGCCCTCCAAAAAAAAAAAAGAGTTTATGGAGTCCAAGCACCCACCAAATGAAGGAATCCCTTCAAGTTTGCCAATAGACAGATATTAAAAGCACTGCTTTAACACTTTCACTGAGTGAGAGTTCATTATTTCACAAAGAATCACTTTCTTTTTTGAACTCTTAAAATTGTTTTGTTTTAATCTTATTTATGCTGAGCCACACACCCTGAAACTCCCACCTTCTGATTCAAGATCTACCCTCCATAACAACACAGAATATCTATTCTCTCTTCTACACTATAAACTCACAAAGTGTTTGAGGTAAGTTTTCTTTTAACTTGTATTTTCAGCTATTCCAATAACTTCTCGAATTCCCATTTGGATCATATATTTGTGAAGCTGGTATGTGATTCTTAGATTTGTGAAGCTATGGAGCATCGAACAAGTGCATACATCCCTTTAGTAAGATGCGGTTATTTAAGAATGAAATTTTAAAATATTTTTTTATTCCAAGATTCTTGCATTTTTTCCAATGACTACTAAACTGTTAGGATATAAATACATATTAAGTTATTTTGACTTACCTACTTAATAAATGGTATTTATATTAACCTATAGATGACATGAAAAAAATCTTGAAAGACTAATGGCACAGTAAACCAAACAAATTTGGGACCCTCTGCCAAAAAAAAACAAACCCAAACCCTTTTAAATATTTGAAGACAGAAACAATGTTTTGGAAAGTTTCATACATTTAATTCAGTAATTCAACAATGAACATCTGTTAAGCACCTACTGTGTAAATGGAATTGTGGGAGGCACAGAATTCCCTGTGTAGCAGGCACCAGACAGGGAGGAAGTTGGGCTAGATGCTCTCTGAAGGCACCTTCCAATTCTAAGATTCAGTGACTCATGATGCCATCCCATTTTCCCAATTGCATTTCTACTTGTCTTTCTTTTTTGAACTATCTCTGAGATCATAGGATCATAAGACCACAAATCTGAGTTAAAAGAGACCTTCAAGGTAATCCAGTCTAGTCCCCTCAGAGAAGTAGTTTGATTTTTCTAAGATCACACAGGGTATATGTGACAGAAATAAAATTTGATCCCAGGTCCCCTGACTCCAGATCCAGTGCTCTTTCCACTGTACCAAAGTCCTTTAATCATATATGATATGGATTTTTGACTCATTAATATCCTAGTCACCTTTTCTTGCACTCATACTAATTCAACACTCTGCAACTTCATCTACTGAAGTGGTTTTTCCATCTACTGATGCAGATCACATACCCTCTCTGAATTAGGAAATGATATTTAGGGGTTACTATGCCCCCCCAAATCACCACCTTTCAGCCAAACTGGTTTCTAAACCTCTCCCGATTACCAAGGCTTTTCACTGGTAATGGATATGTAATCCATCACTACACCCAGTTGCTTAATTTGCCATATAAAATGTAGTGCTCATAACTGTATGTAATTGAGATGTGATCCATACAAAATTTTGTTAGACCTCTGCTTCCCTTGAACAGGAAATTTTATTAATGCAACCTGAGACTATAATGCTAATAATGATAATTAATAATAATAACTACCATTCATATGGTGGTATAAGTTTTGCAAAATACCTTTCAAATATTATCTCATTTCATCTTCATAGAAACCCAGGGAAGTAGTTACTCTTATCATCTCCATTTTGTAATAGAGGGAATCAGGCAGCCAGAGAAGTCAAGTGATTTGCCCAAGGTGTAGTAAGTGTCCAAGGTTGGATTTTAGTTTAAGTCTTCCTAATCCCAGGTCCTCTGCTCAATCCACTAAGCCACCTAGCTGTTTGCAAAAGTTCTATTCCCATGTGTTATCATGTCACCTTATGCATTTGTGTCACCTTGATATCTTGAAGGTTATGCCAATAGAGTTTAAGCTCTAATGGGTCTGTTAAAAAGACTTTGAGTTTGTCCTCATTAATGGATGGTATTTATTTTCTCTTAGGATCCATTCAGCTAATTCCAGAGAGACTGGTCAATGAGTTGAAAACAAGGTGTTGAAATTTTTGGCCAAAGCAAATCAGGAAGACCATCTGCTAGGGCACAATAGTGTTATGGTCTGTGTTGGTAAACTCAGTTGGTAGACAAATATCACACTGATGATATTACAGATCTTTGAAGAATTGTAAGACTGTATTACCTTTGTTGTTGTTCTTGTTGTTGTTAAGCAAGCACCTTATGTTGGTTAATATTGATTTTCTGGTCAACTGAATACCTCATGTGTTTTTCGTAACTATTTCTTCTTTGTATTGTGTCATAACCTCTTCATACCCACCATTTTCCTCCCTATGATCCTTTGGCTGGTCCTCTACTTAAGTTCTCCATAAACAATAGTTTTCTATGACTTCCAACTAAACAGAAACATTAGAATAATATTGTCATTAACAAACTTGGCTAGAGTTTTACATTTTTATATTTAAGAGAATTCCATTTTTCAATAGGATTTCAACTCCATATCATAATCCACACAATAGAGATTTTTAATGTTTTTTTTTCCTGTGTGTACAGTTAGGTAAAACTCTTGAGTGATTATCAATCTTGTTTAGGGGGTTCTGTCTTATTGGAGAGATAATGCAATCAGTACATTGTCATTTGCAACCAGCCACATCTAGAGGACTTTACTATATATTAGGAACCCTTCTGACTTGTTTGCTCTTCTGGATTTCCTTTCCAACAGTGTCAAATACCACTGGTGAGTGTGCATCTCCTGTTTTATGCCTCTCTTGATACCTCTGGTCCCTAGGGTCATAATAGAAGATCATTATATCTTTCAAGAAATTAACATATACATGTTTAACCACCAGAATATTTTAGTAGCCATTTTTTATCCAGTTGTGTTTAACAAAGAGTATATTGGTCCAGGAAAGTCTTATATATTTCCTGGTGGTTTGTACATGTACCATTGAGGAGAAATGCTGAGTTAAATAGTGTGCTCTCCATGGTCCTCTGAGATTCAAAAATGTTCTGTCCCTCAAGCTCTGGCTTTCTCCTTGGAGAAATGCTGACTCATCTAGCTAGTCTATGGATTTGTGAATTTTTTCCAGTCAGCAATCAGTCCTTAAATCACGACTTACTAGTGAACCCCATTTCATTGTGAATCTGTTTTATTTCAGAGGGTTCTAGCCATGTAATCTTGGTCAAACAGCTGGTTCTCCAATGAAGCAAACAGGCTTGGATATTGCATATAGTTATTTTTATCCTTAGAGCAGAACTGAAAATCAAATTAACAGCACATAATAGCAAGAAAACTATGCACGACAACCATTTATCTACAAAGTAGCTGTAAGCCTATCATTCCCTTATATCCTGCAAGACTCAAACATGAGAGCTGCTTCAAACTCAGGTGTTCTAGGGATTGAACAGTTCATTCTTCATCTGAGTAAGCAAAAAAGTAAAAAAATTGCCACAGAGTTCAAATACTGATATTGAAATTACACATCTAACAGTGCAGTCATCAAATGCCAACACAAAATCTTTGACTCTTAGAATGTTGACTAGGATATAGGATCCAGTCAAACATAAGGAAGATGCAATTTTTTCTCAGTCTAGGCTTTCCTCTTCCTGACAGGGACTAAAGCTGTGAAAGGAAGGAAGCTGCAAGGAAGCTAATCAGGGTGTACTCCAGTGTCCTTCACCTCAAGTGAAGCACCCTCTCATCCCACAGCTGTATTTACCCTCATTTAAGCACTATATATCATTTATACAAACAACTGTACTTACCCTCATATCAACACTACCTAGCCAAATCCCCATTAGTCTGACAGCAGGGCATGGTGTGGGTGGGTAGGCAGAACGAAAAGGGCACTACATGCGAGAAATCTCTTTTCACAGGAGAGCTGTTAATTTAGTGCTTTCCCAATTCAAACGCTTTTTAATAGTAATCAAATAATAAGCATAGTAGGATCTTGTATTCTCAACTTATTTCAGTCAATTTTATGATTTATGAACAATTTTATGTTCAGAACAAATTTATGATCAAAGATGTGGTATATTACAGAACATTATTTATAAAATATTGACTTATTTTACTACTCTTATCAAAAAAGCCTTTGATGTCAATGAAAGTTAAAATTTTTGCATGGAATTATTGTTACTTATAATGTACTTTATCTGTTTCCCATTTTCTGGCTTCATTGTCTTGTTTATGATAGGTCATGTTGGTGTTGTTTTCACTGAATGACTTACCTTTTCCTTATTTTTGCTTTCTTTTTCCTTAGAATTTTGACTTTTGCTTTAATGAGTCAGTGACTTAATTGTGCACGTATTCAAGGGTGGATCTCCCATCAGGAAGAAAGCATTTCTTGCCCTGTGAAATAGAATCAGAGCATAGAAACAGTTTAATTTTTGTAATGTTATTTGGTGCTTTCTATATGTAACACTCTCTAGTTCTTTTATCAAAGAAAGTATTCATGATGTATAAGTAAGGAGTGTATGCGTACTCTTGATCCACATTTTCCACCATATTTTTTCACTAACTTCAACTATACTATCACCAGCCTCATCTATACTAATACATACTGCCTTATTGATGGAATATAAACTCCTTGAGGACAGGGTATGTTTTATATTTATTCTTATATTACTAACTCCTAGAAAAGGGGAGTTGAATGATTGAGTGATTGATAAGTTTCAGATTTATAGATTCTTAGAATTTCGAAACTGGAAAAACCTTAAAAGTCATTTGATGATTAGAGCTAATCTAACTCCTTTACTTGTAGATGATGTAACTTGTGTCCTATAGAACAAGCTTCCTATAGAAACTTTCCCAAGTATCCAGGTGCCTGGAAGTTCAGCCCTAGAGGTTTAAGAAGAACATGTACTAGATCACCAGTGATCATCTATGAATGCTTCACAGACCTAGGCAATATTCTGTTATGCCTGATATCACTGCTGATAAATGAAATCAGGGCACCACTCAAATCTTTCCTATCTCTATTATTACTAGCACTTTGTACATAGTAGGCCCATTTGAAATAAAACAATTGAATATCTTAAGGGGTGTTTTGGCGACACAAAGAATGACAAGAGTACTGGAAATTTCAGGCACTGTTATGTGATGGAATAGGTATTTTGGTTATACTATTCCTTAAATAACACTATGGGGGTATTCTTTATTTGCTTATAGTTTGGGTTAATCATAGTATAGTGCTTGTTATTAGCTCTTAAACTTTTGCTGGGACAAAAGATGAACATACCTAGCTTCATATGTGCTACCAATATGGAGGTGCACACAAACTGTAGAAAATCAGGTATCTTCATTATTTTTGCTTTTGCTTTGAAGTTCTCTCCTGTATTTTTCATTTTATAGTAGTAGAGCCTTAGAAGTTGCTTTGATTAGCTAATTGCTTCTATAGATTCAACACTGGGTCTCTCAAAGCAGCTGTTATCTTCTTTTCTCCTAATAAGAAAATGCCTTTAATGTTCATCTTAAGATTCAAAAGCAATGAGGGGTACTAAACCAATATTCTTTGATATTTTAATTTACTTATACTTTCATACTGTGAAGATGTGAGATCTCATCAGTGTGGGTACTTCCTCCACAAAGCCAGATATCCACCTTTTCATCCTGTGCATTTTTCATTCACCTCTTCCCATAAATACTCAACAGAGGTTCATCCAACATATTAAAGGCATTGCTCTGGTTATTTTAATATTGTGTGAATAGAAAGGCTAAGAAAAAAAACTGGAGGCCCAGAAATCAATAAAAGGCTGGAAAGTGAGAAAGGATCCAGGCATGGTTAAGACAAACCCCATCCATCTGACTTTTCCATTTTTTCTAAGCTATAAGATATCCCTTAGATTGCTTCTTTCCTCACCTTCCTCAAGGAATAAGGCATTAAAAGATACTTTCCTTTCTAGAACCCCTACAGGGTTCTTCTTATCAACCTGGTCCTTGTGCATTGCTACACTTTGACCCTTTAGGGAAGAAGAGTGGCCTTCTAAGAGGCATTGATCTTCAAGTACACTGTATTATCTCTCAGAAATATGCAAATAACTGTATAAAGTATCCCAAAATAAAGGTAAATAGAAGCATTGTGAAAAGACAATGTGGAAAGGCAGAGGGAAAGCTAATCTTACTAGTAAACTCAAGTTTCTAATTTCCTGCCCTTTTTAGGTGTTCCCAACAGAGAGCTCCTTTGTTGATGTTCAGTCATTTTTCAGGCATATCTGAATCCCTGTGATCCTAATTTGGTTTTTTGTGGTAGAGTCCTGGAGTGGTTTGCCATTTCCTTTTCTAGCTCATTTTACAGAGGAGGTAACTGAGGCAAACAGGGTTAAGTGACTTGCCCAAGGGCATAAGCTAGTATCTGAGAATAGATTTGAACTCAGAAAAATGAATCTCCCTAACTCCAGGTCCTATACTCTATCCACTGTGCCACCTAGCCACCCAATGAGTTGCCTATTTTCAATAAACTGCATAGGGCTTTAGGAAAGGTGATGGCTATAGAAATGCCATCGTACATGAAGCACAGTCAATTGATAAGTATTGATTAAGTACCTACTATAATCCAGGCATTGTCCTAAGCATTAGGCATATAAAGTAAAAATTAAATTAAAATTTAAAAAGCAGTTGCTGCTCTTAAGGTTTTTATAGTCAAAAGTGGGAAACAATATGCAACAACTACATATGAGTAAGATTTTTTATAGGATAACTTGAAAATAATCAAGAGGGAGGGTACTAGCAATAAGATGGATTAGGAATGGCTTCTTATAGAAGGTGAGAATTTAGGTGGGATTTGAAGAAAGCAGAGAGAGATAAGGACGAACAGCATTCTAGGCACACAAAGGAAAGTCAGTGAAAATTCTCAGTGGGCTTGGAGGTGGTGGTGGAATGTCTTGTGTTAGGTTCAATAGGAAAGTCAGTGTCACTGGATTGAAGGATAAGGGAAGGAAGTAGAGAGTAAGAAGACTAGAAAGGTAAGATACGGCCATGTTATGAAGGGCTTCAAATGCCAGAGCATTTTATATTTGATCCTGGAGAGAATCTAGAGTTTATTGAGTAGAGAATGACATGGTTAGACCTACATTTTAGGAAGATTAATTTGAAGCTAAATGGAGGGTGAACTATAATAAGGAGAGACTGGAAATGTGAAACTGGAGGACAGGAGAGATAGTCAAGCTGGACAAATAGATCCAAGTATTATATGCATGGATGATTATGTATGTTCATCCAATGAACATTGGATTCATGGGAACTGATGAGAATGTTGAAAGAAATAGTATAGATGGAGAAGAAAAGGCCAAGCACAGAGCCTTGGCAACACCTATGGTTAGTGGGAATGATTTGGACGAAGATCCAGCACAAGGAATGAATAGGAGTAGTCAAACAGGCTGAAGGAAATACAGGAAACCTAGAGAGAAGAGAAGTTCAAGCCTAGTGGGAAAGTAGCAACATACATTCAAAGCATAGGGATCCTTTTATTTTTTTCTCCCTTCCAATTGTGGATTCCCCTTCTGTATAGTTTTCAGTGGCCTTTGTTGTAAGAAACATAGCTTTATGAAAGCAAGAAAAATTAGAACGTTGGGGTAAAATGTTGAGGCAAGTGCTTATTCAGTATCAGCGATTAGATTTATGAAACAACTGGACTGTGGTAGGTCCCAGATCCACCCAATTCAATCTGATAATCGATAGGACATAATGACCATCAAAGCCTGCCATGGTTAAAACCACAAGGAGTCATTAGGAAAGATGAATGCCTTGCTTTGTGCTGATCTTACCTAGAGAAAGAAACATAAGAAAATACAATGCTGAAAAAATGCAGGATTCAGTCTCATACTAATATCTAGATTGAGCCAACTGGAGCCATCACTATAAATATTTACTGGTATAAAAACAGTGCATGTATATATGTAGAATATGTAAATATATAGTCAAATATGTGTGCAATGTTATATGCAAATATACATTCCAATGTGCCATCAGGAAGCCTTTTCTAATCTCACTAAATGTTAGTGCTCTCTTCCTTGTCAGATTATACCATATTCATTTATATGTGCAAATTTTGTAACTCTACTTCTCCATTGGAATATAAGTTCCATGAGAGCAAGTCCTATTTTTCCATATGGTCTTTGTTTACCTAGCACTGAGCATGGGACATATTAAGTACTTATTGCTTATTATATTAAAATTGATTTATCATTCCACCCATTTATTCTCCATATTTTCCTAGAAGACCATCGTAGAATCTTATTCAATATTATTGCCAATAAGATGACTGCCTCATCATCCCCAAAGTGCCTAAGTCCTTCAGTGACCAGACCTGAAACAGATATGTTATCTCTGTCTGAACAAACTCTCCCATTATATAGACATAGGCTGGTCTTTCACAATAGGCAATTACATTAAATGAATCAACACTCTTTTAATCATTAGTCATAAATGATTAGTTTAGAAAAGTCTCTAGATTAGTCTCTAGTCAAGTGGGCTGGATGCTCTTTGCTACTTGATGTATAGTGACTTTGAACACTGACTAATTAATTTACATTAATAGTGGCCAGGAAGTCATCAACAGAAGATGATAAAATATGATATTAGTGATAGCCCATGTTAAGTGAGGGAGGAAGAAGAGAAATAAACTATTAGCAAATTAAAGTAAACTAGAAACTTACTTTATTCTTAAACTGAGACTATTTGAAATAATAGAAATGCTAATGCTTATAAGAAAGGAACTGAGAATAAATTGACAATTCATAACTTGAGTCTTCCAAGCATGACTGAATCTGAATAAGAAGATTTCTTTCTTTCTTTTCTTCTTTTTTAAAGAATAATTGACTGTCAGAATCCCCAGGAAATCATATATTTAGTGCTTCAGTAACAGTGCCTTTTCATAACAATTCCTCAGGTCTAATTCTCTGAACACTCACAGTGTTGAGAAAAGACAAATGTTTTATTAGAATTAAATTCAATACACATCACATTTGTTTTTACTTTTACTTTGATCAGTTTTATGTGTATTCAGAGTTTATTTTAAAGGGGATAGAAGTTTGCTGCAGTTAGAATTAAATTCAATAGCACATGAAAATGACCCAGCCAACATGCTTTCTAGTTTCTCTAATCCCAGATGGTCAGAGAGAAAATACTGATACACATACCTTTTTACAACAAATTAAAAAGTTATTTTGAACCTAGTAAAGTGTTGTATTTAAGATGAAATGTTTTTGTCCTGGCTAAGTCATTTATTTCTGAGAAGCAATGGAGAACCAAAAATCAGTACAGACACATATTCTCCTTCTTGGTGACTCCTCTAGCCTTCCATCCCAACATCCATTTCCCAAAGTTGTATAGTGCCATCCTATCTTGGTCTGGGACCCAAATGTCAGTGTGGAGTATTTTCTGACTATAACTCCTCTCTTGTTTCTATCACTGGAGGTTATCCCAGTCTCTGTTTAGTCTTTGGGTCAGACCAATTACAGTAGTACCAGCTGTTATTACTTACAATTTATTTTCTTGGATTCTACCACTTTTATCATTGTCAGTAAACTGGCTGATGGGGAGCAAGAAATACTTATTACAAACCAGAAAGTGGTCATTGGGAAAATGAATGAGGGAGACAAAAAAAGACCTCCCTGAAAAGAGAACTTACTGGTATCTAGTGGATATTTTTTTATTTTTGTCCACAAAAAGGTCAGAATAACTTGGATATTTTTGTTTCATTTATGAGATTTTTAAATCTCTTAGATCGTTTCATTTATATGGACTTTGGGGTCAAAACAAAACATTTCTTTTCTAAATCTCTATTAAGAAGCAACACACATATTTTCTTCTTGGCTTAGGAAAGAATGAAAGCTCAATTTCATTCAACAGTTTTGCTCTTACTGTGCTCAGAAGGTATGCAACAGGAAAAAGTCCTTTCCATATTTCTCAATCAATCTTTCAATAGATTATTTTTAAAGTTCTTCAATTATTGTATGAATGTTTTTAGTTGTATGCTCTTTCTTTCTTGATTCTGTTGTATTTTAACCTCTATGCCCTTCTCGAAATGTTCACTAACATCTCCACTCTTCCGAATTGGAAAGAAGTAACATATAATGGCTGTGGAGATTTAAGAATCTATCATTCATAACTATGGCAAATATTTTAACCATGAAAATTAGCTGGTTCCCATGTCACAGACCTTAGGGAAATCAAGCATGTTGTCTATAGAAAATCTGACAGGGGATATATTTAATCGGAATTGAAAAAGAAATTAAATATATTATTTGTTTTTGCAAAATTTTTATTCATTTTTAACTGGAATTTGCATGTACAGGTGTTGTTCAAATATGAACTAATCTAAAATCTTCAATGGCTCCCTACTGCCTAAAATAATATGCGGCATCTACAGTCTTCTATTTAAGGTCCTCCACAACCTGCCTCCTGCTTACTTTTTCAAACCTTATTTCATAAAACATCCCTTCACATGCTCTTTGTTTCAGTAAAATTGGTCCTGAACAGAACATTCCATCTCACATCTTACCCTGTATTTATCTTGTTTGTACATTTTCACTGCTATTAGATTGCAAGCTCCTTGAGGGAAGGTAATGTTTTTACCTTTCTTTATATCCATAGCATTTTGCACAATACTTGATACACAAGTACTTAATAAAGGCTCATTGACTTGATACATCATTTGGTCAGTCAGCAAGCCCTTATTAAGCTCTTACTGTTTTCCAGGAACTACACTAAATGTTAAGAATATAAATAACAGCAAAAATAATCCCTATCCTCATAGAGTTTACATTATATTGGGGAGAAAACATGCAAATAACCTATGCATAGAATTAGAGGGAAAGTAATCCCAATGAGAAAGGTATGAGACCTTGGGGGAAGGGCTAGGTAGCACTGAGAATAACTTCCTACAGAAAGAAGGATTTGAACTGAGTCTTGAAAGAAGGCAGGAAAAGGTGGAGGTAAAGGAGCTGACAATTTAGTTTATGGGAAAGAGCAATTGCAAAGGCATTGAAATGGGAGGTGATGTGCCATGTTTGAGCAACAGCAAGTAGACCAGATGGTTTCCCACATTTGGAAAGCATTCTTTCCTCACTTCTACCTCTTGAAAACTTTAACCTGTAAGATAACATACTTCAGTTGTCATCTCTTTTTTTAATTAATTATTTTATTTATTTTCTTGTTTACATCATTCATTTCAACCAGATTTTGAGTTACAGAATTTTCTCCCCGTCTTTTCCCCACCCCCATCCCTAAAACAGGGATCCCCCTGTAAATTCCCTCCCCCAATCTGCTCTCTTCTTTGTCCTCCCCCAATGGCCCTCTTATTGTCTGGTAGGGCAGGGAGGGTCTCCCTACCCCCGTACCTGTATATCTTAATTCCCAGTTGCATGTAGTTAATGATAATAATTATTGTGTATATATATATATATATATATATATACACACACATATACATACACACATATACATACACACACATACACACACACACACATATATA
>CM053595.1:185565441-185622088 GCA_028646575.1 Pseudocheirus occidentalis | reverse complement strand
GGCAAGAAGGGGAGAAAATTTGTAACTCAAAACCTTGTGGAAATGAATGATGTAACCAAGAAAATAAATAAAAATTAAAAAAAAAAAAGAAACTGCACCTCTCATGCAGCCGTGGCTCTCTCCACTGGGTGGATATATGAACCACCCTATTCTGCCATGAGAGAAGCATATTGATTGTACTGACACTTATAATTGACTTTATTTTTGTTTTCTTCCAGTCTTTACATGTGTGTGTCTATACCTCTGCATCATTGTTTATTCATAGCCATAGTGTGATGTCATGGGGACTCCCTTAGCTATTTCTTTGTAATTCTTGATCTTTTTATAAGCTTGGCCTCTATTCTTTGGCTATCCCTAGGAAGCTATTTTGAACAATATTTTCTAGGGTTAGTAAGGCACATTTCCCCCGTAATGATGCACATTTCCCCTGTAATGACAGAATGGTAACAGAATTTCCTTGTGTAACTGGGACAAGCAGTGGCCAAAATGGGACCACAAGATTGTTGGATGTGCTAAATACATCCTCAGGTGAGGAACGGATCTCTGTGATGTAGGGGACTGAGGAATCTCACTGTATGGCCTAATCCATATCCCTCCAAGAGATTCCTCTATTTCAAGTATAGCCAGAAAAAGATACCTTTCTATTCCTCTATTTCAAGTATAGCCAGAAAAAGATACCTTTCTATTCCTCTATTTCAAGTATAGCCAGAAAAAGATACCTTTCTATGTATACTCTGTTTCAATCCTGGAGAGACTTTCTTTAATACCATTTATAATGAATCTCAACATTATGGTCCTATATTAGTAAGTTTAGAGGGGAGGGCACAAATTGGCACCTTTACCTATATTTGTGTGGAAGGAAATATCACAACGTTCACCACTCCTAAGTATACTCATATTATGTGTGATTATTGTACTGAGACTGACATTTTTCAGTCTTACTGGGGCTAGCACGTATATCCCCACTAATTGTAGCTACTGGTTCCTTAACTCCACTGTTTTAAGATGGGGGAATAGTTTTAGGAATACTAATACAGAATCCCAGACCTGAAACCACCATTGTGGCATGTGTATAGTAAGTTAAGACAAACTGATTTACATCCTTTCTTCCTCCCAACCTGTAACATATCCAGTGTCTGGGGTCAGAATGTTATGTCTATGCTAAATACTACTAGATTAAATTCAGTGTGTGCACCTACAGGATTCATGTTGGAGATCTGCAGTATCCTTGATTGTATATGAGGCCTGGCCTGGCTACACTCACTGGGATATGGTTACCACTCTCAAGGCTTTTCAATGTCCGAGTCCCTACAAAAATTACGGTCAATGTATGTTAGATATTATTAACCTTGGTGTGAAATTATGTAGATATACTGTGTCCTCAGATCAGGGTCCATACCACGCCAAGCAGAATTCATGAGACAACTTCATCTGGTGGGTTAGGAAAATCTCAGAATTTCTCATAGCCTGGGTGGGATATATTGATCATGAGACTGTCTTAAGCAACATTACTAAAAGTATAGAAATAATTGCCAATGAAACTGCTGCTGGTCTGCAGAACTTACTGGAATCTTTAGACTCCTTAGCACATGAAGTTTTAGACAACCAAATAGCATTAGATTACTTGCTGGCTGCTGAAGGAGGTATATGTATAGTAGTGAACACCTCTTGTTGTTTGTATGTAAATAAATCACAATAGATAACCACTAATATATATCACCTACCTGAGACAGCTACATGGGCGGAAGAGACCCAATAACAATTGCTCCCTGTTACATCTGTGTGTGATAAATGGAAGCCAGCAATATACTCAGTTCTTTTCTTTATTGTGGTTATCATGATAGGCCTCCTATTTGGCCCCTGAATACTGAACTGTTTAATGTCCCTCATTTCCTCTATATTGCAGTCTATTACTTATCCTGACTGCTAAATTAAGGGTTCTTTGGGAACAGGTTGCAGCCTATCTGGGAGAAGGGAATGGGTCCCAAGACAAAATAGGGATCATGGAGGATTATTATAGTATGGAAGAAGGTGACAAGCTGGCAGATGGGTTATATCAACAAAGTCTTCAGAAGGTATGGAAAGAAGGGGGAATTGAAAGGGACACACTCTGTACTGTCTGTGAAGACTTCCCAGAATAAGGAAGGAGATGTATATATATATATATACACATATAGACTATAAGCCTGCCTCCCAGCCAATGGGAGTGAGGGACAGCCAGGGAATGTGACTCAACTGTATTAGGGTTTAAAAACCTTGCTTTGTCCCATTTTGGGTGCCCCCTTTCTTTGATTCGTCTTGATGGAGGATGCCCCTTTGCCTTGGGAATAGAATAAAGCTTCCTGTCCATCTCATGTCTACTTCTGATTCTTAGTTTTAGGGTAAGTGGTTTTCTGACCCACACACTCTGTAATGCTTCCTGTACTCGATGCCCTCCTAAATTCATATCACACTCAACATTTAAAAAGTAGCCACCCGGCAACATTAAAACCCAGCTACTGATGTAGTCCCAGATCACTATCAAAAGACAATGTATGAACCCTGTTGAGGTTTTAGAAATTATTCCTACTCTCAAAGCAGACCAGTCCATGAGTGACCATGAATCTAACCCTGCTGACCACGACTGCATCATGATCCTAGACCACCTGCTGATTCCAAGTGTCAACCTCCAAGAGACACCATCCTAGATGCCGACCCTCAGTTTTCATGGACAACCCCTGCTTAAGGAAATTTGAGGGACAGGTGGCTTCAGGTTATGGCATCACCATGGTAGCTGAGGTACTGGAGTCAGGTTCCCTGTCCCATGCTCATTCCACAGAAGAGGCAGAGCTTGAAGCAGCGTCAAGGGTCTATGAACCGGGAAAGGTACTGAAAATCAGTATCTACATAGATAGCAGGCATGCGTTTGAGGTTGCCCATGACTTTGGAATACTGTGGAAGCAATGAGGATTCTTAACCTCCACCAGATAGCCCAGAAGGATCAATAAGTAGGTCTCTGGGTTACCAAAAGTTCTGCTACTCCCCGAGCAGATGGCTGTTGTAAAAACTGCTGGTTAACTCTCGTGAATCTACCCCTGAGGTCTGAGGGAACCAAATGGCTGACTAGGCAGCCAGGGAGGCAGCCCTCTCACCCCCATTCTATAATGGTTTCCTGTACCTCCCCCACCATACCCTGTCTATTGATCTAGTAGTTTTAACAGAGGCCCAGCCCCTGGTCTTCCCAGAGATGGCGCACCAATGAGAACTACAAGGGTGTACCTGAGGCTCTGAAACTGGACTCTGGAAATGTGGATGCCAAGTTGTCCTCTACCATCTGCACCAGCCATTCCTGAGCCACCTATATCACCTATGCCACTGGGGACCTGACAAGCTTTATGAACTTGCTTCCCAACATTGGTGGGAAATATCCAAAAAGGAGGCCAAGGAAGTAGAATTGGGATATCAATTTCATTCCCTGTACAACCCATCCAAGTCCCTCAGGCCTCTCCAAGCCCATTTCCAACTCCTGTCTTTGCCTTCTGAAATCTGGAAGATTGATTTCATCCAGGTGCCCTCATGCTGAGTATATACATTCACCTTGGTTATGGTCTCTGTTTTCCCTACCCTGGTAAGATAGGCCCCATGTGAACACATCATCCCTTACTGGAAGGTCTCAAGGGAGATTCATTGTGATCAGGGAACCCATTTTATGGGTGAGGGGCTCAGAGTAATCCTAGAGACCTGGCAGATCTGTCAGTACCTACATTGTGCTTATCACCCTTAGACCTCAGGGCTAGTCAAGAGAACTAATGGGTTATTGAAGGGGCTGCTAGGGAAATTAACCTCTGATTTCTAGGAATTCTGGGTTAAGGTACTGCCCATTGCCCTCTGGTCATGACCTATAGCAAAACCAAATTTCCCCTGTATGAGTTTGTCACTGGGAGACCAATGCCACTCACCCCCGCAGATCTTTCCCCACTCAGGTCGTACCATCTGGAAATACTGTGTTAAGCTTAGCCAACAGATTCACTAAGTTCAAGCAAGATCTTGTCTCTCAATTTCATTTTATAGGTCTACCACTGGAAGCCAGCTTCCCTATCTCCCTTGCTGATCAGGTATACTTGAAATGCCACCAGATGAAACATTCTCTGGAATCCTGGTGGAAAGGGCCCTCACAACCTCCACTACTGCCAAATTCCAGGGGATAGACTCGTGAATTCATCTGTCATTCCCTAAAGAGTCTCCACTCCTGAGTGGACATCTGCACCCACTGGAGGCCTTACCCTTTGGCTTTGTAAGGGCCTGAAGAAGATGACATCTGAGACAGATGGCTCCCCCAAGAGTCCAGACCAGACCTGCAAGAAGAGGGACTCCCTCCCTGCTTGAGCCCCTTTTATACCTAATGCTGTCTGCCCCTATCTTTTGGCAGCCTTAATTTTAGTCTTGATTTTCTTTAACTGTTACTATATTTTTTTCATTATGCCTCTCATTCTCCCTGCCTTGGTTGCCCTTTCAGACTGTTCCTTCTGCTTGCTTTTAGTTGCCTTGCAATAGCTGCCCATTTCTGGGGGTGCCCAACTATGGGGAAAAATATCCTTCTTGATACCCACTCACCCCACGTGGAAGCTAGGGCAGGAGATGGTCAGACTGTTTAACCTGTCCAGTTGTTGGTTGTGCATTGAGCCCCTAGGAACCTATCTCTGCTAATGATTGGTGTTCTATTAAATTGGTAGTCCAGGACCACTCAAGCAAGGGCCTAAGTTTTTCTGAAACCAGAAACCCTGGAAAAACAATTGTGATTCAGGAAGTAGGAGAAACTTGGTCTGTTTAAAGAGTTCGACATTCTCCTCAATGCCCCATATTTATGGAAGTGGTTGGGTAAAACCTGCATCTGCCTAATTTCTTAACAGCTCTCAAAGTCCTATCTTATCTGAGGCCACCTAGGCCTCCTCAGCACCTCCTCTCTCCCTGGACTATTCTCTGCTATTAATCAAATCACTCCTCTGAAACCCTGTAGGGAGTAATGATCCAGTCTGGTATAATTATAAAATCTGGATTTGTCCAGGTGAACCATGCCCAAATACAGAAGGAAATTAAAATTCAATCTGTGTAACCCTGTCTTCTCCTTGGATCCTAGGAACTAATATGACCTGAGGTACCTCTAACTCCCAGTTCTACACAGATTGACCTGCTGAGTACCTCAGATATATTCCATGTGCTACCATGATACCTTTGACACTTCAAGGCCATGTCAGGGCTGAACCCTACCCTCTGGTCATGTCCCATCATTTCTGGCATATGGTACAGACCCTACCCCTCATCATAGGTGGCAATATCCTGGGCATTATGGGAATAGGAATAAGAGGTCTTATTTCTGCAAATGAGATTTTCAGGAAATCTGCCCTGACAGATGGTTGACATGACTAAAGAGCAAGAGTGGTAGGATACCTGAAGGGTAAAATCAATTCCCTTGCAAAACCAGCAGGTGTTAGATGCACTCCTCAGAGCCTGAGGGTAGGGGGGAGGCTGCCGCTTTCTCAATGAGGAATGCTGTTTTTATGTTAACAAATCCCAACAGATACAAGATAGCATAAACACATTTCACATTCATGCCACCCAGCTGAAGACTGCAAAGACCCAGTGTTATAACATGTTCAGCTCCCTCTCCTCCAGAGTGGGTGGTTTAATCAGATCCTCCCTTCTTTCTGCTGTTGGAGCACTTACAGACCTCACTTTTATCTTGCTAGGGCCCCAAATGGGGTTAGCTTTGACACAAAAATGCTCTGCTACCTTGCTAAGTGAAGTAATGCTGGCCATGGTCATTCCCCCTGGTCTGCAGGACTTCCCCTTGAATATAGGAGGTGGGGAAAGTAGGACAACCCCCTGGCCAAATAAGGAAGAGCTGCTAAAACTACCCTTCCCACCCTTTGAAGAAGAGTAAGGTTTTCCCCATACCTTGCTTCTGTCTGTAGTTAGCACCTTTAGTGCACTTTTGACCAAAAGGAGGGGATATGAGACCAACTTGAACTCATCACTTGAAGAAGTTCAAAACCAGTTCTAGCAAATTCAGAGGATGATTTGAGCCCTTCTGGACTGAAATATTAATGGTCCTTTTAGATGCTAAGTGAACTCTGAATCCTCCTACTGTATCAACAACCACAAGCCTGGATTAAGCTTGCACAGACATCATGAAGTCAGAGGCACTTCCTTGCTTATGGAAACTGTCATCTTGGCTAACAAAAGGATAGAAACCCTGAAGTCAGGGGCACTTCCTTGCTTATTGGAAACTGTAATCTTGGCTGACAAAAGGACAGATATCCTCAGTCAGTGGTACTTTCTTGCTTCATGGCTATATAATCTGTGCAGCCTAACCCCAAAGCAAACTCAGTTCTGACTGCAGCTCCCATGCATGCATGCCCACCTGCTCTGAGAGAACTGAAAATACATGCAACCTAATTCTGTTTGTCTTTCTTAGACTGAACTCTGGAGCTTGACAGAATAGAGAAGTAGTTCACCAAATCTTTGGTTTTTATCCCCTTAGTAAATATAATATTTTCAGTCACTAATTTCCCTTTATTTTGTACCTCTGGAACCAAAATGTACATAATCTCTCGAGTAACAGATCTGGGTTCTTGGTACATTCTAGAAGCAGTTGTACTGTCAGCTTTGCAGCCACTTGGGGTCATTTATAGAACTATTGAATATCAGAGCTAGAATGGTCAAGATGAGACCATCTGGTCCTCTTTGTCAATCCTATTGAGAAACTGAGGTCCAGAGAGGTGAAAGAAATTGGTCAAGATCATACTCAGGAGCATAGCTGAGTAATCCAGGTCACCATGTTCTTACACCTGTGGCTCATTCCTTTACAATGGAAAATTGTTTAGCTCCAACATAGGCCTGTTGAGACTCTGTCCAACTGTCTTTATAAACACTTTTAAATGTTCAAAATGTTGTATGCTTGTAAGATTATAAAAGTGTTCTTTATTTTTGCATGATTTATGTGATGGAAAATGAGCTGTTTATTACCTGGCTTACATGCTGCAGTATCACTTCTCATATCCTCCTTGCAGAAAAAAAAAATCCATTCTTTTGTGTAGTAAACAGATCATCTTATTTTGCCATACTTTAAAATATATGTATGTATGTATATGTGTGTATGTGTGTATACATATATACGTATATATGTGTGTACATACATATATACACATATATGTTCCATCTTGATTATGTGACATCTTAAGTTTGTTTTGTTTTTCCACATTAAGGTCTGTCTAACAAAAATGACATTTCAGTGTTACAATAATTCTCCTCCACTTGCATAAAAGCAAAAAAGTTATTTATTCAAATAAAAATAAGGTACTGGCTTTGCAAAATTGTAGTCTAACATCCAATGTGACAACTCATTCAATTTCTGATTTGCTTTACTTTTCTGGGGAAGAGTGGGCAAGTACAATGACTTGGCCAATACTTTCCTTGTGGTTCTAATAAAAAGTGCTTCTTCTACTCTGACCTCTTCTCCTTTGGGTCCTGGTTTTCTTCACATTTGCTATATGAGTATAAACAGAACATTTAAGATTTTGGAAGGTGATCCTGACAAACCTTCTGGCATTCTTGGTGGAGGGTGACCTGCTAAGGCACTACCTTATTTAGACTGACTAGATAAGAGAGAAATAATACAGATGGAACTAATTCATCTGATTTAAATCATCTTCCCAACAATCCAGATTAATTTAACATCCTCTGATGGACCTATTCAGCCATTTCTTACCAATGCTAATGAGATGCAAGAGATAAACAAAGCATAATCTGGCTCTGTCACTGGAATGCCTTCCCCACTGGCTAATGAGAAAGTTCCTTCAGCTGGGAAGATTGCCATCAAACTAATGTTTAGGAGCTTGGAAGTGAGTTACTGTCCTAATAAAGATCTGAGACATAATGTCCAAGCAAGTATTAGTCAAACTGACAGGGAATAGGGGGAAGGGATGGCGGAGGGTGGAAAAGACAAGTGAACTTTCCCATAATAATAAATAGTGTTTCAAGATTTGCAAAATGTTTTATAGTGTCATGCTATTTGTTCCTCACAAAAACCCTGTGAAGTAGGTGCTACTTATTGCCCCCATTTTACAGATGAGGACACTTAGGCTGAGATAGGTTGTATGATTTGGCCAGTCACACAACTAAATAAGAGTCTAGTGTCAGCTCTTCTTGACTCCAGATTCAACACTATCCAATGGGTCACCTGGTTGCCTCCAAGAAAATATACCTTCTAGTGACCAGATTTCCATCATAGAATTTATTTAAAAGTTTCTTCAAATTTACATGGTGATTGCTTTCATGAATTTTCAATATAAGGAATGTAGCTCTGTGTTAACACTTCAAAGGGAGACCTGGCATTCTTAAGCTATTGTCAGTCACAAGAAGTGGGACCACGTCACAGGAGTGGGCTTCATGCTCTGAAGCACAGCTCTAAGTAGAAAGCCTGAGACAACAGAAAAACAAGGGATGTCAATAATTGAATACCATATTTCCAATAAGACGAGAAATGGAGTTCTTTTAAATGAATAATTCTGACCAAACAGAAAGGCAGCATGGTAGGCTTAGTACAGAGGGATCTGGTGAGATCTGGTTTAAAGTCATGCCCTTCCACATATGACTGTGACCCCAGGCAAATCACTTAATCTCTTAATATGCTACACAACTCTCTTATTAGCTGAAATGTCAAAGAGAATGTCAATCTGGATTAGAAGAAGGAGCTCCGCATTTCTAAATCAGAGCTCCCAAAGCCAATGAAATAACAGGTATGGTAAAAAAACAAACAAACAAACAGCAATAATGCCATCTAGGAAAGATTCATTACTTATTAATCTCATCTAGTCTACTTGTATGCATAATTAAGATCAGTTCTTCCATCTTTGAATACAGACAATTGATATCTTTGTGTAGTATTTTTGTGCATTGCCCCAGGAGGCAGAATCCCTAGGTTCTAGTCCTAGTTCTCAATAGTCAAACATGACGTGGGGAAGAAACTTAAATTCTCTTTTCCTCAGTTTCCTCATTAGTACAATGAAAATAGCATCGACCTGAAAGTTTGGTTAAAGTAGACAAACAGGCTAGGTGATATACGTTTATAGTATTTATTTCCTTAAAGATAGCAGATATGTGCTGCACAGAGCCAAAACCTGCGTTCTGACTGCCTGATATAAGAACGACAAAGTTTTTTTTATATGTTTTAGGACGATCCCAGGATGTTTGTGTTCCTCAGACTTATGGTCTCCATATGTTTTTACAAAGGAAGTTTTCTTGGTTGAATAAGTTTGTAAATACAGTCAGACAAGACAATTGACAAAATAGTGTCATTTGGAAATTATATCCCAGGATATCTGAGTTTTCCCCCACATGGAGTATGCCCCCAAGATAAGAAAAATTCCACTATTCTGATTGCAAGTATCCTGTCATAAACAGGAATAATACATTCATTGTCAGCCTTATCTGATCTTTCAAGTTACTGACACAGAAAAGGGCATTTTTAGAGCAAACCAAAGCAGTCTGATTGATTAGTTCAGCCTTTGACTCTTAATAAGATCCAAAAATGATATTAAATAATTATTAATAGTCACCATGTTCATATGCATGAGATAATGCAGGTTCACTTGAGTCATGTAGAAATCTTTGCTGAATTAAATAATGTTTGAGAGGGTTTTAAAAATTATAAAGTGCTATAAAAATAGAGAACAATTTTACATTGCTTTAATTTTAATATCTTTATCATATGTAATGCTCATTATTTTGTAATGTAACAGTGATATAATCTTTCATATGAAGACTCTTTGGATACAATTTCCTATATTGCAGAAGTGAATTTCTCCCAAAGTAATATCAGTAGACTGAAGCTAACATCAATCAACAAAACAAAAAACCAAACAGAAAACAAATTCATTCACCAAGCACTGTAGAAACAAAAAGACAGTCCCTGCCCTCAAGAAGCTACAATCTAACATGAAAGAGACCATGCAAACAAATATACATACAAAGCAAACTATGTACAAGGTAAGTACAAAATAATTAACAGAAGAAAGGCGCTGAAATTGAGAGGTTTTGAGGAAGGCTTCCTGTAAAACAAGGAGCAAAGGAGATCAGTAGTTGGAGTGCAGGGAGCATGTCCAGGCATGGAGGAAATAACCAGAGAAAATGCCATGATCTAAGGGATGGCATATTTTGTTTGTGGAAAAGTCAGGCTAGTGTGACTGCATTTGTGTCTTAGAGTAAGGTGTGAGAAGGTTGGAGAGGCAAGAGGGAGATATGTTATGAAGCGATTTGAATGCCTAACCGAGCATTTTGTAGGTTTGCTAGGTCACTTATATTTCATAAATAGATTTCTAAAGAATTTTTTTTACAATCAGCTTTGTGGTACAAACCATGCAGGGTTGTGTAGCACCTCCTTAGTGTCACAAAGGGTCCTGTAAGATGAATTTACTGTAATATAACACCTACCTTTAATTATATAGCAGTAGGAAAGACTCTGCAGGGTGCACTGCCTTCCATAATGAAATCTAGCTATTTGAAGAAAATCGTGAGATGGCAATTTTTCACACAAGTGTTAATAATAGGAGACAGCTATTGTCACTTTTGCAAGCACTTTTGTAGTTCTGGGATTCAATTGTTCTCACATGAAATATCTCCTGGATCCATTCTCCTTTTTCCATTGAAATCACAACTATCCTTTTCCATGCCTTTATTACCTCTCCCCTAGCCAATTGTTATAGCCTTTTTGACTGGTCTTCCTGCCATCAGCCTATTTCTATCTGTGGAATTCAGTAAAACTTTTGAGGAATAGGGGTGCTAAGAACCCTGAAATTCAAGAGCAAATGACACAGGTCCTGCCTTGAATGAATTTTGACCCAAGCCTTCTTTTCATCAGAGACAAGGTTTATTAAAACACTGGTTCAGGTGGGTGAGATTTTAAGAATCCACACTATTTGTGACACTTATATATATTAATAAGTGGGCCAGATTAAATATGAGCAATTTAGTAGGGGGCAAGATGGACCTTATATACAGTGGTCAAGGAGTGGTTCTAGATGGAAGCAAGCAGTTAAGGTCTAGGATGGGGCCAGGTACAGATAATGAGGGCCACAACAGAAGGGGAATTAAAAGGATTATATTGAAATGAGCAGGTAAATGCCAGGGACATGTGGGAGAGTTGGGGAAAGTTGGTGGAGAAGGGTTTAAGAAGGTTTCCAAGGTCTATGCACTGTTATTACCAGTGTAATCTTTCTAAAGCACTATCTATAGCATTCCTCTTTCATGGCTCCCTATGGCCTACTGAATGAATCAGCTAGACACTCAGTAGATAGAGCAAGGAGCCTGGGTTTAGGAAGATCTCAATTCAAATTCAGTCCCAAGACACTAGCTATGTGACCCTGGGCAAGTGACTTAACCTCTGTTTGACTTAATTCACTGGAGAAGGAAAGGGCAAACCACTCCAGTATCTTTGTCCAAAAACAATTCCATAAACAGTAGGGGTCCACTGGGTCATGAAGAGTTGGACATAATTGAATGACAACATCATGACCTACAGAATAAATCCCAAACTACTTAGTGGGGAAATCCAGGCCCTGTGTAATTTACCCCAACCTACCTTTCCAGTACTATTTTCTACTATTTCCCTATAAAGCATCTGTGTTCTATCAAAAAAAGGTTCAATTGCTCTTCTTTGAAAATGTCCCATATTTGTCTGCCTCTGCTCCTTGGTTTCACAGCCAGAACACCACTCTCCATACCCCTGCCCCCATTTTTCTTAATCTTAGGAATTCTTATATCCAAATGATACCTCTCTAAAGCTTTCACTAATCCCTATGATTTCTCCCTTCCCTGAACTCCTATTGCTTAGACTTCTTTGTGGGTACTGTTGCATCAGAGGGGCTGGCTACTTGACCCAGACCCCCAGGTTGGAAAAGGTCCAAACCAGTTGGTTCTGGTCCTATGAAATTCTCCCTGGCTGCACCTGGAGCCAGCTGTTCTGACCAGATGTTACCGCTCCCCAGTCTTCCTATCCCTCTCAATGGACTTTCAGTTGTTATGCAAAACAATTTATGTTAATAGCTTGCAAGGCTGTGCCTTCCATGAAACTCCTTCCCTATTAAAATGTATTTAAATCCTGCTACCTCCAGCCCATCTTGGGCTCTCTAGTACTCTGCTTCAACTTGGGATTGCATTTTAATTCTCTTAATTAAAGACCCTAATTTTTTGTATTCCAGTAGTCCTCCTTATTTTGGGTTGACATTTACCATGGTCTGCCTTAAATTGTCATCTTTGCACATGCTTCCACTTCTACTAAACTTTATGAAAACAGAGATTTTTTTTTCCTGTCCATAGCTGAAACCCCTACATTTCTGGCAAAGTGCCCTGAGTGAGCCAAATGCATTGTAAATATTTCTGTAATATTGAAGAGTCATCTTTAAAAAAAAAATTGTCTACTTGTTTGAATCTGTAATACTTATCAGTGCCTAAAGATTGTATAAGTGTCAATTATAATAAATTAACTCACATTTACTAGACATATGAAGGTTTTAATTGGGGTTCTCTTGGCTCTACAAATTATTCTTCATACTTTTCTATAAGCAGGAGAGAATCCATGGGGAAACATACACATAAGGATAGAGGAAGTATTCTCTCCATTATTTAGAATTCCTATAGAGAGCGAAAACACAGAGAAAAAAGATAAAAATAACAACATACACAGTAAGCAGAACTAGGTAAATGAAGAAAAATTAAATGACCACACAAGTACAATGGACAATTTTGGTAATCTCCATAATTTAAAATATGTTATCAGAAACAATGTCTAAACTCAAACTAGTCCAGAAACTATTTACATTTAAATGAATTTATTTCAATGAATAAAGCAGCTGCATAATGCTTTCTCAAGTCACTTCCTCTAAATTCCATGGATAGAAGCTTGGGTGGGCTCCTGGGGCTATTCTATTGCAGCTGTTTTGGCCACAACCAGTCTTCCGCCCTGCCCATTGGCTCAGGCCTATAATAAGTTTTGTGGGCTGGGGTGGTTTGAATTACCAAGATAGGCCTGGAGGCTGGGACAGTTATTAGGACTATGGAAAAAGTAGTTTATATTCTTTTTCTTTATTCCTATATCTTGTTTTTAAACTTCAATTATTAAAGTAGTGACTTTATTAAAGTAGGAAACTTTATTCTTCTTAAAATATCTGATGACTGAATTAAAAAAAAAATACCACCACCACCCCCAAACCTTCTACACCAAAATAAATTCAGGCTTAGCCCACCACAGACCCTATTAGTATACTGTCTTTATTCATTCATTCTTATTTTTCTGTCATGTTACCCTAGTTAGTATGTATCACATTCTTCTACTATTCCTTTCTCCATGCATTATTTATGAAGATCTTTTAGGATTTGCTTGTTTTCCTCAAGAATGGCAGTTGATAGTCAATAAACTTTTATTAAGCACCTATTATTTGCCAGGAATTGTATTACAAGCCAGAGATACAAAGAAAGGCAAATGGTTCCTGCTTTCAAGGGTTTCATAGTCTAAGGGGGGAGACAACATGCAAACAACTATGTACAACCAAATTATATGCAGGAGAAATTGTAAACAATTAACAGAAGAAAGGCACTAGAATTAAGTGGGATCTGAAAAGGATTCTTATTGAAAGGGGTATTTTAGCTGAAACCTGAAAGAAACCATTGAGGTCAGGCAGCGGAAGTTGGGGGGTGGGGGGAAGGGGTGGTTTCCAGGCATGCTGAATAGGTGAAAATGTCCCGAGTTGACAGAGTGTCTTATATGAGAAACAGAAAGGAGGTTAGTGTCACTGATATGTTCTGTTTCCACAGGATTAATACTATACATTCCCAGCCTTGCAGCCTTAGTACTAAGGGCCTAAGTATCTTTGTGAAAGAAACAGAGGATATGAACTCTGTTTCCTGTTGCTGACATAATAAGCGTGTGTGTGTGTGTGTGTGTGTGTGTGTGTGTGTGTGTCAAGAATTTTTATGCCTGGTGGAAGAAGCTGTTCTGCTGAGAGATCTGGTGAAGGTTGGAGTTGCCTGGAAGGCTGAAGTGGCTGCTGCCTCCTGGAAGGCTGAGATTTCTTTTGGGTCCTAGGGCCAGCTGAACTGCTGGAGAACTGAAGAAGCATTACTGGGATAAGACTTTCTTTGTGGCTTGGTTGATCCTTGAGTTCCAGGCAACAGAATTTGTGAAGGTTTTGATATGTGCTGGACCCTGAGAACTTCAACGTGTAACAAGAAGTGCTGGGAGGACTGGATGAGAACCTGGGAGCTGTCTGTTTGGTGGATTCAGGTAGGAGCTGGGACCATGGAAGGGGATCCAGGGAATCTGAGAGACCACCCTGAGTCAAGATGAAGAAAAGGCCTTTCCTTGGATATGGAATGCATGATGAAATTGAAGTTTACTAGACATCAAGGGGTGGAGGGTTTGTATAATTTTTCTAATGATTGTATTTAGTGATTAATGATACTTAGTGACTGATTGCTAGATAAGTGACTGATTAAGTTAAACTGTGATTGCCCCATGAGTAGAAGATTGGTTATTATATTGTGAGATGACTGAATGACTGAGTGAGGAGGCAAACCTCCTTAGGGAAACCAGATGATTATTCTTTTGTTCTTTATTCTAAATACTGTGACCACTTTGGTGAAAACTATGTGGGCATTTTAATGTTAAGCTGCTGTGAACACTAATTGTGATTTTCTGTGATAAGATGTAATGTTGTGAATATTATATTATGATTTGTTGTGAATCTTTACCTTGATTTGTAATGGAATAAATGGAATATTCGCTATACTGTGTAATCAGAACTTTAAAAGCTGTTCACAGTCGCATTCTTTTGGGAAGCTGCATGTGCATGGTGTTACAGCAGGATCACATCTAGGAGAAAAACATGGAATAGGCACTTCAGAGAGCTGTGTTTACCAATGGGGAATGGTGTAGTAAAGACATTCGAATCAAGAAGAGAGAATACATAGCCTTGCATTGGTCTGAGTAAGTGTGTTCCCTGGGGTAGGGGTGGGAGGATTACCCATTTGTAAGAATGTAAAATAAAATAAGAGCTTTCCTGGCTTCAAAAGTGAGTGCTGTTCTTTCTACAGAAAGCACATTTCTCACACTGAGAATTTTATATTTGATCCTAAATGTGAATCCTGAAGTTTGATCCTAAACTACATTGGAGTTTCATGAGTTAGGAGTATAGGAGAGGGAGATAACATGATCGAGCCTTTACTTTAAGATCATTGCCAGCTGAAGGGAGGATGGACTGGAGTGGGGAGAGACTTGTGGCAAAGAGACTAACCAGTGAAAATTTTCAACAGTCCCGGTATAAGTTGAGCTGTGCAATTCCAGAGCTACTTTCATTCTTAATGTTCTAATGTACCCCTTGTACCTGGTTGTAGGTAGAGCTTTCTTCATTAGCTTGATCAGCCACAACCAAATACGCTGTGTCCTGATTCCAGCATTATGATTTCATTGATCTTTTTCAAAAACAAGGGGTGAACAACAGCAGCAACAATGAAGGCTTGTACCTGATGTGTTTGCAATTTGTCTCTCCATTACACTGTGAGCTCCACAAAAGTTTCAAGAAGCATGATAAATAACAAGAAGCATGTAGATATTTACCTGAACTGATACAAAGCACAGTGAGTAGGCCTAGGGAAACCATGTACACAATAACTACAATATAAATTGAGAGAGAAATCATAAAATTATAAATATAAATAACTACTCTGGCGTGCCAAAAAAGAGTTATGAGATGATCTCTATGTGCTGAAGGTATTAGCACAGCAAGTAGCTAATTGTAGAAATGGAGTCAACCACACCAACTTATGTGTGGTTATTGTACATAAGTGTACAATCTTTGATTCAGTTCTGGAGCTGGCTTAGTAATACTCTATTACATTCATGGGTCATAATTTATTTAGTCATTCTCACAACTAATGAACATCCCCTTAGTTTTGAAGGAATTAATGGGATTATTATATCAAGTGGTAATGGGAATTCAGTGAACCATATAGACTCCCTTTTGTTATGCAGTTCTGGAGCTAGTTCAGTTACCTTTCTATTCGTTTATGGGTCTAGTCCAACTTTCATCCTACGAAAAAACTTTCTTCAATTGTAGAAATTGGGAGAAAATCTAATTGCATTGTTTGAACCTAGCTCTTCAAAGCTGGGAAGCTGGATCACACCTACCCACTGCTTAGAGACCAGGTTACTGTTTCATAGATACATACAGGAGGCACTGGAGTTCCCTATGGTTTTTCCCCACTCACTGACCAATGCCCACCTGCTTTATAAGGTAACAGACAAAGAAGGCATCTTGCCAACATTAAGCTCATAAATTAACTCTAGCAATATTGTTATTCTGCACAAACATAGTAAATATTACACGATGTCATTCTTTATCTCACAGTGCAGCCTTCGTAGGACTGTCACTATGATTATTCTATCTAGAATCTTTGGGGCTATCCTGGGAGTTATTATCAAACACTTGGAACTTAGACATTTCCATGGCCATGGAGCCCGAGAAACCAACTCTGAGAAGGACAAAAAAAAATCCTCCTTATATACAGTTAGACTAACCAGAAACCTGATCAGATCCAAAGACTGATGCAAGGATTTTTCTCATAATTGTACATCTCAAGCAACCCATATGTCTTATCTGAAAACTGACCTATACTGATCAATCAGTTATGCTTTCCATGTTCCCTTGCTTTTTTATAGACACTTGGAGAGTGAGAAACCTTCTTTTTTGAATTCAGGGAACTGTACCTGTTTACTCTTCCCCTCCCAATTTGTAAAGTCCTTAATCTTTCATCCAATTAAATGTCAAAATACCAAATTTGTACTGTTTCCTTTTGATTAACTGGTCTTATTCGATCAGTTATTTTTAATGTACAAGAGTCATCTTCCCCTGTATTTTGAGTCCAGCCCCAAGCTGAGGAAGGGTCTTGGTCCCAATTTGTTGGACAATTGCCATGCATTATTTAATAAATCAATATCCTTGGAAGACTGAATCTTTTATCTTTCACCCACTATGGTCATTATGTACGGAAAATTGCATATAAGACCAGATTTATTTGATATGTTGATCAGTTTAAATGATTTTTCCCCTTTTTTCTGTTAAGAAAAATCTTTATTATAATGGATGGCTCTGAGGGAAGGCAAGGGATTCAAGTGATATCTAAGTAACATTAAAACAAAAGATATCAATCAAAATGTCTTTAAAACAAAGAATATAGAGAGGGCAGACTCATGATGGTGGTGTAGAAGCAGGAGAACTCCACAGCTCCCCCCATAACGACCTCAAATACCTATAAAATGTGACTCTAAACAAATTTTAGGGTTCCAGAACCCACAAAATTACAGAAAAACACATCTCCTGCTGAAGGCAACCCAGCTGGCAGACAGGAAGGGCTCATTGCAGAGCACTGGGAGTCAAAACCAGCTGGGCCTGAAACCACAGCTTGGCCCCAGGGTGGCCAGGAAAAGCCACAGCTGGAGAACTCAGGAGAGTGGATCACTGGCAGCTGTGGTAGTTTCCAGACTTATCAACCCATAAGACCCAAGGACAAAGTGAAAGGTCAGAGGAACTCAGCCAAATTTGGAGGAGAAGAGTTGGTCTGGCTGATGGCCCACAGGGCAAGAAAGCAGCAGGATCAGGAACTGTCTCCATGTGGCTGCTTTAGAGCTTGTGGCCTGCAGATTGCAGGAGGGCCAAGCAATCATTCAGAGGCTAAGTGCTCTTGCATTAACCTGCCTGGATCAGGATCATGGTCTTGGGTGATGGTCCTGAGGTGTATAACTAGTGAGCCAAAGCTGGTGGGGGCTGCTGAGACAGTAGCCTCCTAATAGCTCCAGCAGCTGCAAAAACCCCAACAATTTGGGACAAAGCTCTCCCCCTGGGAAGCAGACATCTACTGTGGCTCAAAAATCAAGTTAATTGACTGGCAACATGAGCAGGCAAAGGAAGCAAACCAAGCCCAGCAATCCAACTTTAGATTCATTTTGGGGGGATAAAAAGGATCAAAACATGGAATGGAAGGAAGATAACACAGTCAGCACTCCCACACCAAAAGCTTCCAAGAAAAATGTAAACTGATTAGAGGCCATAGAGGAGCTTAAGAAGGATTTTGAAAACCAAATAAGAGAAGCGGAGGAAAAATTGGGAAGAGAAATGAGAACAATGCAAGAAAATCATGAAAAGAGAGTCAACAACCTGACCAAAGAAAATAACACCTTAAAAATAGATGAACTCAAATGGCAAAAGAGGCCCAAAAATCTAATGAGGAGAAGAATGTCTTAAAAAGTCAAATTTTCCAGATGGAAAAAGAATCTCAAAAGCTCACTGAGGAGGATAATTCCTTCATAATTAGAGTGGAGCAAATGGAAGCAAATGACTTTATGAAAAATCAAGATACTATTAAACAGACCCAAACAAATAAAAAAAAATAGAAGGTAGTGTGAAATATCTCATTGAAAAAACCACTGACCTGGAAAGTAGATCCAGGAGAAACAATTTAAAAATTATTGGACTACCTGAAAGCCATCATCAGAAAAAGAACCTAGAAATCATACTTCAAGAAATTCTCAAGGAAAATTGCCCCGATATTTTCAACTAGAGGGCAAAATAGAACTTGAAAGAATTCACCCATCATCTCTTGAAAAAGACCCCAAAAAGAAAATTCCTAGAAATGTTATAGCCAGGTTTTGGAGTTCCCAGATCAAGGAGAAAATATTACAAGCTGCTAAGAAGAAACAATTTGAATATTGTGGAAACACAATCAGGATAACACAGGATCTAGCAGCTTCTACATTAAGGGATTGAAGGGCCTGGAATATGAATATTCTGGAGATCAAGGGAGCTAGGATTAAAACCAAGAATCATGTACCCAGCAAAAATTGAGTATAATGTTTCAGGGGAAAATATGGTCATTCAATGAGGTGGAGGACTTTCAAGCATTCTTGATGAAAAAAACAGAACTGAATAGAAAATCTGACATTCAAATACAAAAAGAATGAGAAGGTAAACATGGAAAAGAAATCATAAAGAACTTATCAAAGTTGAACTATTTACATGCCAACATGGGAAAAAAACCAGTAATTGTGACTTATGAAACTTTTCTCGGTATGAGGATAGGTTAAGGGAATATAAATATATATGTATGTATGTGTGTGTATGTGTATATACATACACACATACACACATACATACATACATATACATATATATATGTGAATGTACGTATATATGTGTACATAGACAGAGGTCACAGGATCAATTGAATAGGAAGGGATGATGTTAAAAGATGAAATTGAGAGGTGGGAGAGGAAAAGAATGAGAGGAGACAGGGAGAGACAGAATGGGATTAATCATCTCATATAGAAGAGGCAAGAGATAACTGTTACAATGGAGGGGAAGAACAGGAAGGCAAAAGGAAAAGGGTCAACCTTACTCTCATTGAATTTGGCTTAGGGAAGGAATGACATACACTCTAAATTGGGTATCTTGCCCTACAGGAGAGAAGGAGGGAATGGGGATGAGAGGGGGGATGATGGAGGGGAGGGCAGGTTCACGGGGAGGGTTGTTAGAAGCATAAACTTCTGTAAAGGGACAGAGACAAAGTAGAGAATAGGGGGTGGGGCAGGATAGGAAGGAGGAAAATATTGTCAGCGTTACATAATATATCCATTGTGGAGATGTTCTGCATAACTACATATGTACAGCCTATATTTAATTGCTTGTCTTTCCAGTGGGGGTGGGTGATGAGGGAGGAAAGGAAAGAATCTAGAATTTAAAGTTCAATAATCAAATGTTAATATATATATGTATATATATAATAATAATTATTATTATTATTAATTACATTCAACTGGGAATTAAGATATACAGCAGGCACTGGGGTAGGGAGATTCATCTTGACCTACCAGAAAGTCAGGGGGGTGAGATGGGTGAGGACATAGGAGAAAACAGACTGGGGGAGGGAGTATACAGTGGGATCACTGTTTTGGGGTGGTGGGTAGGGGAAAGATGGAGAGAAAATTTGCAACTCAAAATCTCCTGGGAATGAATGATGTAAACTAAAAAATAAACAAAAGTTAATTAAAAAAAATAAAACAAAGAATATAAATTCCTAGTTTCCAGGGGCTACTTACCTTTTGTCTTTACACTTCCAGCTCTTAGCAGAATGCCTGGAACATAGTAGATGATTAATAAATGCTTGTATATTTATTGATTAAATTTATTTACCCATTTGCCTACCATTTATCATCCAATTTGCTTCTAGATTTTTTGTGATTTCATATCCTCATCCTATAAAATTTTTTGAATAGAATACTCTTTTTATTCATTGCTGATAATACTTTCTGCATATACTAACAACAATAGGTTTACTGGATCAAATAGTATGTTTTTTTAAAAGTTTTACTGTGCACTGCCTATTTTCAGAAGGATTCACTGCTTGTAATTTCATTAGTAATAAGTCAGAATTATTTTTGCTAATTTTAATTATTTTTGCTAATTTGATAGGCGTGGGGTATTTTAACTATATCTTTTTTTATTACTTGGTGAGGCCAAGCATTTTTTCAAGTCATTCTTCACAGTTTTTGTTTACTCTTTGGAAAATTATTTGTTGATATTCTTTGATCATTTCTACATTGTGAACTGGGAGTTAACACTGTGACTTTTTTAAAAAGTACTTTCAGATAACAAGCAATTAATCAACAAGCATTTATTAAAAATAAAAATCCCTATCCCTCAAATGACTTACACTGTAGAAGAGATGGTAGAAAGTATTAAGCAGTAAATAAGCTGAAAAAGGGAAATGGCAGAGATAGAATATAAAATACGAAGACAAAATACCAGATAGGAAAAAAAATGGAAGAACACTTCAGGTTTCTACTTACAAAGCAACTGACTATGAAGTCATAAGACTACTTTCAAAGCACATGCATGTTAATCTTCTGGGGAGAGAAAAGAACTTCATTTAGCAGGCCTAGGGGGGGAAAAACTGATCTAAGAGCTGTTCCAGCTTAGTCTTGAAGGAAATTACAAATTTCTAGTGGCAGAGGTGAGAAGAGAAAGCATTTCAGACCCAGACACTGAGTTTTTCAAATGCTTAGAGATAGGATATTGAATGTTCTGAAGTTTGTTTTTTCTGTCACATTTGTAATATATATCTTTCCAAACTATTTTCTTTAAATTATGAATCTTTTGTCATTTACCTTATTATTTTAATGTAATTGAACATATCTATGTTTTTAATTACTTCTATTTACTAAATTAAAAAAAATAAATCTATCCCCTCCACAACTGAAATAAATACTTCAGCATATTTTTATTTCTATTTTTAAAAAAAGGTTCAAATTTCTCATTTAGGTAGAATTCACTGGAATACTTATTATAATATAGGGATGCAAAATTTTTTCTTGTTAACTTGCCAACCAATCAAGCCCTACCAAGATACTTGAGAAATGAAACATAGGGTATAAAGGGTTTGAGGCTTTGAGAGGTCCATTTTTACATGACTCATCATTAATATTTATTTTTCTGCATTTATTTTTGGGCTTTGTGCCCCAAGATATGGTCAAGTTTTGTAAGAATTCCATGCATAGTTAAGAAACATGTAAACTTCTTTTTATTTGCCATTCAGTAATTACTAGAGATCTATCATATCTAACGTTCTTAAGGTTCGATTCATGTCATTAGCTTCATTCTTATTTATCTTTTTCTTAGATTTTTCTATGACTGAAAGTATATTGAGTTCTTCCACTCATAATTTTACCATGTATTTCTCTCTGAAATTCAATTAACTTTTCCCTTGAGTATATAGATATTATGTAATTTGATGTGTGTGCATACAGATGTATTAAATATTGATACTGATGTATTACCTAAGGTTTTAAAAATCACATAATGTAATTTCCCTCCTTGTCTCTCTTTAAACCTATTCCTGCCTTGTCTGAAATAATGATCTTTAGTTCTGCTTTTGATTTTACTTGAAACATTCAATTTTGCTCCAACTCTTTATTGTAACTATGTAAGTCTTTATGATTCAAATGTATTTCTATAGTTCTGATTGTTTGTAGCTCATTTCTCTGCATCTTGTCCTCTTGTAATTTTCCCTTTAGGTCAGCTAGGGGATAACAGTGGATAGAATGTGGGCCTTGAAGCAGGAAATTCATTGTTCAGTCACATCAGACTCTGTTTTCTTGGCAAAGATAGTGGAGTAGTTTGACATTTCTTTCTCCAGCTCATTTTACAGATGAGGAAACTGAGGCAAACAGGGTTAAATGATTTGCTCAAGTTCCCTGAGCTACACAGCTAGTACACATCTAAGACTGGTTTTAAATTCCAGTCTTCCTGACTCTAGCCCAGTGTTCTATTCCAGTGTACTACCTAATTTCCCCTCAGTTTAAATCTGGCCTCAAATATGGACTGTGTCATGCTGGGCAAGTCACTTGACCCTGTTTGCCTAAGTTTCCTCATCTGCAAAAAGAACTGGAGAAGAAAGCCACTCCAGTATCTTTGGCAAGAAAATTACAAATGGAGTCATGAACAATTGGATATGACTGAAATGACTGAACAACAACACTTTTCCCTCTCTTTGCTCCTGCCCTTTGTGAACTACGTTAAGCCACTCATCACTTGGGAAAGGCTTAAACCCTGGATTAGCCAATCAAGAGAAAGACATTTTTGGCCCACTCCAAGCTTAACCTACCATAAATTATGTCTTATGTCCTCTGGGATAAGAGACATGCCTTGCTTAGCCCAAAATGCCTCTCTGTGTCAGCAATTACAAAGTTGGATGAAGCTGACCAGGAACAGCTTTCTGTTTATGATTGTCCAGGTTAAGACACCATGAACAAGACATTATCTTGAATAATGAGATTTTTCTTATCTTGGTATTTTATGGACACATGTTATGCTACATACACATATTTATAGTTATGTTAATGATAAAAGAAACACAGACATCCTGGATCTATAATTTCAATAGACACTTTGACTATTCTCTTATTTATTTGCAAGCTATCATATTAAAAACCTCCTTTCTCATATTATGGTTAACATATATAGAGACTATAATTTTAGCTGACATAGGCATCCTGATTTGGGATTATTATAAGTGTGTAAAGGGTCTCCTTTCAGCTTGCTTACCTTTGAGTTCAGAATTATTTTCTGACTCCAACGCGCTTATGATTTTCTGGCTTAATGACAACAAATAAACATGTTACAGCACATGTACAGTCTCATTCTGTTTGTTCCTTGGTCAAACCTTGGGTAGGGCGAAGCCAATTCTATTTGTTCTTAGGACAAACCTTCAGTTAAGGGGGAAACTGATTCAGTTTTCTTCTTTGGACCAAATCTTTATGAAGAAGAAGAAAGGAGAAGGGGAAACAATTTTCTCAACATTTTTGAAAGATAAATTAAGAGACACCCAGCTCAGATTAGAGTTTGTTTTGTTTATGACTATTGCTTTACCCAAACTTCCCCCTCAAATTCCCCCCTCCTCCCTCTGCTATTTACCTGTTTCACTTTAATGCATTTCTATATTAAACTTTGTGTATATTTGTGTATGTAGCGAGGTGAAGGAATGTTGAGGCTTTGTTTAAATGAAAGTGAGTTTCAAAGAAATGTCCATTCACACCACCCCTACTCAGTATTTGTAACTTCATCTTACACCACTATTACGTGACATAATCAGATATATATCCTGCTTCCTTTCCTCCCCAGCAGAGTCTCCTCTTTCTCTCACTTCCAACAACTCCTGAGACCATCAAAACAGAACAAATCACCACCAGATCTTCTGTGTGTTTTATTTAACTTTCTCTGATTCTTTGAACTTTGTTCTCTACTGTTAATGATTAAAAAAACAATTTATCCTGACATATTCTCTTTCAATTGTTCAAATATGTTATCTAATCTTTCACTTGACTCTTATGTTTCAGTATAAAAGTTTCTACTACTCACTTCTGGCATTTTCATCAGGAATGTTGGGAAGTCTTCTTGGAGATCCTATTTTATTAAAGTTGAATCACTTTCCTCTGTTGAGTTATACTGTTTTGTCAGAAAGGCTACTCTTTGTAATAAGTAAGCCTTAATATTAGTCTTCTAGAAGAACTTATTAAAAGCTCCTGTTTCTTATATAACGCTAGATGCAAAGTCTTAAGTGACCCTGACTATCTTGTCAGTATTTGAACTCTTTCTTTTTGACTGCTTGCAGTATTTTTGACTCCTTCCAAAGTCTCCATTTATAAAGTGCTCAGAATTTTCCAGCTAACTTCATTTCCCATTAACTGCTCTGCTAAATTTCAACTCCATGAAGATCATGCCTCTCCAAGGTGATAAACTGATTGAAATGTTATCATCACGGAGATCAATCTACCTTTGTTACTCATTACCTCCTCAGCGCTCTCTGTAGGTTCTTCCTTCTGTTGGTGGGTTGGAAGGCAGAAGAAAAAACTCTTCTCTTTATAGAGGGCTTAGAATTTTCTAGTTCATTTCATTTCCCATAATCTGCTTTGTTTGATTTTGATTCCACAAACATCATATGTTCCCCTTCTATCCAGAGTACCCTACTGCTCTCTCCCAGCTTTCAGTTTTCTTTCTTTGTGTATTGTCTTCCCCATTAGACCATTAACTTCTTAGGAGCAAGAACTTTTTTTTCTTTTTTTTCTTTTTTTCTTTTTCTACTTGCTTAGAACAGTGCCACGCAGTAAATACCCAATAAATGTTTATCAACTATTAACTACTGTTCTGTGATTCCATTTCAAAGCATCTACTCAGTTCTGGACTATTCATCAGGTTCCTTTTTCCTTTCTCTAATTTGGATGAAAAGTAGCCATAAAATCATACATACAATGAAGCATTTGCCACTAAGTGAAGGGGAGTCATCTGCACAGAAATAATAATTAAACTCATGGGAGCTAATGAGGTCACCAAGACATAGAGTATACAGAAAATGAACAGGGCCCATGAAAGAATCTTGGGGTATGTTGTTGTTATAACCATACATTAACATGTTCCTCTGATTCTTGAAGTTGTCTAGGGAGAGTGAAATACATCTTTATTTTCTATATCTATTTCAACTATTAAATGAAATAAATTATATTTCTAATTATTGAGCTATAAATTTTTCTCTTCACTAAAGTTTAAAAATAGTTTCTGTAGTAGATAAGAATAGTTCTGCCTTGAGGTGGCAAGGTGATACAGTAGAGAGAGACTAGTTTGGAGAGTCCTCCCTTGAATACTTAATAGGTGAGAGACCACAGTTACCCCAAAATGGGGTTGTAAAGTTTCAGAACAATTGAAATGACTGAACATCAAGACCATGGTTAACCACTTAAACTTTCTGGGCCTCAGTCTCCTCATCTGTAAAATGAAGAGATTAGATTCTATGGCTCACAAGTTTCCTTCTAGCTCATAACCTGTGATTCAATGATCTCCCTTTCTTCCTTTTTGTTATTAGAGTTACTATTTCTCAAGTAAATACCTTTATTTTGCAAAAATTAGTAAAATTTGGATGCATCCATTCTTCACTCTTTTGAATTGTTTAGAATATATATCATAATGCAAAGACAGTTATTTCTTTTATAATTACAAAATATTATATACCTAATTTTATACACCCATGTATGGATATGTATATAAACATATTTGTGTATGTGCATGTATGCTTATTTGGATATTAAAATATTAACTATAATTAGTAACAAGCAAAGTATATTTCTTTCTTAAGAACTTAGCATTTATCACTTTTAGATTCCTTCTTTTGATATTTGCAAGGATCTGATTATGGATTATTTTTTGTAGACTCATATCTGTCATAGAATTAAATGTTTCTATTTTCAAGCAGTAAGTGCTTCCTTGCAGAAAATCTATTTGAGATTCTATCTGCTTTTTAAGAGACATTTGCAGGAGGTCACAGACAACATAGTAAAATAATAGGAAGGAATACAGAAAGCTCCCCTCTAAAGCACCTTCCAACAGATCTAGAAAACTTATTAGACTAAATCCTGATGAGAAAATTCAAGAAAAAAGTGACAGTGAATCATTTTTTCCAGCCCAGGTCAACATAAGGAGACAGAGATCTAATGACACTGTGAAGCACAGTAAGTTTGTAGATCCCAAGCCTGAGCTGTCCCTGAAAAACTAAAATAATACACTATTTAATATTCCAAGAAAGCAACATCAGGAATGACCCAGACTTTTCCTCCAAAAGTGTCCAAAACCTAACCATAACATCACATCTAAACTCAGGAAGCATTCTAAAAGAATGGGCAAACAAAAAAGAACCCCATCACAAAAAAACTATTAATGTTACAGAGAAACTAAAGACACATACCCAGAAAAAGAAAACTACTCCAAAACACCTAAAAGCAAAACCTCAAAGAAAAAGAAAATTTGGTCACAAATTCAATGAGAATTCCCAGAAGAGATGAAGCAAGAGTTTTTAAAAGGTTTTTATAAATGAAATGAGAGTGTTAGAGAGGGAAAAATGGAAAAAATGGAAACCATGGAAGAAAAAATTGGAAAGGAAGTTAACAGTGTCACAAAATAGGTACAAAATCTTATCCAAAAAATAAGCTCCCCAAATATTAGAATGGACTAAATAAAAGCCAATGACTCCATAATAAAACAAGAAATATTAAAACAAAGTCAAAAGAATAAAAAAAATCCTGAAGGAAAATGTAAAGTAGAAGATAGCAAATAGATTTAGAAAACAGGAGTGAAAAAAATTTAAGAATCAATGGACTCCCTGAAAGTCAGTATCTCCAACCTCACAAAGAGCCTGTATTTCAAGAAAGCTAAAAAGTAAATTATCTAAATGTCTTAAAACCAGAGAGCAAAGTGGAAATAAATAGAATCCACCAGTCTTCTCCTGAAAGAAATCCCCATGTGAAAATTCCCAGGAATATAACTGCCAAAATGCAGAGCTTCCAGGTCAAAGACAAATGTGCTGCAAGAAGACAGAAAAAAAATAATAATTCAAGGAGTGAGGAGCTGTCAGAACCAATCACGATTTAGCAGCTAACATAAAAAGGAGTAAAGAGTTTAGAATACAATATTCAGAAGACAAAGCTTATAGGCTTGTGTCCAAGGATAACTTAAGCAGCAAAACTGGGTATAATTTTATAGGTGGGAAATGGATCTAATGAAATAGAGGACTTATGAACATTTCTTATGGAAAAGACCAGAACTGTGTAGAAATTTTAAAGTTCAAGCTAGGGAGTTACAGGACATAAAAGTGTAAACACAACCAAATAAACTTAAGGGGCTAAACAAAGATATACTGATTACATTCAATGATGAGGACATAGACCATAGAGGAAGCCTAATAAGAAGCTCTGCTAGTAATTCTGTTATATCCTGATGATCATAAAAGATAGATGGGAAGATAGTGGAAGAGGAATGGGGATGGCAGTGAGGGAGAAAGGGAAGAGAAAGAAAGGTTAAAGAAAATTGTTTTACTTAATCAGGATATCCAAGTAAAATTCTACACCAAAAAATGAGGGGGTTACCACTGATACTTGCATCTCACTACCTTACTTCCATCTGAAGTGGTTAAGGGAGGGAAGAAAACACACACACACACACACACACACACACACACACACACACGAGTTAGACACAGAAATACATTTCGCTCAACTGAGAAATAGGAGAGAAAGCAGAGGAGGGAGGAAGGAGAAATAGAGGGATAGATTAAAAAAGGGATTAATCCTAAACAACATAGACTCTAAAAACGAGCAAAAATGTTTATGGTTCTTCTTGACTTGACAAAGAATCTGAGAGGATACATCAATTGGAGAAAGGCTGAACAAGTTATACTGTATAAATATAACAGAATACAATTGTGCTGTAAGAAATCATGAACGGGATGTCTCAGAGATACCTGGAGAGATTCATATGAACTGATGAAAAGTTGAACAGAACTAGAATAAACTTTACACAATGACAATATAGTAAAGACAAATATATACGTGTGTGTTGTTGGTCAGTTGCTTCTGTCATATTTGACTGTTTTGTTATTTCATTTGAGGTTTTCTTGGTAAAGATTTTCTCTGATCCATTGTTGTGAAAGGTATATCCTTCCCTGCTACTTTACATATAGGTCTCATATTCATTTGGAGCTTACTGAAATATATATGAGATATTGCTCAAATCCTAATTTCTGTCCTGTTGCTTTCTAGTTTTCTCCTAAGTTTTTTGTCCAATACTGAGTCTTTATATTCCAGTAATTATGTCATTTCCTTTTCCAGCTCATTTTATAGATGAGGAAACTGAAACAAACAGGGTTAAGTGACTTGCCCAGAGTCACACAGCTAGTAAATGTCTGAAGCCAGTTTTGAATGTCTTCCTGACTCTAGGCCTAGTACTATAACTATTATATCACCTAGCTACCTTAAATATATAGCTATTTATAAATACCGTATTTTCTAATAAAATAAATATGGTACATATGTGATGTCTGTAGAAATGGAGGAAAAGAAAGAATAAGGGAGATGGCTCATACACACACATATGGTCAATGTAGAAACATGTTTTGCTTGACTATGCATATTTGTAATAGATTTTATTTCACTTTCATTCTCAGTAGAGGAGAGAAGGGGCAGAAGGCAGATTTTTACTCACAAAAAAACTTTTTCTAAATAGAAAAAATAAAAATATATATTTTTGAGTTTTAACATATTATTTTCAATAGACTGATGCTACTGTAATTATTGTTTTAAATATAACTTCTGTTTAAAATGATGACTGAAGAAACTAATCTTTCTTCCATGTAGCATTGTTCAAACATTTTAGATACACCAACCTGAAAATTTACCCTTTCCAGGAAGCAAATATCTAGTCCTTCAACTGATTAGGGAAACTGAGGCCTTGAGGCCATATGTGTCTGTCTAGATCCTTAAATACGACCCTTTGACTAAATCCAAACTTCACAGAAAAAATCCCTTAATAAAAAGATTGGTTCTGTAAAACTTGGACTCAGTCAAAAGGCTGAACCCAATGTTATCCAGTTTATCAATGTTCTTGAGCTCTAAAGACTAAGTACAATACTGAAGAAGTGGAAAAACCAGGGCTGGGAAGATTATAGGACTATACTTCCTGATCCCCGGAAGCTCTATTTCTTCCTCTTCCAACTTTTATTTCCTTTTTATTATTACAAACTTAGCAAATACACACAAACAAATGCTTACTTATACAAAAAACAGAAAAAAGATGCTTGTATAAGACACTGTGAATCTATTGTGTACAGTTTGTTCTTTCTTCAAGTCCATGTTAAATCTCCTTTGAGAGCACCTACATTAATGTGCTTTTCCACGTCCCTCTCCTTGAACTTCCCTTTGTTCTCCTCTACAAATTTTTATATGGATTCTCCCTTTCTTCCTAAACTTTTTATTATTTAGCATCACCAGTTATCACCATCTTTACTGCCTCTATACTTTGTACTCCTCCCACCCAAGCAGTGCCTCATAACAAATCAGCCAAGCCATGCAAATCCACACATTGACCATATTTGAAAAAATGCATATCTCATTTTGTACCTCTAGCCTATCACTTTTCTTTCAAGAGGTAAGAAGAATGCTTCTTCATTAGTCATCTAGAGACATGCATAGTCATTACATTGGTCAGAATTAGTAAGTCTTTCAAGGATGTTTTTGTTTGCGATGTAGTTATATTAAGTAAATTGTTCTCCTGGCTCTGCACACTTTCAAGTGAAGTTCATGCAAACCGTAGTTCATACAAATGCACTCTCTCTCAGTGAGTCGAAGGAATACAACTTTTTACATATAATTCTAAATTATTTTCCAGAACTGCTGAATTGTTTCACAGATTCATCAGTTGTTCATTAGTGTGCCTGTCCTCCTACAGCCCCTGCAAAAACTGCCATACTGCTTTGTGGATCTGACAGGTGTGAACCGGGATCTTTAAATGTCTAATTATTAACGATTTGGGATTTTTAAAATATGGCTGCCAATAGATTTCCTTTGTTCTTCTGAAAATTGCCTGATCATATATATCCTTTGACCATTTATCTATTGGGGAATGGCTCTTGCTTTTATATCTTGGATATCATACTTTTATCAGAGACATTTACTGCAAAGTTACTTCTTCCCACCCCCAAGTTAACTGATTCTGTTGTAACTGCATTACTTCTATTAACATAAAGCCTTCAAAAATTTAAATAATTAAAACTTCATATCATCTGTAATCCTTTCTATTCTTTGTTTAGCCAATAACTCTTCCCTGATCCTTAATTGTGAAAGGTATATCTTTCTCAGCTTCTTTATATGTAGGTCTCATATTCATTTGGAGCTTACTGAAATCTATTATAAGAAATATTGGTCTGAACTTAATTTCTACTTACTGCTTCCCAGTTTTCTCCTAACAGTGAGTCCTTATCCCAGTTAATTAGAGTCTTAAGGCTGATTGAACACTATGCTATTATGTTTAATTGCTTCTTGGTCGTCTTCTCTCTGTTGTTTTTATAAAGTTTAAGGTCCTTTTAATTAGAATAGCAGGGCAAAACATTTTTTAAAAATCCTTTCTTAGGTATTTCATTTTCGTCTAGGATCCTTTACGTCTTTTTGTTGTTATTTTTAAGCACTGGTCTAGAAATTCAAATCTCATTCTCAGACACCATCAATGTTTTTTGTTAGCTTTTCAATTCCCAAATCAGTTTTTTTTCATTAGCAACCCTTGCCTTCAGGGGTCATCAATGATAAAAAAAAATACCACCTGTAGACCTCTGGTCTTCAATTGCTTGCCCAAGAACTCATAATCTTTGTCAATGCTTTCTAGACTTCTGTACAATTGTGCTCATGTGAATCACTCAAAGTGCATGGTCTCATTTGTTTAGACAAGCCTTGGAAGGCTCTCTGTTATGTCTTGGATACATGCCTTGGTAAAACAAACATTTTTATTGTTGTTACTAAGCAGACAAACAGTTTCCTCAGTTCCTCTGAGCAAGGAGGAGCCATTACTATTATTCTCCTCTTCTTCCTTTGATCCTCACTAGATCATTTCTCACTTGACAGCACTGATATATCTACTTTATCATTCTTTGGAGGACAAACAAATGCTATTTGTTGTTTCCCAGGCATTTCAATCTTGTCCAACTCTTTGTGACCCCATTTGGGGTTTTCTTGGCAAAAGTACTGAAATGGTTTGCCATTTCCTTCTCCAACTCATTTTACAGATGAGGAAATTAAGGCAAACAGGGTTAAGTGAGTTGTCCCACAGTGAAATAGCTAGTGTCTGAGGATGGATTTCAACTCAGTTCTTTCTGACTCCAGGTCCAGTGCTCTAGTCACTGCACCAGCTAGTTGTCTAACAATCATGCAGGAAGTTAGTATTGTAAGTCGCATCAGAATGTAAAGTGTGCAATAGTGTTAGCCATTTTATATTTCACCTCACTTGGCATTGTTCAATCACTTTTAGAATTTGTTTGCTGATAAAATGGGTTAGACTGGGCCCTTTCTCTTGAAAGTTGTCAAACTCTTGGATAAAGAATCCTCCCCTTCTAACAGTTACTGTCACAACTGTGGATGTTACTGAAAATATTGTAGCTACATCCATAAAACTTCCAACCTACTTAAACTCATAAGGATGTCTTCCCAAGGAAAGGAAACACAAAAAAAGAGGCACAAGCAGTCAGGCACCTCCAATGCAAGCTCACTTGGTTAAATTCCCCACTACGTGGTTGAGATCTAGGGCATGACACTAGGGCAGACTGTTTTTCCTCACTACTAACTGTAGTGATGAGGAGTCAATATTGCTGCTAAAAAAGCTAAATCCAAAAGATCCCAATCTAAAGCTATTTTCTCTTTTTAAAAAATTACCCTAAGTAGTCAGCTCTTCCTGCCAAATAACCAACTGGGGACTTTTAATCACTGTGAATTGTAAAAGCCCTGCATGACTGAAAGTAGATCCTCCATCCAACACACACACACACACACCCCTCCCAAATGTACAGTGCTGGACTAGAGCCAAAGAGAATGGTGGTAGTGGTGGTGTGAAGTGGGTATAAGGGGGGAAATAGAGGCCCCTATATTTTTCAGCTGGGGTGTATTTTGCCCATCTGGGGTCCACGTTCTGAATATAGTTATGTTTTCTTAAGTCCAGAGAAATCCTAAACACTGTCATTTCAAGAGCCTTGCATCAAAATTCTCCAAACAGTCCATGTGGCATGGATCTGACATTATTTTCAGAAATTACAATCACTTCCAAAAATGCAGATTCAACAAAGAGGTTACTGCTTACTTAAAACCTTCAAAGGATCTGTTGTTCTAACCCAAGGAAATTAAGAGAAGGAGGGGGGAAATGAGATAAAACAACAAAACAGGAAAAAAATAACAGAAAGGAAATCTGAGTTTCCTCTCTCAGAGAAAGAAATTCTAATCCCAAATAAACTCCCCAGACAGGTAGGTCTCTCTCTATGGGATTAGTCAACCTGGGTTTGACTAGAAATCAATATCCTGTGTCAAAATTCTTCCAAGATTTTCTCAGCACATAGGGCCAAACAACTGGAGGTCTAGACAAAATCTCTAGATGATCCTTTCACACGCTGGACATGCCAAAATTTCTACAGTAATGGTTATCCAAAAAAAAAATCGTGTTTCCTACACTAAGTGACACCTAAAATTTCTCCAAGGGAAACTCACCCCTACAGGTGAATCAGGCTTAATTAGAAAAAAAAAAGAAAATAGAGTATCAGGGAAACACTGAACATATGTGAGGTTCCCTAAAGGGTTTGAACACTTAGAATTGATTGGAATCAGAATCTCAAAAAACCCGTATCTAACATAGAATCACTGACTGACTGGATTCATAAGGTCTCACAATCTACATTATTCCCTGTTCTGAATCCATTATAATTGAGATTTGGGACAATGTAGTGGCAACCGCACTGGCATACCCAAGATGCCTGCTAGCTCAGGTTCTTAGATCTGCTTTACCAGGAAAGATAGCTGTGTAAGGGTCAACAATCATTTTCAATTACATTCACTAGTTCAGGGGAAAAGTCACACACTGAATATCAGAGAAAATACAGAGAAAATATTGTAACAGCAATCAATTTAGCAAATACTTAGCCCTTAGTAACTTAGGGCTAAGTATGGAAGGTGTGAGCTCTGTCTCCTGTTGAGAGGGTGTGAAGCCCCCTGTTGCTGATGTGGCAGGAGGGGATTGGCTGAGACAGGAGGCCAGCATGTGTGTATATAAGAAGAATCCCAGAGACAGAGAATTAGTATCAGAAATGTTCCTCTTGGTGGCTCCTGTTGGAGGTAGAAGGATTGTCACAGCATCTGGCCGCTGGGCTGCTTGACTGAAGAACTGAGTTGGAGTTTTCTTGACACAGAGAGAGAGAGAGAGTTTCTCAGCATCTGGAAGCTGACTGAGAACTGAGCTGGAGTTTTCCCGAGACCAGAATCTAGTGAAGGCCTCCTGAAAGGCTGAGATTTCTCCTGGGTCCTAGAGCCAGCTGAACTGCTGGAGGACTGAAGAAGCACGACTGGGATAAGCCTTTGTTGGTTCGTACCTTGGCTGATCTTTGAGTTCCCAGCAACAGAAGTGGTGAAGGGTTTGAGATGTGCTGGACCCTGTGAACTTTGGTGTGTGCCCTGCAGACTGGATGAGAAGCTGGGAGCTGTCTGCCCCTGAATCTAATGACTGTTTGGTGAATTCAGGTAGGAGCTGGGACCATGGAAGGGGTTCCAGGGAATCTGAGAGACCACCCTGAGTCAAGATGAAAAAAAGGCCTCTCCTTAGATATTGAATGATTTTACTAAGACATTGAGGGGTGGAGGTTTGTACTGTACTTAGTGATTAATGATATTTAGTAATTGTGAATCTAGATTAGTGACTGATTAAGTTAATGGTTGCCCGATGAGCAGAAGATTGATTATTGTATTGTGAATTGACTGAATGATTAAGTAAGGAGGGTTTCCCCCTTAGGGAAACCAGATGATTATTCTTTTGTTCTTTGTTCTAAATATTGTGGCCACTTTAGAGAAAACTGTGCGGCCATTCTAATATTAAGCTGTTATAAACACTATATTGTGATTTTCTGTGATAAAATAAAATGTTGTGAATATTATATTGATTTGTTGTGAATGTTTGCCTTGATTTGTAATGGAATAAATGGAGTGTTTACTATAAAATGTAATCTGAACCTTAAAAGCTGTTCACAGTAGCATTCTTTTGGTAATCTGCTAGTGCATAGTATTACAAATATCAACAGAGAAATGAAGACCAACAGACAGGGCTCTGACTGCCTGAATCAACTATATACTTTACAGACATCCCTGGATGGAGAGAGCCTTTATATTTGAGCAGTTGTGGAGCTCTGAACATATAGCCACTCAGAATCTCTACCAGGATCTACAAGATCCTTCTCGTAAGTGAGCACCCAAAGCAAAATACAACTCAGAGTATAAATACACTTCTCAGAGCCAGAAGGCATCACAACCCTCGAGACTCAGTGCCTAATTAGAAATGAGCAAAAGATATGAAATCCTTCCTACAAGCAAGCATCCCCCAAGCAAGTTTCCCTTCTCACATGGGCTCCATGTGAGGCATATTAATTTATGGGGAAGATCTTATATCCAATTAACATTACAGACAAAGAGGTTCATTTCTAGGGAAGCTTGTCCTCTAATTAAGTAGGACTAAAGGTCCCCTTTCCCTACATATTGGTTCATTAATCCTGATTATCTGACTAATGTAAAAAGGATGAACAAAGAAACAATAGGATACTCACTGTACAATATCACCAAAAGGAACTAGCATTAATTCCTGAACAGAAAGCAAAATAAATTTAAAAGGTCTATATTTGTAATATTCTTACATAAGAAGTATACATAACCATTAAAATATTGCACTAGTATATATGTTTTTAAAAATCTTGTTTAACTTATTCTATTGATGTATGCTTATCACAACATGTATCAATAGAATGATTTAAACATGATTCTCTAACTTAAAACTTCTGGTCCATTTTGCTGGAGTGTTAAAATTTAAGTCTCGCTGAGTCATAATTCAGTATACAGGAGTGTTAATTAGCCATGTTTACATTTCATCTCTCCTTTGAACTATCTGAACATAGCTGGTAAAAAGTATGCTAACCAAAAACTAGAAAAAGAACAAATTGAAAATCCCCAATTAAATACTAAATTAGAAATACTGAAAACCAAAGGAAAGATTAATAAAACTGGAATTAAGAAAACTATTGAACTAATAAATAAAACTAAGAGCTCGGTTTATAAAAAAATATATAATTGACAGACTTTTAGTCAATATGGTAAAAAAAAGAACAAAACCAAATTTCAAGTATCAAAAATGAAAAGAGTGAATCTACCTCCAATGAAGATGAAATTAAAACAATAATTAGGAATTATTTTGCCCAATTGAATGAACATAAATTTGACAATCTTAGTGAAATGGATGAATATTTACAGAAATATAAATTGTCCAGATTAACTGAAGAGCAAGTAAATTACTTAAATAACTCCATCTCAGAAAAAAGAAATTGAACAAGCCATCAGTGAACTCCCTAGGAAAAAAATCTCCAGGGTCAGATGGATTTAATTGTGAATTCTATCAAACATTTAAAGAACAATTGATTCCAATTCTCTGCAAATTATTTGGGAAAATTGGAGGAGACAGAGTCCTACCAAATTCTTTTTATGACACAAATATGGTATTTATATGTAAATCAGGAAGAGACAAAACAGAGAAAGAAAAGTATGCTAACCAAAATGGGCCAGTTGTTTCTCTCTAGCAGCTGACCTCTTTAAGGCAGAAACTTCTCCAGGTTCAGTCCTAGGAGCCTTTGTTCAAAGGGATCAAGTTCTCTCTTTGACTTTGCCCCCAATCAAGTAAAACTCCAGGGTAATTTAAAACAAAACAAAACAAAACAAAAAAACAAAGAAGCTTGGTTATAGTTCATGTCTAGGGATTCCCCAGATAATAGGTAATAGTACGTCTTCCCACACATGTAAGATATGGGTTAGTTTTTTTATTTCCTCAATCATGAAAAATGCCTAAAATAAAAAAGGAATCAAAGAGTACATAAACAAACACAGAAAACTCACAACACTCAAAATTTTACTTACTAGATTCCCTAGAAGGTAATGTGCCTTTATAGTACCGCTGAATAAGTATTTTCCAATTATTTCACTATTACCTTATACCATCTGTACAACTCTCAACAATTACCACAGAAGGTTGCCAAGGTCTAGATTTCTTGCCCATTTGTTGACTCTTTTCAGTCTATCAGCTATGGCATCCTCCTGTTGATATTTTTCTTCTAAGACCACATTTACCATGTTCTTCTCTGGGTTACCATTTTCTGCTGCTGCACTTTGAGTGGTAAGTATATGTGTGGGGAGAGGTGAGGGAGGTAGGAATGCCTCTTACTTCCTTTGTTGTATTCACATTTGAAAGTTCAATGAAAAGGGAATAAAAGGGTAGAGTCATGTCATAGTTTAATCTAGACCACAAAGGAGGCAGTTCCTCTAACAAAAATTTATCTTGTTAGATCTCAATTAACTACTTATTAGTAGGCAGCACCAGTCACTAAGGATAAGAGTATATCCCTACCATTCAGGACCTCCAACTTTCTCATCTTCATGGCAACTGAACTCTTCTATACACATTATTTTTCCCAAGGGCAAATATTTTCCTCTTTCTCCCTTATCTTCATTCCACCCCATCTCTTGGACCAAAGACCTCATGATGCTCCATTACTTCCAGTAAAAAGGAAAATCACTAGGTTTACCATCTGCCCTAGTGCCAAAATCTGATAACTTCCTGCATTTTAATTTAGAGTACTTCTAGACCTGTCCAAACACTGTGCAGTTGTACTGTTACTTTTTGTCTTCCACAACTAGTGTGCAAGCTCCTTTAGAACAAAGGCCATCTTGCTTTTTTAGAAATTGTATCCCTAGCATTTTGCCTATACATGGCACATACTAAGTGCTTAATGAACACTATTTCATTCATGTATGTATTCACAAGCCTGGATTCATAGAGAATGCTCCCTTCTAACAATGCCCTAAATGCTCTATGATCTCATCACAGTGATTGGAAGAATTGCTAAATTGATGAGTTCACCTGATTGCTCTTAACTATATACTTATTTGTGTGAATACTGTAACACCATTTTGGCTTTCTTTTGTGTTTTTTTTCTCAGGACTAGGATTACCTGAGCATGTTGGTAGGCATATGAGAATGAAGTAGTGGGGAGAAAGAAACTGAAGAAACAAGACTCCTAGGACAAGGTTCTGAAGGATGTAGAAGGGAATGGGTATCCAAGATACAAGTAGAAGTTTAGACTTAGGGGAGAGCAGTGCTATCATTTTTTCTCTGACCAGGAAGAAATTTGAAAATAGGGGAAGTAAGGAAATTTATGTTAGAAGACTTTAATCTCCTCAAAGAAATAAAAGAGAAGATAATTTTATAATTATTAGAGATGGGAACATATTTAGCATCAAGAGACGATCAAAAAAGATTTTGTATAGGAACCATGGAGAAAGATAAGAAGTTAATGAGCACAATTTTTTTTAATTGCTGAATAGTAGTGAGGTCCTATTTAAATTTGCAATGGGTTAAAATGGGGAGAGGCTTTAGTCAGAGAAACCATCCATAAGGCTAGTACACTCATCAAAACCTCCAGTCAAGTCAGCAAACATTTATTAAGTGTCTGCTTGATAGAAGACTACATATACATATGTAGGATAAAAACAAGAGAGGAATCTAGGATGGAAATGAGTAACTGAAAGTATAATGGTGCTTTTGACAGTACCATGGAAATTCAGAAGATGAGTTTGTCAGGAAAGGTAATGAATATTGTTCTGAGTATGTTGTTAAGTTTGAGATGGCAATAGAACACAAATCTGAGATTTCCAAGAGCTATGTTACATGGGGATGTTAGCAAAGATATTAGGGCTGGATATATAGGTCTGAGAATCATATGCATAGAGCTGATCATTGAACTCATAGAAATTGGTAAGAGAGAATTATAGAAGATGATGAGTCGTACTAAAGTGACTGAAAAAGCTGATTTAATGCTTAGAGGTTAAAGCATTGAGGACAGAGAGAAAGCAGTATAAGACTGCATAGGCCTCAAAAGAAAAAAGGATTATGGAGGAATGGACTATCCAGAGCAAATACCACCACAGAAGTAGAAATGGAAGAAATATCTGGAAAGAACAGATAACAGAATGCTATATTTGCTCTGTGTAGAAAATACAGTTGGAGATGTTGCTCCTGCAAATCATTCGTCACGGTGTAGATGCCTATGTAACAGCACACTTGAGAACATACACTGGAACAGGTCCAGTTGAAATTGGTTGAAACTGAATTTGTAGTCCAACATGTCTGCTTATCCCTACAGCTATGGGGAACTATGACCCAATAAGATCAGGGAAATCAAAGACAAAATGAAGAGACAAAACCTAAAACCTGGGATCCATTGTCATTCCTACCTCCACCATATGTAACCCCAGATTTACCAGAACAAAACTTAGTAGATTTAGGAGAATTATTATGCCCACTTGACGCCAGGAACAACAAGACTAGACATCAGGAAACTGCTACTGGTCCTACTACACTTAGTGTCACTCCTAGTGCACCACCCCACTCCAGGTTATGTCAAGAATTAGTGCAGTGTAGACAAGATATTCAGAATTTCCCTCACCCATTGGGCAAGGAACATCCTCTTTGTAGAATTAAATCCTCAGAGGCTTTTTGTCCCCTCTGAGAGGGGTAAATAGGGTTTGTAAATGTAACCCTCACTAATAGAGAGGTGAGAAATTTCAAAAAAGAAATGAAGTCTTTTATTGAGGATCTCATAGGGCCGTCCAAAAAACTAGACCAGTTCCTCAGACTGAGTTTTTATACCTGGCCTGAGATGATGGCCATTATGAACATTTTGTTAACAGGAGAAGAAAGAGGCATGATCAGGAGGGTGGTTATGAGAGAATGGGAAAGACAACCCCCTGTAGGTCAGGGGGCTATGGCAGCTGAACAAAAATGTCCAAATATTGACCCCAACTAAGATAAAAATAATCCAGGGACAGAGAACACATGAGAGATCATAGATCTGATAACTGAAGGTATAAAGGATGCTGTCCCTAAGTCCCAAAACTTTTCAAAAGCCTTCTAAATACAAGAAAGAAGGACAAAACTCCTTCAGCATTTCTACAAAGACTAAGGCAGGATCAAATGAGAACATATTCTGGCATGGACCCTGAAGATCCAGTGGCCTAACTCCTGTTGAAGGTCTATTTTATTACCAAAGTTTGTGAGAAGGGAAGAGGAAAAACAGAAACAGAAGGCAAAAATAACGATGGTGACAATTGATGAGATGATGTAAAAGAAAATGGAACCAGTGTCAGGAAGGGAAAAGGTTAAAATAAGAGAAAGGGGGAGAGAAGGACTTGGAAGAAGATAAAGGCAAGGATGAGACTGAAGATGGCTTAACCCTCTGATCCCTGCCAGATGCTATCAATGTAGGAAACACAGTCATTTCCAGTGTGAGTGCCTGGAATTAAAAAGGTAAGATAAGGTAATTCTCCTCATGACTTTTGATGAGGATGATGAGTCTGAGGGGTTCCTTAATTCCAAGTCCCACCAGGAACCCTTGATAAATTCAGAGATGGGACCACTAGGTGAGGAAACTTTTCCTGGTGGACACTGGGGCTGCCAGATCTTCATTGAATTTTATACCAGGTAGAACAAAAGTCTCTAACCAAAACTTGATAGTTTCAGAAGTTAAAGAGGAGGAGTTCGGAGACTAAATATCTAAAACAACTACACTTAGATTGGGCAATCAGTGGATACAGGAACAATTATTTTATATCCCTGAGGCAGGAAGTAATTTATTAGGAAGAGATTTGATAACACAACTAAGTTCAGAGCTTGTGGCATGTGACAAATTGTGGTTGCTATGGTTGTTTTAACCAAAGAAGATGAAAATCAAATAGATCCAAAGGTTTGGTTGAAGGAGAGAAACAGATTGGGATCGAGAATCTCCCCCTTCCCACTTAGTATTACACTCAAGAAAAAGGGGGACGTAGTATGTCTAAAACAATACCCTATTCCACTTGAGTAATACAGCTGTTTATAGATAGTCTGGTTGAAGATGGGCTCCTTGAGCCATGTATGTCCCCTTTTGACACCCTGTAATGTTAAGGGAATTTGAAGATCTTCACTGACCCTTAATAGGTCCATGTGACCTGCTTTGGGCTTTGGCCCACTCCACAATAAAAGGGATCAGAGCCCATGGTGGAAGGAGTTTGCCAAATGGGTATAGTAGGAAGGGTGGAGCAGGAAGAGAGAGCAATAGCACTGGGAGAGAGTGAGGCAGAGCTGGGAGAGAGCTGAGGGAGAGCAGCTAGAATGAGAAAGAGAAGAATTTTGAGCAGGGGAGCTTGTTTGTGGGGAGGTCGAATGGGAGGAAGGCTTGGGGATGGTAGTGTTTCCTGTATTGCTGATATGTATAAACTTCTTTGTTGCCATAGTGGAACTGGTTTTCTGGTATCTGAATAAATATCTTGATTTCATTTTTGAGGAAGAGAGTTTGCTGTATTTTGCAATTCAATCCAGAAAACACTTCTTCATATTCATAGCAGCTGTTATGGGCATCACATCCTCAATATAAACCCCCATTCTGCCAGGGCAGAAACCTGATCAGACATACCATATGATCCAAGATGTGAGGGCCCTCCAAATAAGACATACAGTTGTACCCAACCCTTACACCCTGCTGAGTAAGATCCCCTTTGATCACAGGTGGTTTAACACAGTTGGTTTAAAGTATGCTTTCTGGGTTTGCCCACTGGCCTAGGATAGTAGAGACATGTTTACCTTTGAATGGGAAAACTCCTTCAATGGACAGAAACAGCAATCCCAGTGGATTGCCCCAGGGCATTACAAAATCCCCTAACCTATTTGGCCAAGTATTAGAGCAAATACTAGAGAAATTCAAACTTCCTCCTGGGACTACTTTGTTACAGTATGTAAATGATTTACTAATCTCAGGAAAAAAGAAGAGATAGCAGAGGCCACTAATGCCTTGTTAAACTTCCTGGGGGAACAAGGACTAAGAGTACCCCAAGGTAAATTGCAGTTTGTTGAGAAAGAAGCAAGGTTTGGGGGCTACTTAATTAGTGAAGGACAAAGGAGAATAAATCCAGAGATAATGAAGGGAATTGTGGAACTACCATTTCCAAAGAATTAAAAAAAAACACAGGAAGTTCTTAGGCCTGATCAATTATTGTAGATTATGGATTGATTCCCATGCTTAGAAAACTAAGGCCTAATATCTCAAATTTCTAGAAAAAATGTCAAATATACTTCAACGAACACAAGAGAAAGAGTCAAGAAATTAAAACAAGCCTGTAATAGCAATCCCTTCTCTGGACAAACCATTTCACTTATTTGCAAATGTGAACAAAGGAGTGTTGCTAGGGTTTCTGACTCAGAACTGGGGAGGAAAAAGACAACCAGCGGCCTTTCTGTCAAAATTATTACACGCTGGCTCACAAGAGTTGACCACAGTGTGTCTAAGAAGTAGCTGCCACTGCTACGTTGCTCCTTTGGAGGAGCCCTGATGGTAAGCATTCCCAATCAGGTCAGGACCACTTTGAACCAAAAAGCTAGGAGATGGTTAACCTACTCTCAAATTCTAAAATATGATGCAATTTTGATGGAAAGGGATGACCTGCTGCTTGTAATGGTAATGTAATTTGAACTTGAAGATCCCTTTGTATTGGCTAAGGTAACAGGTACTTAGCACTTAGTAATTAATCACGCCTCTGTAAAAAAAGCAGAAGGTATGAACTCCTATCTCCTGTTGCTGATGTAACAGGAAGGAGTGTAAAGCCAAGCAAAGGCAACTTACAAGGTTCAGAAAACCAGCATAGTAACTCTCCATTTTATTTAGTGACCAATTAAGGCAAAACATTCACAGAAAAGAGAAAATTAAAAAACAGCATTTAGCATGTGTAATTCAATAATTTAGTAAGTCCTCAATTCAATCCAAGTACTACTCCACCCCTGGGCAGTACATTCATTTAGTCAATCACAAAGTCTCTCTTCTCAAATAGAGATTAGTTTCCAATCATAAACAAAGTACATTCATTTGGACAGTCACAGAGCACAAAAAAGTCAAAAGTTTCCAACCCCTGGATCACAACCGAATTACAATTATCATGAGTTAATGCCAAGCACCTTGTCAAAAGTGGCAGTGGAGAGCACAAAGGCCATCTACCCCTAAGTTACAACAACGTTAAGATAGCATCACAGCATTTAATATCTAAGGAGAGGTCTTTTCTTCATCTTGACCTGAGGCAAGTTCTCAGCAATCTCTGTTCCTGGGGAGACAAAACTTAACAAAGCCACAAGATACGTTGCCAGCATCCTCATCAATTCACTTTCTGTCTGCAGAACAGTCCCAGAACCCCTGAAAACATCAGCAAGACCCTCTTCCAGGATTTCTGTACACATACAACAAGAAAACCCTTCTTCAGGGCTTCTGAACCAAAAGCAAAGCTCCAGGATCTCTACAACAACAGCATTGTCCTTCACCAGCAGACAAATCTGGCACAACATCAAAACAGACAGACAAAATACCAACATCACATCCATGCCTCCTCATTTCTTGACAGCTCTGGGCAGCAGTTCTCAAAAGTCCTAGGCAGCTCTTACTAGCCCTCAGCAGTCTCTCTCTCAGCAACTCTGGCCTCCAGCAATTTTCCTCTCTCTCTGTCTCCACAATACTGCTCCCCAAAAGTTCTTCTGACTTCCTCTGTTTGGGCCTGTTTCTAAATCTACCACATCAGCTCCTACCAGTTCAGCCTTCCCTTTTCACTTCAACAAATACATTCCACAAATGGGATTCACAAGCTCTGGGTTTTAATACTTAACCCACAAAACAAGCCAATACAAGAGGATCTTTAAATTCCATTACCATTACAAGGGGCTATACTGTATATAGCAAAAAGCCCCAGAGAGGGAGAGTCAGATCTTCTTGGAACAAGCTCCATGGAGGCAGAAGCTGCTGCCACCAGAGAGGCTGAAGTGGAGCCAGGGAGGCTGGAGAAAAACCCCCTTCCCCTCCTGACTGAAGAAAATGATTTTTATTTGGAAAGCCTGGATGAAGTGATTTTAATTCTGGGAACAGGCTGAAACTTCTGAGAACCAGTCAGAGCTGAGGGCCAGCCTTAGTTGCTGAGGATTTCCGAGGGTTAGCCAGAGTTGTTGAAGACTAAGGAAGCATGACTGTGATGCTGATACTTTTGTGTGAACTTGTTGGTGGCTTTGTTAAGCTTTTATTTCCTGGGACCAAAGACTGTGAAGGATTTGAGATGGACTGGACACTGTGAGCTCCAATGTGGAACAGGAAATGCACAGAGAGCTGGACAAGGATCTGGGAGTTGTCTGCCTTTGAACCCAGGTGACAGTTTGGTGAATCCAGGTAGGACCTGGGACCATGGAAGGGGATCCAGGGAACCTGAGAGACCACTCTGAGTTAAGCTGAAAGAAGACTTTACTTGAATACTGTGTACTGAGAAATTATAATTTACTAGTGACCTAGGGGTAGAGGGTCTGTGTATTTTCCGATGATTGAACAGTGAATGATGAAGGATGATTGAATGATTGAGTTGGTTGAATAATTAATTGACTAAACAACTGTAATAAGTGAATGAAGACTGAATAAGTGACTGATTTGTAACTTAGTGTGCCCCATGGGTGGAGAAGTTTGACTATTGTACTTTGTGTCCCTTAAGGAGGCAAACCTCCTTAAAGATGATTGAATGATTGAGTTACTAAATGATTGTTCTTTGTTCAAACCTTCATGAGTACTGTGGTGAAAACTACGTCCCATCTTGGTGATAGGTTGTTGTGAATGCTATATTTTGATTTTCTGTGACAAGGTGTAACATTATGAATGCTATACCTTGATTTACTGTGAATGTTTTGCTTTGTTTTGTTATTGAATAGAGTGTTTGCTATACTGTGTAATCTGAACCTTGAAAGCTCTTCACAGGAGTCATCCTCTGGAAAGCTGCTCGTGTGTGGCATTACAGTACTTACCACTGGTTCCTGTCCAAATCCAGCTACCTTCCTGTGGAAAATGGAGAATGGAGGCAAGGATGTAGAACACAATTGTCTAGATATCATTAAATACCAGACACGGGTACATCCAGACTTGAGAGGTGTCCCTCTTCACAGTGGACATTGCTCATTTATTGAGGGGTCATCTAGGGGATGAAAAGACGCAATGATTATCTGTAATTGATGGGAATAACACTTCACTGAAAGAGGTAGATAGATTACCAAATACATGGGCCACACAAATTTGTGAGTTACATGTACTAAATCAAGCATTAAAACTGTTGGCTCAAACACAGGGCACCCTTTATACCAAACCCATATATGTTTATGGGGTAGTACACACTTTTGGGAAAATTTTGTATGAAAGAGGATTAATAAATAGCAAAGGGAAAGAACTAGTACATGGTGAATTAGTAAGGCAAGTATTAACAAATTTGCTATTGCCAAATGAAGTTGCAATGGGGCATGTGAATGGACACCAAAAAGGGAATACACTTGAGGCAAGAGGAAACAGATTGGTTAATGAAATGGCTAAGGAAATGTGAGTGCAAGCAAGGTGGGATTATTTTTGCTTTTCTTTCAGATTTAATTTTCCCAGGCTCATGCTAAACTGTAAACATCTGAAGGATTAATCTCTGATAATTCATGGCTGTAGAACATCGGGTGTTGAGTCACGAGGATTTTTGCAGCTCTATGCACATGGGTTCTCATGCCTTTCTGTGCTGAGCCAATCAGGTGCATAGAAAACTTATAGATACAGAGAATATTGAGAAAAAGAAGAAAAATGAGCATGAAGAAGAAAAACAAACATGAAGGAGAAAAATGAGTGTGAAGAGAGAAAATGAAGATGAAGAAAATGAGCATTAAGCATGAAGAAGAAAATGAATGTGAAGAAAATGAACATTGAAAGTTGAAAATGGAGCACTGAGAAGGCTTTCACTGCAGCAAAGACCTGTTGAAGGGTAGAGATCTGCCCATGGGAAGGAGCTTAGCTTGCTCCCCTTTTAAGCAGCTGCTATAAAGGAGCCTCCCAACTGTGAAAGTGAATTGAGATGGTGGTGCTGGTAAGGTGTGTAAATATTTTTGTTGCCCTGTTAAGCTTTGTTTTCCCAGAGACAGAAGCTGGGGACAGGAGCCCCTGGAGCCTGCTATGCCTGGACTCAGGCAGGAGCAGGGAGAGCTTGGAGTGGAGAAGTTCCTTCCCTAGTGAGCTGAGACATGGAGCAGAAGCAGAGAGCTACCTACTCGTGAACCAAGGTAGGAACAGTGAGAATGCTTTCCTACAAATTTCCCCTGGGATGGTTTGGGACACAGGGGCTGGAGTTGTCTATGGTGGAATGTAGAAAGTGTAAAAACCTGAGGACACACCCTGTTGGCTCTGTTGCCCAGTTGAATGAAGGAGGGAAAACATTCCAAAGGTTTGTTTTGTTTTTTTTTAAAGCAAAGCATAAAAACCAACTTCCTTTTTAAAGCCTTGGATAAAGATGACTGGCTTAAAAGTGTCAAGTGTTTGATAATGCTAATAGCAAATGGTCATCCCACCATTTTTGAGGTGTATTTCCTTATAAGTTGATATTTCTTCAGATGAAGCTTCAATAAAAGAGAATGTAATAACTAACAGGAACATAAAACTCAAAACATGTGGCATCTGATTTTTCATTTAAATAGAACGAGAAGAAAGGTAATATATTACAGGCCATCACCTTTGACTTCTATTCTTATGAAGTTCCTGGATACATTTTCCAGAGACTAGTGGAAAAGAAATAGGTAAGTGTTCATTTAGAAAATCACTTCAGGTGGCACGGTGAATAGAGCACCAGCCCTAGAGTCAGGAAGACCTGAGTTCAAATCTGGATTCAGACACTTAATACTTACTAGCTGTGTGACCTTGGGCAAGTCACTTAACCCCAATTGCCCTGCCTTCCCCCCTCCAAAAAGAAAACAAAAAAGAAATTTAACTTACCCTATAGAGAACTAGTAGGTGAAAGGGGAAAGAAAATGGAAAGGGGTGACTGAAAGAAGGGAGGGCATATTGGGGGAGGCAGTGGTCAGAAGCAAAACACTGGAGACAGGACAGGGTAAGAGGAGACAGAAAAGTATAAATGGGGAGGTAGAAATAGGATGGAGGGAAATATATTGTTAGTTATCATAACTGTGAATGTGAATGAGATGAACTCTCCCATAAAATGGAAGTGAATAGCAGAATAGATTAAGAAACAGAATCCTACAATATGTTGTTTACAAGAAACACATCTGAAGCAGAGGGATACACACTGAAAAGAGATTTTTTTTAAAAACTGGAGCAGAATATAGTATGCTTCAGATGAAGTAAAAAAAAAGCAGGGCTAGTAATTCAGATGTCAGAAAAAGCAAAAATAGAACTGATTAAAAGAGAAAAGGAAGCAACCTACAACTACATCTTGCTAAAAAGTACCACAGATGATGAAGTAATATAAATACTAAACATATATGCACCAAGTGGTATAGCATCCAAATTCTTGGGCCCATTTTGGCCATGGCTAGTAAGTGTTAAGTGTCTGAGGTTGGATTTAAACTCAGGTCCTCCTGACTCCAGGGCTGGTGCTCTATTTACTGTGCCACCTAGCCACCCCCCTTCAGTGTAGTTTTGTAAGTAAAGTTAAAATCTATCAAAAATAAATTTATACATCCTCTAGTTTATGTATGTACATAATTAAATTACTATATAGGTTTAAGATAAATTCACATTGTCTTTTTTCACTTATTTACTAATATAAAGAAGTTTTTTCTTATAAAAAACAAATAATGTTAAGAATTGAAGTATTTCAGGGTTTGCATTTGGATGCACTTTATTTTCTTCAAATTGGGATGGTTCAAGTTGAAGTGTCTGCTTTTAACTAACTCTATCCTTTTCCTGTCTAATCTACCACCAAGCTCAAAATTACAAGTTGCCGAACTGTCACACAACAAACATTATTAACCAGAGCAAACATGCCCTAATCTGTGATATATGTGATACATGTGTGACCCCTATTTGCCCTAGAGAACAGAAATGCTGATGGAACATTTTGGAACTGAAATTTCTGGGACTGTTTTGTTGAGAATTTCTGGGAGAAAGAAGCCAGAAAGAGTTAAAGACTAGACTTAGTGGAGTAGGTCCTCAACCTTGGGTTCATGTGGACAGGGCAGGGTACCAACCATTGCCCATGGTTGCTCTGTCTACTGCCTCTGCTACCATTTTGCTACTACTGCTGCTTTCTAGTTAATAAACATTTGTTAAATGTCTGCTAGTGCTAAGCACTGGGGATACAAATGCAAAAAGATTTCCCCTGCCCTAAGGAAATTACAATTCCATCAGGGAAGTCACACAAAAGGAAGCTGAAGAGTAGGATAGGGAGTAACTGGTACCCAATTTAGTTGCTTGGTAAAGTCAGAGGTGTCCTAGCATAATGTAGCAGTTGAGAAATGAGACTGATAAGGGTATACTGTTGGACAGATCAGGGCTGAGAAGCCAATGGTGAACTGACAATAATGGTTTCTGAGCTGATCCAAGCACCCTTAGAAATAATTCTCCTTTCCTTTCCTTTCCTTTCTACCTCCCATCTGTTCCCCATCAGGGAAGGAAGTTGCTCCCATTAACTGCATTACTACACTCCCAATTATGCCTCCTCTCCTTTCTAGAAAGAAGGAAGCAATTGGAAAACTACACAGCCCAAAGTCTTCTGCAATTCATAGCAATCAGCTGTTTTACAGTCACAAACTTTACTCCTCCCCTTTGCTCTATCTCTTCATTGCCATTGGTTTATAAAAAAAGAAAACCTGACAACTGCTTACCCTTGTGTGATTAATATTAGCTTTGCAGGTAGAAGATTAGGGAAGGTTTAGTCTAAGGAAAAAAGCATTCCACTTTACCTTGAGGGATAGGGAAATGGCAGAGCCATTTATTACCTCTGGAGATCACAAATGCATTGGAAACTTGAATTGAAGTAATACTTCTAAACCAGCTCAGGTTTTAAACAGAAGAGAATTGAAAGCAGAGAGATTAGTAAACTAAAGTGAATTTAAAACCCCATAAATAAAAGAGCTAATCTCATGAGACAAAAGCAAGCAAAGCATTTTGAAAGAAAGATCACTTACTTAGGCCAACTTTAACCTAAGTCTTTGAGAATCACATTCATCTGAATATATGAACCAAGGAGGCAAATCAAATGTTTATCAAAAATGGAAACTCTATCCTTGTGTATTTGTTACCAATAATGTAACCACATACACTTGCTTGATAATTCCCATTTGTGTGTGAGGTGGCATTGATTCAATTTGATACAAGCAGCCAGGATCCACGGCCCATAAGAACTCACTCTTCATTTGCACCATACTGACAAGCTTGACCCATAATCACCGGCACTGCACTTGCTCAATGCTGACCCAGCATTATATAGCCATAGATAATGTAAACTGATGTTCTTATTGTTGGCATGATGCCATCTTTGTGTGCTTTCCTATATATCAGGAAAGCATCAGTCAGTGAATGTGGATTTCCTATACAGAAAATGGATGGATGCTTTCCTCCCTCGTCTCCCTAGCCACTGCAATAATAAAGAGAATGAAGTGTGGGTCCTGTAGGGTGGCTACCATCACATTGCTGCCAGGAATAAAGAGAAAAGGTGGATGCTTTGCCCCACCCTACCTTGTCTCACTGGCCATCATGAGGGTAAAGTGACTATGAACTCATCTCCACTGTCTCTTTCAGTCTGCATAGATCCGGTGAACCTGTAGTGAGCTGAATTCCTGCCTTACATTACCTAATTTACACACAGAAAAAAAAAAACAAGCAACAACTGGGACTGTTTTAAAGCCAGTCTGAAAGAAGAAAAAACAGTATCCAAAATAAATTGGTTTTGCATTCAAATATAGATTATTGGGTGAAATTCTTACACAAACTTGGTATTTACTGTTTTCAGGGAAAAAATAAACATATACACTATATATGAGTGTATATATACACATGCAATGGGTCCCTCCTTTCATGAAGAAAGTGACTCCAGACTGGTTCCATGATTTTCTCCCCCACCTCTCCCTAGAACTAACCAAAAGTAATGCTATGGAAACTATCCTTCAGGAGTCCTGGGAACCAACCTGGTTCCCACATGCCCCATGTGGATGCCAGGATAAATTGACTGAGAAATAGAATTTAGACTAACTAGGTTGAGTTTGCCAACAGGAGACTCTCCCCCAAAGAGGCAAACATCCCCCTGAATGAACAGTATACAGGTTTATATACGGGAGTCAGGGAGTGAGAAGCCAGGTAGGGGACAGGGCAAAAGATGATGTATCAAGGTCCCTGTTGCTTGGACTTGAAACTGATCTGACACAATTACCCTTTTACTCAGTTGTGAATCTAGGACAGTGGTCCTAACCTTCCCAATGCCGCCACCCTTTAGTACTCATATGTGCGCAGACCCGCCTGGAGACGGATAGGGGAGAGGTGTCTCGGTTCCTAAGACCATCAGAAATACCTGTTTTCTGATCTTAGGCAACCCCCTTCGACCCACAGGTTGAGAACCGCTTGATCTAGGGGTTTCTGCGAGAATGGAGCATGACAGGATGAGAGGGAGGGAGGGTGCAGAGGGTTTTGCTGTTTCTCAGAACAGGTTGTACAACATATCCTGCTTTGGGTTATTTGCATCACAAGGGGTTAGTACAGACTCCTATGTGTGACCAGAATGGAGTGATCTTTAAATGGAGCAGCTCTGTATCTATACTCTTTTCCCTAAAGAAAACTAATAACAAGTTTCTCTCTCCATGCTCATCCCTAACTGATTCCCTACCCCCAGGGCTTCCAGTTCCAGATGTGATCTATTTTGAACAAAGGGAAACACCATGGATCCTGGAGTACACACACATATATTCATTCACTCCATTCACAAAGTTACACTTTCATCACCTCACCTGGATTATAGCAATAGTTTCCTAAATGTTCTCTTCATCCTAAATGTTTGCCCCACTCTGATCCATTATCCACATAAATGCCAAAGTGATTTATTTTCCTAAATCAGAATCTGAACTCTTCGCTACCTCCTTTTTAAAAAAAAATTCTGTGGTGGTTTCTTATCATCTCCTCTATTTGGTATGTAATCTCTACATTTTTACATCTCTACAATTTTCAACTCAATCAGCATTTTTTAAGTACCTACTATATGCCTGGCACTGGGAATACACAGAAAAAAAAAACCAGTCTCTGTCCTCAAGGAGCTTACAGTCTAAGGAACACATCACATAAAAACGAAGCTGGAACAGTGGGAAGGTGAGGAACACCAGGGAGTAGTTTGCTCGGTGGAGTTGAAAGCAAGCAAAGCTGCATTTGGAAACCTGGCACCTTCCTACTGTCCAGTCTTGTTACATGTTATTTCTCCTCCACTCTCACTCTAAGAATGCAGCTACTTTCACCCAACCTGCTGTTTCTCACACAGTGTTCTAGAACAATCTTCCACTTCTTTGTCTTGGCACTGGCTGTCTGTCATGAATGGGATGCTCTCCCTTCTCAACTCCGCTTTTAAAAATTCTGGCTTTGTTCAAGACTCCACTCAAAAGCTGTCTTCCACAGGTCTTTCCTATTTGAAGACTCTCTTGATATCCCTAATTGCTTGCACCTGCCCTGCCTAACGACTTTGTATTTAACCACTTTTTATGTATTTGTATTTGTTCTTTTAATGATACTTGTTGGAAAGCCAGAAAGGTTTTTTATTACATTTATTTTACATTTATTCCTTCCTGAATAAATGGGTAGCCTCTTCAAAAGACTACAGAGAATCAGACAAATGCAATCCCTTTAATGCTGCTTCCATTCAAATTTCCTGCTTCATCTCTCCCTCCAGAACTGGGATTGGTTCCAGCTCTTCTGGGCTGCAATTTTTCTGACCTGCCCACTACATATCTACTCTTTGTGTGTTTCCATCTCCCAAAAATGGGCTTCATGTGCCCTATAATTGGATAATGAGGCTCTAATTTTATGCAGGGACTGTCAACTAATATGTATGAGGCTAGTTAAGTATGCATGTTAATGAAAAGTTGGTGACCGTCCTTTGACCCTAGCTGAGGGTCAAAGACCCAGTTTAGCTCAGGCCTCTTTCAAGGGTAAACTTACAGATTTCTTCCAGCTATATGATTGAGTAGGGTTGCCCTGCCCTTCCTCCCCTCATCCTGATGTATACCTTCCTGCAAGTCCTGTGCAACATCTGTTTTTGGAACATCCATTGTTCTATAGAATCTGTGGAAACCAAACTGCTAGCATTTCTCACCTTCTCATATTTATTTGCACATACACAGTGGGAAAAGAACCAGGCCCCGAGTCATGAAATTGTTGTTTGGGCATTTTCAGTTGCCTCTGACTCTTCATGACCCCATTAGGGGTTTTCTTAGCAAAGATACTGGTCTGGTTTACCATTTATTTCTCCAGTTCATTTTACAGATGAAGAAAATGAGGCAGAGCTGTGACTCACCCAGGGTCACATAGCTGGTAAGTGGCTAAGGCCAGACTTGAACTCAGAAAGACAAGTCTTTCTAACTCTAGGCCTAACACTCTATTCACTGTGCCACCTCAATGTGCAGGAGTCAGAAAGACCTGAGTGTAAATCAAGCCTCAAATACTAGCCTGGTGACAAGTTCCATAGTCTTCTGTTTGTCTCAGTTTCCTCATGCATAAAATGGGTATAGCAATACTACCATCTGTCTACCAGGATTATTGTGAGGATCAAATGACATAAAAATTGTGCCACACTTAGCACAGTGCCACGCATATTGTAGGCACTGCATGCATTATTATTGTTTTTGCTGCTGTCATTATGGGTCCCATAGGTGTTGCTGTGGAGCACAGAGCTGGCCAGACAGTATTTAATCTTTTCTATTCACTCGTGGGCAGGTTCCCAGACCTTTCCTAACTCTTCCTTAGGAGGCAGGTGGTTTAGAGTGTGATTATTTCCTTTGAGACCTCCCCTCCTCTCTTGAGATTTAATCAGCCACACTCTGCCATAACAAACCAGCTCCATTTCTTAGCCTTGAAGCAGTATGATCAGAGCCACATCTCTGTGGTTCTCTCCTCTATTGCTTCACAAAGTGCCTATTAAACGAAAGGTAGGAGATCACGATAGCTCAGAGCTCCAGGTAGTAAAATTCTAATATTTAAGTAGAACTTTTGGGCTTTCTGCCTTTATTTAATTGTTGACTCATCTCTAGATAACCCCTGGCCTCTTTACTTTTGAGGCAAAAATAGGAATACTAGAAATGCTGAGATGTAAAAAATAAACATTATACTATAGTATGTTTGTTATTGTACAGGCGTGTGGAAAGGAAGTTGAGAAAGGAGCAGAGCTGCTTTTTTTTTTTTCTTTTTAACTTTCCTCCATCTTTGTATAAGCCATGCCTTCAGCTCAGGTCCTCTGCTCTGAAATGTTGCTAGGGGCTCAATGGCATCCCTTGAGTTCTCCTTTCTCTGCTACCACAGCCCTCTTCCTCCCAAGGCTCTCACCTGCTGCCCCTGTCCTGCAGATTCTCTCTAGCTCACCCTGTTCAGTCTTGGGTAAGATGGAGGAAGCTGTCTCCACAATGGTGCTTTTAATCTTGTGAGGTCCTTGTTCTTTGCTCTCATTCTGCATTTCGTGGACTCATTTAGAACTTCTGTGACAACTCAAGTCCATCTTCCAGCCCAGAGTTGACAATAATCCCAAGCAGTGCTCCTGGCTAAGAGAGAATGCTTGTCCTTCTATAAATCCCAGGGGGCCGGTCAGCTCTCAAACCCTTTATCTTCAAGCATGTCCTTGTCTCCTTCATTAGAAAGGGAGCTCCTTTGGAGTTGGGATTATTTCATTCTTTTCATTTGTATGAACATATTTGTCTAGAACAGTGCCAAGCATATAATAGGCACTTAATAAATGCTTGTTGACTGATTTACTGGTACAAAAAGGTCCAAAACCACAAATCATGGAAACAGATTCTTATTAATCAAAAGACTGCATTCTTCATTTCTTACTGTTCTTTCCTGTCACTGTACTCATTGTCCGCCCTCCACTTTTATAGGAATGATTATAAATATAAGAAATGTGTAGAATAATAATAGGTGATATTTATATTCTTGTTTTTGGAGGGGAGGAAGGCAAGGCAATTGGGGTTAAGTGACTTATCCAAGGTCACCCAGCTAGTAAGGGTGTCAAGTATCTGAGGCCACATTTGAACTCAGGTCCTCCTGACTCCAGGGCCAGTGCTCTATTCATTGCGCCAGTTAGCTGCCCCATAGCTGATATTTATATAATGGTGAGGTATACAAAGCCCTTTTATCACCAAAAACATGGGAGATAAGTGCTATTCTTACATCCCTTTTTACATATAAAAAAAAACTGATGCAAACAGAGGTAAAGTGACTTACTAGGAGTGGCCAAGGCAGTAATTCTATGTAGCAGGATTTTAACTAAAGTCTTCCTAACAATGAGACCAGTACTGTATTGACTGCTTCACCAAGGTATCTCATAAATGACATTAGCAATTTTTTAGGGCTGAAAATTAATCAAGAAATATTCCTCTATTTTCTTACACTATACATTAATAATTGGTGTTTCTAGGGCCTCCAGAGAGCTCTAACATTACTGGACTCTAGAGGGCAATGATGTTATGGTCTGTAACACGCTTAAGTTTAATAACATGGGAAGTATTTCACCAAACTGAGGCTAGAAGAGCGTAGTATCATCACTAGCTCCACTGTACTGAAGCTGTTAAAAGGATTTTGTAATTGACATTATAGGTCTTGATTCTAATTACCAAAGAATTATATATTGGAAGATTTAAAAACCACTGCCATGTTGCATTATAAAATCACAATCCTCTTATCAGAGAGTTTCTGCCTGTAATGACTTCTTTCAAGTTATTTCCATTTAACACAACTGGAGCCTTCCTTGAAACATTCTTGCTATGAGCATTTCAGTATGATTTGAGATGCAAGTCATATTTCTACCATCTTTGTTTCTGAGAAAATTTTTAATATAAAATTAAAATGAAATAACACAGTTATATCACCAAAATCCTCAATTCTAGGTAGCTTTAACTGAGGCATTTTCACAAAGATGCCTTAAAACATATGCACATAGAAAAGAAAGCTAGAGATAGCTAAGTACATTATTAAAAAAAGAGAGGAGGATTAGGGTATATGAATCATATGAAACTCTGTTTAATATAACATAGTAAGAGAAAGGAGGACATGCTTTTTATATGGTTCACCCTGTTAGTTCTAGGGTAGGACTGAGGATGTTGTCTCCGCAATGATGCTGCTAATCTCTTAAAGTCCCCATTCCTGTCCTCTCAGTCTATGTTTTATGGACTGTGTGTGTTTATTCAGAATGTCACTGACTCTTGAGTTTCAACTATTTCTGGAGGTATAACATTTTGTTATGAAGACAAAGAATGTGAAGTAATTCACAAGATATGGGGAAGTGTTGAATAGATTTTTTTAAAAAGACCAAAAAGTAAAAAAAAAGCAATAGCCAATAAAGAATAAACAGGTAACATTTGTTATTATTGTTAATAGTAACAGTAATCATTTATATAGAACTTCAAGGTTTAAAAATACTTTAACATAATTTATTTTTATATTTCATCAATATGTATATATATAAATGTATACATTTATTAATATGTCTATCTCAGATGAACTTCACAAGAATCTTATAAGGTAAGTGCTATGTTCCTTTTAAAGATGAAACAGATTTAGAGAGGTTTAAAGCAGTGGTATCAAACTCAAATAGGAATAGGGCCACTAAACTCTATAGGCTGCATATTGACTTAGAAAACCACATATTAACATTATTGATGTTATACTGTAGTTTTATTTATTTTATTAATATTTCCCAGTTGCATTTGAATTACATTCAAATCCACTGAGGAGTGTTGCTGTAGCAAGTGGCCAGCCGATTCACTACAAAATAAGCAGGAAAGAAAATCAGGGTACCTGCATGTGCTTTGAATTAGGGGCAGGGTCTCTCCATTAGGCAATAGCACATATTCCTTGACTCAGGCTCACTATAGGGTAGATATTGGCAATGTACATAATGCTTGTGCTCCTAAGGACTGAGCTTTCACTAGCTACTCCACTGGTCCTCCTCCCCTTACACATGGAGTCAGTTTTCTTTTTTCCATATATCAGCCTCATCAGAGGCTACCATTTTAAAAAATTGACTTATTTGAGGGACGGAGCCAAGATGGCAGCATAGAAGCAGCAAGGCACTGCAGCTCCTACACAAACACCCTAAACACCCATAAAATATGACCCCAGACAAAGTCTAGGACTCTCAGACTCACAAAAATACAGAAAACACATCTTTTGCTGAAGGCAGCTCAGCAGCAGGGGCTCATCATGGCTGGCCAGAAACCGAGGCAGGCCCAGCCTGACGCCAAGACTGCGACCAAGCCCAGAGTGGTGGGAAGGAGCTGAGCTGAGCTGAGCCGAGCCGAGCTAAGCCACACCACAGCTGGTCTTCAGAGGAGAGAATCTACAGCTTCCAGCACCTCCACATCTGCCAAGGCATGAGGAACAGGGACTGGAGAGGGGCAGCTTGGTGGGAAGGGCTTGTCCAGCAGGCCTGCAGGCCCAGAGCAGAGACCGACCCAGCCCCAAACCACCCCAGGGCGGCCAGGAGGAGCTGAGCCTCCCAAGCCGCAGCTTGAGTCTACTTCAGAGAAGATCTATCTCACTTGAGGGAATCTTCACATAAAGCAAACCAGGATTTGAGATGGTCAGTGAAAGTGAAAGTGAAACTTTGAAACTGAATTTCCGGGAGGAAAAGCAGTTTGGCCAATCTGCCCCCGGGGCAAGGAAGCAGTGGGGAAAGGGAACTGCTAGAACTGGCGGCGGCCCCCACTGGGCTGCTTCAGAGCCCCTGGCCTGCAGACTTCTAGGGGGGGGCTGAACTGATTGCTCACGGCCAAGTGCTCTTGCATTGAGCAGCCTGAATCTGGATCGTGTTCTTGGGTGGTGGTCCTGGGGTGCACTTTCAGCAAGCCAAAGCTTGGGGGGAGGCTGCAACACCCCCCTAATAGCTCTGGCAGCTGGGAAAACCCCAGTGATTTGGAACAGAGCTTTCCCCACTGGAAGCAGAGTTTCACAGAGCTAAAAAACCAATCAATTAATTGACTGGCCAAGATGAGGAAAAGGAAGCTAAATAAGAACAGCAATAGAACTCAAGATTCCTTTTTTGTGGACAAAAAGGATCAAAGCATGGAATGGGAGGAAGACAACCCAGTCAGAACTCCCACACCAAATGCTTCTAAGACACTTGAAGAATGCCTAGAAGCTATACATCAACTGGAAAAGGACTTTGAAAACCAAATAAGAGAAGTGGAGGAAAAATTGGGAAGAGAAATAAGAATGATGCAAGAAAATCATGAAAAGAGAGTCAACAACCTGACTGAAGAAAACAACACTTTAGAGGATAAATTAACTCAAATGGCAAAAGAGGCCCAGAAAGCCAATG
>CM053595.1:185538307-185564941 GCA_028646575.1 Pseudocheirus occidentalis | reverse complement strand
TTTTTTAAAAATTGATTTATTTACTTTTAGTTTACAAGATTCAGTTCCACAATCCCTTGAGTTTCAAATTTTTTCTCCTCCCTCTCCTCCAACCCCAATGGCAGCATGCAATCAAGTGTAGGATCTGCAAATACTTTCACATTAGACATTAGTCTGGTTGTCTAGAAGGGTTGTATCTAATGGAGGGAATAATGGGGAAAAAGAAAAAGAACAAACATGAAAAAGAATGATAGCATGTAGATTGCTTCACTCTCCACTTAAACTCTGTTCTTTCTAGATCTTTCTCTGAATGTAGATATGTCCATCCATCCTGAGACTTGTAGAGTTGTCTTAGAACTGCACATTGCTGACAAGAGTCCAGTTTATCAAAGTTGGTCATCACACATATAATGTGTCTGTGATTGTGTACAGATTTTTCCTCGTTCTGTTCTTCTCACTTGGCATCTGTTTGTGTAATCCTCTCCAGATGAATATGAAGACCATTTCCTCGCCCTTTCTTATAGCACAATAGTATTCCATTACATTCATATACCCCACCTTGTTTGGCCATTCTCCAATTGATGGGCATCCCCTTAATTTCCAGTTTTTTGCCACCGCAAAAAGAGCTGCAATAAATATTTTTGTACATGTGGGTCCTTTTTCCACTTCCATGATCTCTTTGGGATACAACTCCAGAAGGTATATTACTGGGTCAAAGGGTATGCAATTATTTATAAAGACCACCACTTTTCATCTATAACATTTATTACTTAAGGTTTCTCATATGTGTATTGTTTGCTTTTTGAATGCCTTTTTAAAAGACTCATTATAATTTTAGATATCTTACGCTATGAAGATGAATACCTCATAACCAAACATTTATTTCCTTCAGGGAAAAAAAAGGGTGCGGCACAGGTTTAAGAAACTGATTATTGTGGTAATTCCTCATCTTTGCTGAATTGCTCAAAGATTTTGAAATTATTCTCACTTTAAAAGAGTATTACTGACTTTAGGTATTTTTCATATGAAAGCTCTAGATTTTAAATTTTAAAAACTGGAATATTTTCATTCAGTGATTTTTTTTTACAATTTTAAAGTGTTTTCTTATGGCTTCTCTGTTATCTCATACAGAAGCATGACATTTTCAGAACGGTTACAAAGAAAAATGATTACATAAACAATTACATAACTTTGTATCATGGCTAAATTTCACGAATACAAACATCAGATGCACTCAAGAATAAGAAAGCGGATGATGTAAACTTTAGTTTAAGAACCTGAATCTTAAAGATATTAGAGCAACAGCAAGAAGTTTATACCCTTTGACCCAGCTATATTACTCTTAAGCCTATAGTCAAGAGTTCAAAGAAAGAGAAAAAGAGCCTTTAAGTACAAAAATATCTACAGCAGCTCTTTTTGTGATGACAACATCTGCAAACTAAGAGGACATACAACAAGTAGAGTGGCTAAGTTACAGAAACGAATGGGACAACAGTACTATTATGCTGTATGAAAAAAAGAAACGTGATTTTAAAAAGACATGGAAACACTTATGAATTGATGATAGTGAAGTGAATAGAACTAGAACAAATTGTACTATGGCATCAATATTAAATGAATGAATTTTAAAGACTTTTAAACACTGATAAAGAATGAAATGAGCTGAACCAGGAGAAAATTTTATAAAATAACAATTCTGTAATTGACAGACAATTTTGAAAGCTGTTAGAACCAACTCAACTCAATCAAGTAAACATTTATTAAGTATCTTCTATGTACTAGGTACTGTGCTAAGCCCTTGGAATATAGTTAATAAAAAGAAAGATATTCCCTGCCCTCAAGGAGGTGACAATCTATTTAGGGTGGGTATGGGAAGGAGACAACTCAAAAGGAAACAGGAAAGTGGGGGGGCAGGGAACACCAGAAGGCATCCAGTGAGGTCATCTTGTTCCATGGAAATGAAACCAGGCAGAGCAGCAAATACAAAGTGAAGTAAACTGGGAATCCAGTTTCTACCAATATAAAGGAAGACATTGGGAGAAATTTGGTACTCTACCCTCCATTCAGGGAGGAGAGGAGGCTGAGAGATCTGACATCAGTTAAGGCTTAAGTTAGAAGCACAAAGACTGCCCCAAATCCCTGAAGTAATTATAGAAATCAGACAAAGGGAGGAGGAGTCATAGGGTGCTTCACTTCAGAATGCTGGATATTCTCGGATTTTCTGCTTAGTTAAAGTTTTGGCTAATATTTTAGTTTATACTTACTACTGAACCCAGTTCCCAGATATCCAGGTGTTTATCCAGCACTATGGAATAAATGACCAGGCACTAAAAGTTGAGTACTGGCCACATACTGATATCTAATGTATGATTTTTTTTTAAACAGATCACCATGTCTTGGCTTCCACCTTTCACAGAGTTTAAGATACTGGCTTTTCACTTCTTACTGTGTATTATGGCTTTCCCCTAATATGGACCCCAATGCAATCTACAAACTGGACAATCACAAGGCTCAGAAACACAAGAGGAAGAAACTAAGAAATATGATTTTATCCTGGCTCAAAGCAATAAGTTAGGAACGACTATGAGTTAGAAACATTAGAGTAATAGAGAATCTGATGGCCACTTTTGAACTAAATGTTCACCTGGCTTAGACATATCGGAGTAACAGAGTAAAAAAATATTGTTTCAATATGACTTGGAATGAGAAAGATGATTGGCTATAGTTTTCAAATAACTTAATGATGCAAGACCATCCTAGAAAAAAATTCATACTTTTTTACTGAATGGCCATATGGTTCCAACATGCCAGAAATGAAGACGAAGAAAAATAATTGTATCTAGGCTTAAAATTATAAGGATCAGTAATCCAAATGAACATGACTTAGAGATGCCAGTGTACCAGATAAAACAAATTCTACTTTTGAATTGATGATCACATTGCTCAGATATACTAAAACAGACTAATAAATTTGTTTTTACCCCAGCTCAGAATGAGAAAGATGGTTGGTTTTGGGTTCCAACACGACATGGTGATAACCCAAGTTCCAAAGAAAGTGATGGACATTATTGAACTAAATGGTTATATGGCTCAGTCATACCAGAGGAAAATACTAAAACATATGCTTTTATCTTGGTTCATAATAATGAACAGGATTGGTAATCAGTATTAACATGATTTTGAGACATAAGAATACTAGAGAAAATTATTTATATTTTTAAACTAGATTTTTATATGGTTCAAATATAACAGTAGAAGGCTAAGAAATATGGTTTCATTGTGACTTGAAATAATAGAGGATTAGTAATTGACATAAACATGTCTTAGAGATGTTAGAATAGTAGATAAAGTGATTGCATTGACTTAGATGCTTGCATGGCTCAATAATACTAAAACCTAAGAAATAAAAGTTCATCCTGGTTCAGTGTGATAAAAAATGGTTTTTAATGAGTATGCTAAGCCTTAGAGCAGGAATGTACAACATGCAGCCCACCAAAGGATTTTAGGCAGCCCATGAAAAATACAGGGCTACCATTGCACACGCTCCTGTTTGTCATGTGACCTGTGGCAACCAACCACCATCAATGACTCTAGTGTAACTTTTCTGTGGCCCAAAGTTTAGCCTATTTTAATTTTGGCTCCTTGACCTACTACCAAGTTGTTCAAGGCTACCTTAGAAACACCAAAGTACCAGAAAAAATGATTGAATTGTTTGTGTGCATGGCTAAGATATATTTGAGGAGGAGATTAAGAAAACTGTTTCATTCTCACTCAGAATGATAAGTGGATCAGTCAGTCATCAGTACAAATAAGATGTAGAGATGCCAGAGTAGCAGAGTAAATGATTTCTACTTTTAAACTAGATGTTCATTTATCTCAGGCATACCAGATGAAGAGACTAAGACATGTGGTTTCATCCTAGATCAGAATGAGAAAGATGGTTCATTGTGGATTCAACCCAACTACAACAATCCCATAGTACCAGAGAAAATAATTGATACTGTTAAGGTGGTTGTATGCTTTAATGCAACTCAATCATACATTCCCCTTGGGGTGGAGGAGTAGGTTTTTACATTATCTTGTGTTATATCTTTGGGTCAGCAACCTCATTGCCCATAGTATAGTGTCGGGGGCCAAGACTTTCTGGGGTCTTGGCACATTAGCTGCCCAGTTCTACGAAGTCATTAGGCAAATATGCAATGAAAGTATAATCTTGTTGGGTGGATGCTCTTATTGAATATCTAAAGAAAGTACTGAATGTTAATTTGCAAGTCCTGATTGGGACTCCCATTTGTTGTGCCTCCAGGAGGTGGTTCCAGGATAAAGATCTTAACGACTGATTAGCCTTGGGCTAAGGTAGGGGAACAGAGAGACCCAAGTTGTAATCACCCTTGAAATAAGGAATATAAGCTCTATGATTTTCTTGTATCTTTGGCTCTGTATGAAATGGTTCTGCAATAAACAGACTATGGAATACATCCCTGTCTCTCTCCCCCTTTTCTTATTCAGCTAGAAGTTTTCTCTCACTTTCTCTTTATTTCTCTGAGCTGGTATCTAGGCCCAGGCTGTGCTGGCCGCAGCAGTATAGGGGTTTGGTTAAGGGTGCTGAGTGAGCTCAGGGTTAGTTAGTGACAGTTCCTGGGTTTTTTTTTAACTTTCTTTAGGTTTCTGGGTGTCCTATACCATGGAGACAGATGGAAGTTGCTTTATCTTCAGTACACAGTTTCTTCTGGGGAGCTCTGAGAGGTTGTAGAGATTAGAAAAATGTTTAGCTAGCTATCTCATTGCTCACATGAAATGGGTAAAAAGTATCTGTAATCCCTATCAAGACTTATAAATATCAGAATATTAGACAAAGAATGGAGTCTATGGTTATGAACATGACCCAGATATCCCACACAGTAAGTCATAATTACTCTTGAAGTTGATATCAACCTGGCTCAGATATAATTAAAACCAGACAGAAATACTAAGATCTCAGAAAGAGTAAAAGAAATTAATTCAGACTTCTTAGGGTCCTAGAGGGCAGAATCTCTGTTCCTGACCTGGATATCCACATGACTCAGGGGTTTTAGAGGAAAACAAAAGAAAACAGTATAACATGAATTCCTCATGTCAGACAGAAATACCATAGTTAGTGAGTATTTCAATATGACTCAGAGATTTCATCTGAGACACTTATTGGTTTCAAATCTGGTTGCTTCCCTGGCTCAGACATACCAGGTTAGAAAATACCAGTGAATATGGCCCTTATCATGGTTTGAGAAGAGAGAACTGATAAGTTGATAAGACTCAAGTATAGCACCTGAGGAAAAACTGTCAAACTGGTGAATAACATGGCTGAGACTTATTTGAGGAGAAGACTAAGAAATATCTTTCATTTTGGGTCTGCAGGATGAATATGAAATGGTAACGGCTATGAACAGGGCTTAGCAATACCAGAGTGGCATACAGAGTGATCACTACTGTACAATTCAAGGTCTATGTGGCACATACATATTAGGCAGGGGTGAAAGCAGGCACTGCAGGGTGACTGAGATGACTCAGATGTTCCATTATAATTGTTTCCTACTGACGAAAAGGACCTAAATGTATCAGTGATATTCCTAGGAGAAAACATTAGAGGCAAATTGGTCAGGCATAAAAAAGACGCAGAATACTAAATTGTTTGTATTAAAGAACTGGATTGAACCATGGCTGAGAAAAGTAAGAGCAGAAAAAGTGGTACTGAAAAGAGAATAAGTTAAATTGAAAATATCAAAGGAATATACCATATATTTTGGAAGAGGAATTTACCAAGTGACAAACATACCAGAGGAGGGAACAGGCTTGAAAGATAACTTCATCCTGGCTTAGAGAGAAATATTATGTTAGATATTAATATCAGCATGACTCACAAACACCATGTGGACAACACTAGTGTCCAAACTGGTGACTGGCAAGTTTTAACATGAGTTCAAAATGGGTTTCAGCATGACTCAATGATACTAGAGAAAGTTTTTGATGCTTTTGAACTGTATGTTTACGTGGCTCACATGAATTGGAAGAGGGAACTTTAAAAAAATGTGTTTTCTTAGTTATTCAGAATAATAAAGAGAATTGAAAGTCAGTATCAAAATGGCTTAGAGATATCAGAGAAGGACAGAAATTGATTTCTGTTTTGAACAGCATGTCCACATGGCTCAAATACAACAGGAAGGAACAGAAATATGGTTCTACTATGTATTAGAATGATAAAGTGGATTGGTCATCAGTATATGATGTATGAAGTATCAGAGAGAGTGACTGATACTTTTGAAAATGCTCATGTGACAGACATATTAGAGGAAGAGATTAAGAAATAAGGTTTCGTCCTGACTATAAATACAAAAGTTATTCAGTTAAAACTTTAAAAATGACTTGGTGATACCAGAGTATTAGAGAAAGTAATAGATATGAGGACTGAATGTTCACATGACTTGGACATACTGGAGGCAGCAACTAAAAGAGATGTGCTTTTTTTCTGGACTTAGAATAATAAAGAATAATGCTAGTAAATTATATATAAAAGAATATGAAAATGATGACACAGAACCAGAAAAATTTATTCATTTCGAACTACATGCTTACATAGCTTAGAGTATGAGGAAGAAAAATGTTTTCATCCTACCTTATAATGAAAAAGAAAGGTGGAAATTAACATGAACAAGTTGTAGAGTAGCCAGAAAACCAAAGAAAGTATTTGTTACTTTTGAATTGGTTCAGAAATATCAGACGACTAAGATATGATTTTAATGCAGGCTCAGAATGAATAAAGGGGACTGGTCATCCATCTCACATGATACAGAGTTGCCAAAGAACTAAAGAAAATGATTTCTACTACTGCACTGGATGTTTGTATGGTTTGGACATATGAGAAGAGCAGACTATGCAACAGGGTTTTATCTTGGCTCAGAAAGAGAAAGATGGTTGATCCTGAGTTTCAACATGTATAATGACATTAGAATATCTGAGAAAGTGATTAACACTTGACGGATAGTCAAAAGGCTCATACTTAGCATATTAGACTGAAAGTGATTTTTATCCTGCTCAGAGATTAAAGGGTACTGGCATTCATATGAACATGACAGAGAAAACTCAGAGTACCACAGAAAGTAATTTTTACTTTTGAAATGGATATTCACATGGCTCAGACACCCCCAATGAAAAACTAAGAAATATGGTTTCACCTTAACTCAGAACAAGAAATAGGGTTGTTTATGGCTTTTAACATTACTTATTGATTATCAGAGTACCATAAAAAGTGACTGACATTCAAATTGGATGTTCACATAACTCACACATAGAAGGGGAGTAGACTAAGGATATAATTTCATCCTGACTTACAATGGTAAAGAATATTTGCAATTCAAAGCAACACGACAGAGACACCAGAGAAAATGTTTTCTATTTTGGTACTGGATGTTTGAATGCCTCAGACTTACCAAAGGAAAAGACTAAGAGACTAAGAAATATGGTTTCTTCTTTGCTCTGAATGGTAACATGGATCAGAAATCAGTATAAACAAGATACAGAAATGCCTGAGCACCAGAGTAAGTGACTTTTATCTTTGAAATAGATGTTCATATAGCTCAGACATTCCAGAGGATGGGAATGGGAAATATTATTTCATCCACTCTCAGAACAAAAAACATGTACTGGTCATCTATGACCATGACAGTCATATTAAGGAACCAGAGGAATTGATTTCTATTTTTCCACTAGAAGTTGACATAGCTCAGATGTATTAGAGAAGTAGATTACAAAGTTGTGTTTTCATCCTAGATCAGAATGATGAAGAGACTTGGTTATTAATCTGAAGAAGACAGAGACACCACAATACCAAAGAAAGCGCTACTTTTGAACTGGATGATTCCATGTATCAGACATATCAAGGAAGAGACCAAGAAATATGGTTCTTTCTTTTCTCAGAATGAGAAAATCAATTGATCATATGATCACGATATGGAGATGCCAAGTGCCAGACAAAATGATTTCTACTTTTGAAATGGATATTCATGTGGCTCAGGCACACAAATGAAGAGAATAAGAAATATGATTTCAACCTAGCTCAGAAGGAGAAAGATAGCTGTTTGTGACTTTCACCATTACTTATTCATTACCAGATTACCAGGGACTGACATAAAATCAGACATTCTTATGACTCAGACATAACATAGGAGCAGACCAAGTATATCTTGACTTAGAATGATAACGTGATAAAGAGGATTTGAAGTCTAGAGTAATAATGACATAGAAGTACCAACTAGAGTACCAGAATAAAAGGTTTACTGCTTTGGAAGTAGATGCTCCTATGGCTCAGACATATGAGAGGAGACAGAAAAAATAATAGCACATATTGCCTCAGAATGATAAAGTGAATTGGTAACCAAATCAAATCAGAGATAGAGATACCAGAGTACCAAAGAAAGTGTTTGCTTTTTTCAAATAGGTCTTTGTATGGCTCTAAACTATCAGAGGAAGATTCTAAAAACATTATTCCATCATGTCTTTCAACCTTTCTGAGTGATTACTAGAGCACCAAAATAAATGCTTGAAACTCAGATTGGATATTTATGACTCAAGATCATATCAGCAGATCAGAATAAGTAGTATGGTTTTGTTCTGATGTAGAATAATAAAGAAGATTTGAAATTTTGATAAAATGATGTAGATAAACCACCATAGCTCAGTAGCAGAGAAAGTTTTTGCTACCTGTGAACTACATGTTTACATGGTTCAGACATATCAGAAGAAGAGACTTAAAAATGTGGTTTCTTCCTTGCTGAGAAAGTTAAAGCAGATTTATCATACTTATGAACATAAGATGGAGATACCAGAGTTCTAGAAACAGTGATTTCTATTTTTGAACTGGATTTCCCATAGCTCAGTCAGAACAGAGGAGGAAACTAAGAAATATGATTTGATCCTTTCTCCAAATAGGGAAGACCTTTGGGAAAAAGTACCAACATTATTTAGAGATAGTAGAGTATCAGGGAAAGTGTTTGGTACTTATGAATTGGACATTTCCATGACATACTTACCAGAAGAAAAAACTGAGAAATGATTTCATTCCATCTTAGATTGAGAAAAACTGTTGATCCTGTGTTTCCAGATGTTTTTAGTGATACCAGAGCATTAGAGAAAGGGACTATCATAAAACTGAATCTTCACATGATTCAGACATACCAGCACAGGAGATTACAAAATGTGCTTTCATCCTGGTTCAAAATGAAAAAGAGGACTGGTCATCAGGTAATCAAACATTGAGATACTAGGTAACAAGAGAAAATGATTTCTATTTTTGAACTAGATGTTTACATAGTCCAGATGTCAGACAAGGGGACAGAAAAATATCATATCCTCCTGGCTCAGAAATTATGAAGACATAAAAATACTAGCATACCAGAGAAAATCTTTGCAGCTTTGAACAAGATGTTTGCAAGGCTGACATACCAGAGATGATTTGTAAAATGCATACTTCCTTGTTCAGAATGATAAAATGGATTGGTCTTCATATGAACATGATATAGAGATGCCAAGTACCAGACAAAGTGATTTCAACTTTTTCAATGGATGTTCACATGGCCCAGGCATACCAAAGGAAGAGACTAAGAGATATGGTTTCATCTTACCTCAGAATGAGAAAGATGGCTAATTATAGCTTTTAATATTACCAAGTGGGTATCAGAGTACCAAGAAAATACCTGACCACCCAAACTAAATATTCACACGACTTATATAGTCAAGTGGGATCAGACTAAATAAAAAAGGTTTTGTCCTAACAAAGACTTGTAGCTTTTATCAAAATGATACAGAGAAACCACCAGGGATGGTTCATCCCTGATGAAAGAAAACATTTATTGCTTTTGAACTGGATGTTTGCATGGTTCCAACATATCAGAGGAGACAAAAGAAATACAGTTGTTTCCTTATTTGGAATATTAAAGTGAATTTGTCTTCCTTGTGAAAATGAGATGCCAGAGTCTAGGAAAAAAAAAGTGACTTCTACTTTTAAACTCAGTCATGATATGATAGTAAGAAACACAGTTTGATCCTCTCTTTAAATGGGCAAGAACTTTGGAAAAATGAAACAATCTTTAGACTCTACAGAGGTTCCCAAAGTGGGCAATACTGCCCCGGGGGACAATGATTTAATCGGGTATTGGGGGAGCACTTAATAAAAATAAGGGGGCAGTGGAAGCATAACAAAAGAGAAAAAAATTTTTGAACAATTGTTCATTCATGTTTCATCTGTTGTATAAGAGAGTTAAAGTTGTAGCGATTGCATTATTTACCAAATAAACACACAAAATACAAGTTATAACCTATTAGTGGCCAGATATGCTGACACGTCTTAACAAACAAGCATCGGTGGATGAGCATTTCATGTATTGTCAGGAAGTTCACCATGTATTGGCAGGGAAATGTACAGGTAATGACTTGTTTACAATATGATACTATACAGTTACATGATGCAATACTGCATAATCAAGATTTCAATGCAGGAAAAAGCCCCACAAATTTATAATAAATTATTAAATTTAAGATATGTCACTTTAAAAATTATTTTTGAAATGATGCAAATTTAAAAAAATCATCAAATGGTTAAAGAAAGTAGTTTTCTATGGGGGCACTGAGTAATTTCTTTTTTTAAAGGAAGCAGTAGGCCAAATAAGTTTGGGAATCCCTGCTTTAGAGAGAGTAGAGTAGCAGACAAAGCATTTTTACTTGTAAACTGGATATCTCCATTGCTCAGACTTATCAGAGGAGAAGAGCAAGAAATCTGATTTCGTTTGGACTCACACTGAAAACGATGGTTTATCCAGTGTTTCAAGATTTCTTAGTGATATCAGAGCAGCAGAGAGAAGGAAAGACATTCGAACTGTACATTTACACAATTTAGATATATTCGCATATGAGACAAAATATTAAAGTTGTGTCTTGACTTAGAACAGTAAAGAATCAAAATTTTGCTCAATGTGACAAAGAAATGCCAAGCAGACTAACAGACATAGCTTTTCTTTTTTTAAACTGGATGTTTACATGACTCAAACATACCAGAGGAAGGAATAAAAAAAGATGGTATCATCCTTCCTTTGACTATTAAAGACAATTGGTTAATAATATGAAGGCACAGAAATACCAGAATACCAGAGAAAATCTTGGCTGGTTTAGAACTGGAGGATTACATGACCCAGACATATCAAAGAAGGAGACCAAGAAATATTGTGTCTTCCTTGCTTAGAAGGGGAAAGTGAATAGATGTTTATATGAAAATGGCATAGAGATGCTAGTTTATCAGAGAAAGTATTCTCTGTTTATAAAATGGATGTTCACATAGTTAAGACATTTATAAAATATCTAAGATGAAAACTAATAAATATAGTATTATCCTAGATCATGCTGGAATGACAGTTCTTTTTGGTCAGCAATATTACTGAATAATTACCAGAATACCAGAAAAAAATACTTAACATTAAAACTTGGTGTTCACATTACTCAAAAATACCAGAGTAGAAGATGTAGTAATGTTTCCTTCTTACTTAAAATGATAAAAAAAAAAGTTTCTCCTCCCTGCTCTCCCCCTCCCCCACATCAACATGACATAAAAATAGCAACTAGAGTATCAGAGAAAACGTTTGCTGCTTTTGAACCGAATGTTTCCATGGCTCAGACATATCAAAGAAGGAGACTTAAAAACTTTTTTTCCACTTGTTCAAAATGAATAAGTGGATTGGTCGTCATATGATCATGATTTTGAGATTCCAAGGAATCAGAAGTTGATTTCAACTTCTGAGCTGAATGTTCACATGATTCAAGCATACCAGAGAAGAAGAATGTGTGATATGATTTCTTTCTTACTTAGAATAAAGAATTTTGCAAAGAAAATCAACATGATATATAAAGGTCCAAGTAGAATCTCTGAAAAACTTACTTTTGAATTGGATGTTTGCATGGCTCAGACATATTGGGGGAAACTAAGAAATGTGATTTCTTCCTCTCTCAGAATTATGACCATGAGACACATACATATACAACAGATAGATGCCAGAATTTTAGAAAAATTAATTTCTACTTTTAAAATGGATGTTCTTATGTGTCTGTCATGAGATGAGAAAACAAAGATCATTTAATCCTCCCTCAATATAGGCAAGAGCTTTGGAAAAAATGAGCCATCATTTTTTAGAGAAAGTAACAGAGACTTGGATGTTTCCATGATTCAGACTTACCAGCTGTGAGGGTGACAGAGCCAAGATTGGTGGAGTAAGACAGGAACTCCCCTCAACTCTCCCAAATTCATTTCCAAAAAATATAAAATAATACCTTAAAACAACTTATGGAGTAGAACCAACAAAAAGATAAAGTGAAAACAATTTTCTAGCTCAAGACAACTTAGAAGGACAGCAGGAGAGATCTATCTCTGATGTAAAACGGAAGTACAGTCAAGCATAGGTATCATCCAGGCAAGTTAGCAGCAGGTTATTTCCACAGCAAGATCCTGAGCCTTGGGACAGACAGATCATCATCAAGGCCCCATGCTCCTGGTGCAGGGAAGAAGTTTAGGACAGGATCAGAGTCCAAATTAAATATCAAAAATAGGTAGGTAAAATGAGCAAGAAACAAAAACAAAACCAGCATAAGAGAAAATTAATATGGTGACAGGAAAACTCAAAACACAAACTAAGAGGACAACAGTGTCAAAATGGCCACATACAAAGCCTCACAGAAAAATATGAAATGGTTTCAAGCACGAAAAAGAGCTCCTGGAATGTTGAGGGCCAATGTGAGTCAGTTCAGTCTGGGGTAGAGTCTGGACCAGGATTCCCCTGGATCCTGCTCCCCATGTGGGCTAATTATGGCTCAGGGTATTGGCTCACCATCTTTCCGTGGCTAGCAAGGAAACAGGGCATAATTATGGAGAAGTGACCCCTACGTACAAGCTGGTTAATCATTTTTTACCACCAGAAAAACCTAATGCAATGTCCTTTGTTATAAAAACCCTGGTCCCAGAATAAACAGATTACCCTGATAGTTCTCACCTGGCTAGAATATCAGCATTTCATTGCCACACCCTCCTATAGTGCAGGCATCACTGGAAGAGCTCAATAAGAACTTTAAAAATTAAATAAGAGATAAGGAAAAGTTGTAGATGCTTTCTCTGATACTCTGGTCGGTATCTTTATGTCATGTTGATTTTTTTTTGGCAAATTTTTTTTTACCATTCTAAGTAAGAAGGAAACATTATTTCATCTTCTACTCAGATTTTGAGTAATATGAACACCCAGTTCTAACATCAAGCATTTTTTCCAGTGTTTTGGTAGTTAATTATTCAGTAATATTACAGACCAAAAAGAACTGTCATTGCAGCATGAACTAGGATCATCTGAAGAGTAATGCAAGAGATTCATGAAAAATGAACCAACAATCCTTTACCAAAGTAAAGCACAAAAAATGGAAAAAGATGTAAAAAATTCATTGAAATAAAACTTCTTCAAAAGTACAACTGACCAAATGGAAAAGCAGATACAAAAGCTCACTGAAGAAAATAATTTCTTAAAAACTAGAATTGGGAAAGTAGAAGCGCTAATGACTCCATAGGCATCAAAAAAACAACAAATGAAAAATCGAGACTTGAAGAAAAAGAAAATGTAAAATATTTCACTGGAAAAACAACTGACCTGAAAAATAGACTGAAGAGAGATGCATAATTTAAGAGTTATTCGTCTATCTGAAAGCCACAATCAAAAAAAGAACCTGGACACCATCTTTCAAGAAATTATCAAGGAAAACTGCCCCAATATTCCAGAACCAGAGTAAAACAGAAATTGAAAGAATCTACTGATCATATGCTAAAAGAGATCCCAAATTGAAAACTCCCAGGAATATTACAGTCAAATTGCAGAGCTCCCAAGTCAAGGAGAAAATACTGCAAGCAAAACGAAACAGTTCAACAGTCTGGATTACACAAGATTGAGCAGCTTCTTCATTAAAGGATCTGAGAGTTGGGATATGATATTCTAGAAAGCAAAGGAACTAGGATTAGAACTAAAAATCACCTATACCCAACAAAACTGAGAATAAGCCTTCTGGGGGGAAAAGTGGATGTTCAATGAAAGAGAGAACTTTCAAGCATTCCTACTAAGACCAGAACCAAACAGAAAATATTTTTTTAAAATACAAGACTCAAGAGAAGGAGTGGCTAGGTGGTGCAGTGAATAGAGCACCAGCCCTGGAGTCAGGAGGACCTGGGTTCAAATCCGGCCTCAGACACTTAACACAAAAAACTAGTCGTGTGACCTTTGGCAAGTCACTTAAACCCAACTGCCCCTCCAAAAAAAAAAGACTGAAGAGAAGCATAGAAAGGTAAACAGGAAAGAGAAAACAGAAGAGATTAAATTAAGGTTTAACTGTTAACCTTCCTACATGGGAAGATAATTCTCATAACTCTGAACTTTACCACTATTACAGCAATTAGAAGGCATATACATAGATTGGGGTGCAGATGTGAGTTTACTATGATGGGATGATATAAAAAACAAAATTAAAGGGTGATAAATAAGATTATATTGGGAGAAGAGGAAAGGGAGTGATAGAATGGCATAAAGAATTTCAAATAAAAGAGGCGCAAAAGAGCTATTGCAATGAAGGAAAGAATGGGACAGTGGGCAATGCTTGAAACTTAATCTCATCAGAATTGGCTCCAAGAGAATATCATACACACTCAGTTGGATATACAAATCTATATTGCCCTGTAGAAAAGTAGAAATGGATAAGGATAAGGAAAGGGGTGAAAGAAATGAAAGAAGAGAGGGCAACATTGGGCAGAAAGGTGGTCTCACATTTGTGAGAAGGGACAGGGTGAAAGGTTAGAAAGAGAAAAGCATAAGTAGAGAAAAAACAGGATTGAGGAAAAAACAGTTATCACAACTGTAAATGTGAATGGGATGAACTCACCTATAAAAATGGAAGTATATAACAGAATAGATTAAAAATTATAACCCTACAAGAAACATGTTTCAAGGACAGAGACAAACAGAGCAAAGGGAAGTGGTATGGAGCAAAATCTACTATATTTCATCTAAAGAAAAAAAAAATAGCAATCACAAGCAAAAATAGATCTAATTAAAAGAAATAAAGAAACTGTATCTTGCTAAAAGAGGTACCATAGAGGGGAGAGCCAAGATGGCAGAGTAAAAGCAGCAACTTGCTTGAGTTCCCGCACCAACAACCTCCAATATCTATAAAAAAATTTACTCTAAACAAATTTTAGAGCTACAGAACCCACAAAGTGACAGAGAGAAACAAACCTCTTTCTGAAGGGAGCCTGGCAGGCCAAAAGGAAGGGTCTCTCATCCCCAAATGGCAGCAGAGCACAGTCCTTTGTGAGCCATATGGGCCCAGACCGGGAGTCGTCCCAACCAGCAGCACAGACTGGCCAAAGCATACCTCAGGGGACTGAATCACTGGCAGCTGTGGCAGTTTCCAGACATCTCAATCCATAAATTTCAAAGAGAAAGTATAAGGTCAGTGGGGAACCCTGTTGATCTGGGGTGAGAGAAGAGCAGGGTCTGGCCCCTGCCCCAAGAAGGAGAGGTATGTGGTGGTTGCAGCTGCCACATGGCTGCCTCCAGAGCTCCTGGCCTGCAGATCATAGGGAGGCCAAGAGACCATTCAGAGGGTAATTGCTCTTGCTTTGACCTGCTTGGATCTGGGTCACAATCTTGGGTAGTGGTCCTGGGGTGAGGAACACTAGTGTGCCAGAACTTGCGGTGACTGTAGAGATTGCACCCTCCTCATAGCTCTGACAATAGTTCTGACAACAACTTCAAAACCCCCAGCAATTTGGGACACAATTCTCTCTACACTGGAAACAAAGCTCTACCATGGCAAAGAACTCAAAAGTCAAGTAATTGGAGGGCAAGATGAACAAACAGAGGAAGCACAATCAGACCATAGAATCTTTTTGGGGGGACAAAAATAATCAAAACATGGAACTAGAAGAAGACAACAAAGTCAAAATTCCTGCATCAAAAGCTTCCAAGAAAAACATGAACTAGTCACAGGCCATGGAGGAACTCAAGAAGGATTTTGAAAATAAAGTAAGAGGAGTGGAGGAAAAATTGGGAAGAGAAATTAGAGTGATGCCAGAAAATCATGAAAAATGAGTCAACAGCCTGACTGAAAAAAATAAAACCTTAAAAAATAGACTAACTCAAATGACAAAAGAGGTCCAAAAAGCCAATTAGGAGAAGAATGCCTTAAAAAGTCAAATTGGCAAGATGGAAAATGAAGTTCAAAAACTCACTGAAGCGAATAATTCCTTCGAAATTAGATTAGAGCAAATGGAAGCTAATGACTTTATGAGAAATCAAGATACTATTAAACAGATCCAAACAAATGAAAAAATAGAAGGCAATGTGAAATATCTCATTGGAAAAACCACTGACCTAGAAAATAGATCCAGGAGGGATAATTAAAAAATTATTGGACTACCTGAAAGCCGTGATCAAAAAAAGAGCCTAGAAATCATCCTTCAAGAAATTCTCAAGGAAAATTGCCCTGATATTCTAGAGCCACAGGGCAAAATAGAAATTAAAAGAATTCACCTGTTGCTTCTTGAGAAAGATCCCAAAAAGAAGACTCCTAGGTATATTACAACCAAATTCCAGAGATTACAAATAGTCAGGAAGAAACAATTTGAGTATTGTGGAAACACAATCAGGATAACACAAGATCTAGCAGTTTCTAAATTAAGGGATCATAGGACTTGGAATATGATATTCTAGAGATCAAAGAAGCTCGGATTAAAACCAAGAATCACCTACCCAGAAAAATTGAGGACAATGCTTCAGGGGAAAATATGGTCATTTGATGAATGGAGGACTTTCAAGCATTCTTGGTGAAAGAAACAGAACTGAACAGAAAACTAAACTTTCAAACACAAGAAGCAAGAGAAGCATGAGAAGATAAACAGGAAGAAGAAATCATAAGGAACTTATTAAAGTTGAACTATTTACATTCCTATGTGGAAAAATGGTAATTTTAACACATGAGGCTTTTCTTGGTATGAGGATAATTGAAAGGCATATACATGCATATATATGTATACATTCATATGTATGTATGCATGTATAGGAGGGTATAAGTGTGTGCATACATGTGTATGTGTATGTACATGTGCATACATGTATACACAGACAGAGGGCATAGGATGAGGTGAAAATGAAGGGATGATATCTAAAAATTAAAATTATGATGTGAGAGAGAGATATTGGGAGAAGGAGAAAGGGAGAGAGAGAATAGGGTAAATTATCTCATATAAAAGAGGCAAGAGAAAACTGTTATAATGGAGGGAACAAGCAGTTAGGTGAAAGGGAATGGCTCAACCTTACTCTCATTGATTTGGCTTAAGGAGAGAATAACATACACACTCAATTGGGTATCTTACCCTACAGGAAAGTAGGGAGAAAGGGGATAAGAGGAGGGATGATAGAAGGAAGGACAGATTGGGGGAGAGGGTAGTTAGAAGCAAACACTTTTGAAAAAGGCACAGGGTCAAAGTAGAAAATAGAATAAGTTGGGGGGGCAGGATAGGATGGAGGGAAATAGTCTTTCACAATATAGCTATTATGGAATTGTTTTGTGTAACTACACATGTGCAACCTACATTGAATTACTTGTCTTCCAAGTGGAGGTAGGTGAGGAGGGAAGAAGGGAAAGAATCTAGAAATCAAAATTTAAAAAAAAGTTTAAAAAATTGTTTTTTACATGCAACTTATAAATAAGATATACAGGCACTGGGGTATGTATAGAAATCCATCTTGCCCTCCTGAAAGTTAGGGATGGATGGGGGAGGATATAAGAGAGAACAGACTGGGGGAAGGGGTATTCAGTAGCCTCAGTATCTTGGGTTGGGGGTAGGGGAAAGACAGGGAGAAAATTTACAGCTCAAAATCTTGTGGAAATGAATGTTGAAAATTAAAAATAAATAAATAATTTGAAAAAAATTTTAAAGAGGTACCACAGACAACGAAATACTGTAAATACTAAACATACATGCACCAAATAGTATGGCATCTAAATTTTTTAAGTTAAATGAATTAAGGGAAGAAATAGTATGACTATACCGATAAAGGATCTTAACTTTCTCCTCTAGGAACTAGATAAATCTAACTAAAAAACAAATGAGAAAGAAGTTAAAGGAGTTAAGGAGGTAAATAGAATTTTAGAAAACATAAATATGACAGACCTCTGGAGAAAAATGAATAGGAACAGAAATGAATATACCTGTTTCTCAGTAGTATGTGACACCCACACAAAAAATGATCATGTATTAGAACATAAAAACCTCACAACAAAATGCAGAAAAATAGAAAAAAATGCATCCTTTTCAGATAATAATGCAACAAAAATTAGATTCAGTAAAGGGCAAATATAGATTAAATATTAGAAACTAAATAATTTAATCCTAAAGAATAAAATCGGCTCCTACAATCAATAATTTCATTTAAGAGAATGACAACAATTAAACAACATATAAAAATTCATGGGATGCAACCAAATTAGTTCTTAGAGGAAATTTTACATCTCAGAATGCTTACATCATTAAACTAAAGAAAGAGCAAATCAATGAATTGGGAATGCAACTAAAAAAAAAAACACAAGGAAAAAAGAATCCCCAATTAAACACCAAATGAAAAATTCTAAAAATCAAAGGAAAGATTAATAAAATTTAAATTAAGAACACCACTTAGCTAATAAATAAAACTATGAGTTTGATAGAAAAAAACAATAAAATAGATAAACCATTGATTGATTTATAAAATGCAACAAGAAAACCAAATTACCAGTAACAAAAATGAAAGGGAGGTGAATTCAGCACCAATGAAAAGAACATCTGAGCAATTATTAGGAGTTATTTTGCCCAATTATATGCTGATAGATCTGCCAATCTAAGTGAAATGGATGAATATTTGGAAAAAATATAAAGTGCTCAGATTAACGCAATAGGATATAGTACTTAAATGAAAAAAAAGAAAGAAATTGAAAAAGGCATCAATGCACTTCATAAGAAAAAATCCCCAGGGCAGATGGATTCACAAGTGAAATCTACAAAACATTTAAAGAACAATTAATCCCCAAACTATAAAAAACTATTTGGAAAAATAGAAGAAGGAGTCCTGCCAAATTATTTTTATAACAAAAATATGGTGCTGATACCTAAATCAAGAAGAGTGAGGGGAAAAAAAATTCCTAATGAATAGTGATGCAAGAACTAGAAAAAAATACTAGTGAGGAGATTACGGCATTTGGGCTTAGAGCATATGGATAAGGGGTGTGGTACATTATTGAATTTATAATTTATTCTTCAACTAAATAAGTTGTAGTAAAGCTGCAAAGCTAGAGATCTGCAAGAGACAGAGGTCTGTTATACAGCTTACTACTTTGCTCTTCCAACATCTCTACTGAATCCAAACCCCAACAAGGAGTTCAATTATCAAGTAAGAGATTATCCTGAACCAACTGGCAGTGTTATATGGGTACATATACTTTTCATACTTGCAGATTTAATAAACCTGAAGTCATTTGCTCTAATCTAGAAGGATCTGGGAAAAATCTGCAGAGCTTGTGAATCCCACTTGTGGGATCCCAATTGATGACATGAAGAAAGAGGGCTGAACTGGGAGGAGCCATGAATTTGGAGAGAGGTCCAAGTCCAGAAAAGGCCAGAGGGACTTTTGGAGAGCAGTATAGTAGACTTCTGAGGGCCAGTTGGAGCTGTCCAGGACTTTTGAGAACTACCACCTGGAGCTGTCAAGAACTGAGGAGGCATGGCTGTGATGCCGGTATATTGTCTGTCTATTTTGATGTTTTTTGGCCAGATTCACCTGCTGGTGAAAAACAGTGCTGCTGTTGTAGAGGTCCTGGAACCCTGCTGTTAGTTCAGAAGCCCTGAAGGAGGACTTTCTTGTTGCATGTTTACAGAAATCCTGGAAGAGGGCCTTGCTGATGTTTTCAGGGGTTCTGGAACTATTCTGCAGGCAGAGAGTGACTTGATGAGGACATTGGCAATGTGTGTTGTGGCTTTGTTAGGCTTTACCTCCCCAGGAACTTGGACTGCTGAGTACTTGCCTCAGGTCCAGATGAAGATAGGACCTCTCTTTGAGCATTGAACTCTGTGATGATATCTTAACCTTGTTTAAGGGTGGATGGATTTTTGTGCTCTCCTGCCCCTTTTGAGAAAGTGCTTAGAGTTAATGGATGGTATTATAATTCAGTTGTGATCCAGGGTTGGGAAACCTTTGACTTTTTTGTGCTCTGTGATTGACCAAATGAATGTACTTGGTTTATGATTGGAAACTAATTTCCATTTGAGAAAAGAGACTTTGACTGACTAAATGAATGTACTCTTCAGTGGTGGAGTAGTACCTGGATAGAACTGAGAACTTAACTTGCTAAATGAATGAGTTAACACTGTATTTTGATTTTCTCTTTTCTGTGAATGTTTGCCTTAATCTGTCACTGAATAAATGGGGTTTGCTATGCTGGTAATCTAAACCTTGGAAGTTGCCTTTGCTTGGCATTACATCTGCACATTCTACTAAACTAATGGAACAGTCTAGACAAGATAATCAAGCCAAACCCCTACATATCAAGAATGTCTAGCCACCAGAGGGACAATATCCTTGTCAGCCAACCACAGTGACACAGGCAATGAGCTCTGGAACAAGACAATGTCTTCTGATAGCAGTATGTCAAGGCATTCCCTCAAAAGATTTTGTGGGATAAATTAAAAAGCTATCGCCAGAAAAGAGATGAGTCATCTATCAATTTCAATCAGTGAAAAATATCGTCCCAACTAGTTTTGTTCCTGCATTGACAATGTCTCTTCAAAAACTAATCAGCAACAAATTAGTAGGATGGCAAAAATGAGGGACAAGACAAGTACTAGCCATTGCAACCCAGTTTTGGAGAATAAAGAGAAAGAGCAGAAAAATTAACCAAAAGAAGCCTCATATCTTTTCAACTGACAACACTAAAGGGGGGAGATGAAAGTAGAAGACTAGAGAAAGGAAACAAGGCTAAAGTCTGGAAGCCAGGGAACTGTCATTACTGAAAGAAGCCTGGACAGTGGAAAAGAGAACAAAGGAAGCAATTGAGGCAGCTGGGAAATGGTCAAGGAGTAAAATTTAGAACCCCATCCTTAGGAATCATGCCCAAGAAGCATGACATGATGGGGAGATTTGGAACAAGGACTCAAAGGAACCTCTTCTTTCTTTAAACTTCCCTACCTTGAATACATAAGAACTATCTATTCTACCATAAAAGAAATTCATCCCTTTCCAAAATTGGAGGGGTACCAAGCAAGTGATGAAGATTTCATGCTCAGTCCAAACACATAGAATATCCCAATTTGTGGAGGTCCAGAAAGGACCTCTTATAGAAGACCATGCTTTTCTATTATCCAGGATTACCTGTGCATTTACTGGGATGAATCCTATTGAGCAAGCTGAAGGCAACCATATTCTGTATACTCAAGGGAGATTATGTGGACATTCTTGAATATCAAGTTACTGGATTATTTGCTATTCTAGAAGCAATGACAGCCCACAAGTAAAGATTCATTACTGGATACTTATCTAGAATTAAAAGAGGTTACAACTAAATTATGGGCTAAAACTTCTAATGAAACAGGATATTAAAACTTGTTGAATTGGTTGTTATAAAATACCAAGAGAATAAGCTATGACCAAATGTAAAACAGTACCATGATTCAAGAGACCAAACTGAAGGAATAAAATCTGTCATGAAGGACTTAGAAGTATGAGAGTAATAGTCAAAAGGTCTTCTCCCAATATTCTAATATTGCCAGTTAAGAAAATAAGAGAAATTTGATTCTCAAGGTCAAACTGTGCATCATTTTGTACAAGATTTGTGCACTGTTAAAAAGTCTATTGTTTCTGTAACCGCTGTGGTCCCTAAACCCACTCCAATAGTTATTTCTGCCCCCCAGCTCTACTGCTTACTTTTCTGTGACTGATTTATGTTGTTTTCTTTTCTATCCCACTGGCTTAGAAATCCAAGTTTTTGTTTGCTTTTACTTATAACCAAGAACAATATTTGTGGCAGAGAATTCCTCAGGGGCTTTGAGAATCTCCCACAATCTTCTTACAACTTTTAAAGAATAACTTACTTATTCACACTATCATGTGGGTCAATTATTGTACAGTATGTATATGATATTTTTATTGGGTCAGAGATCCAGGAAACTAACAAGGAGACTACTGTAGCTCTTTTAATCTTTTTAGCAGATAACAGATAGAAGGTGTCATTAAGAAAGCTGCAGCTTTGCCAGCAAGAAATTCAATATGCAGGGCATTTAATTTCTTGTAAGGGCTGATGAATCTTACCAGCCAGATACAAACTTTAGGGAATATTAAGCAACCAGACAAAGCAGGAGTGAAAATAGGTGTTGAAATTATATGGGTAAAGTAGGCAATAGGTCTCCTCCTGGATCACCAATCACGTTATTGTGGCAAAGAGTTTGTATAGTGCAATGAAACAATGAGCTATGCCATGCAGGGTATAACAGCAAGCACCCTAGCATACCCAGGATGCCTTCTAGCACAGGTTGTTTGACCTGTTTTCCAAAGAAAAGCAATTCAAAGAGGGTTTAACAATCTTACTTTAATCAAACACTTATCATTTACCTAGTTCAGGGGAACAAGTCAGCACTCTGAATGTCAGAAAAAACAAACAGAAGTTACAAGCAGACAAAAAAAATACAGACTGAGAAACAGATCAACAGACAGGGTTTCCAGCCATTATATCCATACCTAGTTAGTTACCAGAGAGAAAAGCACTGACATCTGGGGTTTCAAAGCCAGGAGACTCAATGGCTGCCCAGAGTCTCATCTGGCTAACTCACACAACTCTTCCCATAAGTGAGTCCCAAAGAAAAACCTCACATCAGGGTATATATAGCCTTCTCCAGAGTCAGAGAATGTCACAACCCTCATGACCCACTGCCCAATCACAAAGTAACAAGGTGTGGGCGTCCCTGAAAAACAAGCCTCTCACCACAGGCTCCAAGTGACCACATTTAGTCTATTAGGGGGAAGAGTATATTTTCAAATCAGAGAAGGGCCTCAACTTCACTTAAGCCTATCAAAGGGCAGGGAAGACCTCTAAATTCCTGTTACCATTACTCAGGGTTACCCCAAGACAAACAGGTAAGAGTGGAGAGTTCTGACAAAAGGTGATCCACTGGAGAAGAAAATAGCAAACCAGTCCATATGCTTGCCAAGAAAGGTCCATAAACAATATTAAAATGTTAAAAGACATTAAATCAAAAGAAAATCCCCTCAGGTTACAAAACACCCCCTACACGTTACTGGAGAACAATGTAGGGCAACTAACTATAAATTGTTTTAGAAAGAGAGAAGTAATTGGACTAAAACCAAAAGTAAGCTCAGCTACAGATGTTTCTGGTGATGAAAGAAAAGTCTGATGTTGTAAAGATAAATAATGCATAGGAACCTGGAAATAAGATTTATGAAGCAATGTAAGCTGGATATGTATCATACAGGAGATAAAAAGATTAAACATCAGCAATCTTGTGTGTCAGTTAACAGGGGTGAACTTAAGTAAGGTGATCATTATATATACTATTGTGGGCAAGAATTCCTTAGAAAGAAATGGAGTAATCCTTAGTCAAAAAGATGCTGATACTCACTCAAAAGTTACAGAATATCTGTTCAAATCTAAGGCAAACCATTTAATATCACTGTAATACAAGTCTATGCTCCAGCTACAGATGAGGTCAAAGTTGTTCAGTTCTGTGAAGATCTACACCACCTTCTGGAACTTACATATTATATATATACATATACATATATATATACACATATATAATATATATGTAAAACATCACGTTCATGACAGGAACTTGGAATGCTAAATTATACAATTGAAAAATAACTGGTGGCGCAGCTAGGTGGTACAGTGAGTAGAGCATAGGCCCTGAAGTCAGGAAGACCTAAGTTCAAAACTGGCCTCGGACAACTAGCTGTGTGACCTTGGTCAAGTCCCTTAACCCCCATTGTCTTGCCTTCCCTCCCCCCCTCCAAAAAAAATATATATATAATTGGAATAACAGTAAAATTTAGCCATAGAGTACAAAATGAAGCAGAGCAGAGGCTAATAAAGTTTTGTCAGGATAACTCACTGGTCATAACAAATACTCTTTTTAAACAACTCAAAAAATACATGGCCATCACCAGATTAACAATACTGAACTCGGATCATATACTTTGCAGTCAAAAGTGGAGGAACACCATACAGTCAGAACAAAATATGGAGCTGACTGCAGCTCAGATAATAAGCTTCTTATCACAAAATATAGACTTAAATGGAAGAGAACATCTCTTGTGTGTGTGTGTGTGTGTGTGTGTGTGTGTGTGTGTGTGTGTATATATATATATATATATATATATGGTGGAGGTGATGAAAAGATTTAAGAGATTAGATATGGCAGATGGAATGTCTGAAATGCTATGGATAGAGGTTTGCAATATTGTATAGGAGGCAGCAACAAAAAACATCCCAAAGAAGAGCAAGAAAGCAAAAAAGCTCTCTGATGAAGCTTTACAAATGACTGGAGAGGAAGTGAAAGGCAAAAGAGAAAAGGAAAGATACATTCAAACTAAATACAGAATTTCAAAGAATAACAAGGAGATGGGGTGACTGAGTGGTGCAGTGAATAGAGCACTGGCCTTAGAGTCATGAGGACCTGAGTTCAAATCTGATTTCAGACACTTAATACAAAACTAGTTGTGTGACTTTGGGCAAGTCACTTAACCCCAACAGCTCTACTTTCCCCCTACAGAAAGGAAAAAAAAAAAGAATAGCAAGGAGAGATAAGAAGCTTTTTTAAAATAAGCCAAAGAAATAGAAGAAAACAATGGAATGGGAAAGACAATAAATCTTTTCATAAATAATTAGAGATATGCAAAAATTGGCATGATAAAAGACAAAAAATTGTAGGAATTGAATAGATTTAGAAAAGATTAAGAACAGGTAGCAAGAACATACAGAACTATATAAGAAAGATCTTAATATCACACTGATAACCATGATGGTAAAATAGAGCCATGCATCCTGAAGAGTAAAGTCAAGTGGGCCTTAGAAAACATTGCTAGCAGTAAGGCTACTGGGAGTGAAATAGTTCTAGCTGAACGGTTAAAAACCCTAAAAGATGCTGCTGCTAAAGTGTTGTACTCAATATGCCAGCAAATTTGGAAAACTTAACAGAGGGCACTGGATTGGAAAAGGTCAATTAACATTCCAATCCTAAAGAATGGTAGTGCCAAATAATGTTCAAACTATCAAACAACTGCGCATATTTCACATGCCAGCAAGGTTATGCTTAACAAGCTACATGCTACTGTTCTTTTCCATGTTTGGTTTTGTTTCTTCTTTCCCAGTGTTCACTCCATTGGTTACAACCCTTCTATACAACCAGACTAATGTCCAATGCGACAGTATTTGCAGATCCTTTCAAATATGGGGGGTGGAGTCAAGATGGCAGCATAGAAGCAAGAGAACTCTGAACTCCCCCCCATAACCACCTCAAATACCTACAAAATATGACTCTAAACAAAATTTAGGTCTCCAGAACCCACAAAAGTACAGAGAAACACATCTCGCACTGAAGGCAGCCCGGCAGGTGGGACGGAAAGGGCATATCACAGCATGCTGGGAGCCAAGACCATTTACAGATTCAGCCCCAGGGCTGCCAGGACAAGCCACAGCTGGAGCTTTCAGGAGAGCAAATCAATGGCAGCTGTGGCAGTTTCCAGAATTATCAACCCATAAAACCAGGGACAAAAATGAAAGGTCAGTGGAACTCAGCTAAATTTGGGGGAGAAAAGCAGGTCTGGCCATCTGCCCTCAGGTCAAGAAAGCAGCAGAAGTGGCAGCCCTGCAGCTGCCTCCACATGGCAGCTTCAGAGCTCCTGGCCTGCATATTGTAGGGGGGCCAAGCAATCATTCAGAGGCTAAGTGCTCTTGCCTTAACCTACCTGGATTGGGAGTGTGGTCTTGGGTGGTGGTCCTGAGGTGTGTAACCAGTAAGCCAAAGCTGGTGGGGGCTGCAGAGACAGTAGCCTCCTAATAGCTCTGGTAGCTGCAAAAACCCCAGCAATTTGGGGAAAAGCTCTCCCCCTGGGAAGCAGAGATCTACTGTGGCTCAAAAATCAAGTTAACTGACTGGCAACATGAGTAGGCAAAGGAAGCAAGCTAAGCTCAGCAATCCAACTTTAGATTCCTTTTTTGGGAACAAAAAGGATCAAAGCATGGAATGGGAGGCAGACAAAACAGTCAGAACTCCCTCACCAAAAGCTTCCAAGAAACATGAAGACTGGCTACAAGTCACAGATCAGCTTAAGAAAACCAGATAAACCAAATAAGAGAAGTGGAGGAAAAATTGGGAAGAGAAATGAGAATGATGCAAGAAAATCATGAAAAGAGAGTCAACAACCTGACTGAAGAAAATAACACCTTAAAAATAGGTTAATTCAAATGGCAAAAGAGGTCCAAAAAGCCAATGAGGAGAAGAATGCCTTAAAAAGT
>CM053595.1:185514634-185537807 GCA_028646575.1 Pseudocheirus occidentalis | reverse complement strand
GAAGAAACAATTTGAATACTGTGGAAACGCAATCAGGATAACCCAGGATCTAGCAGCTTCTACATTAAGGGATCAAAGGGCCTGGAATATGATATTCCAGAGATCAAGGGAGCTAGGATTAAAACCAAGAATCATCTACCCAGCAAAATTGAGTATAATGTTCCAAGGGAAAATATGATTATTCAATGAGGTAGAGGACTTTCAAGCATTCTTGCTGAAAAAACCAGAACTGAACAGAAAATTTGACATTCAAATACAAGAAGCATGAGAAGGTACAGAATGAAATGAAATCATAAGGAACTTATCAAAGTTGAACTATTTACATGCCAACATGGAATAGTATGAGGATAGATGAAGGGAATATATATTTTGTATACATACACATATGTCTATATAGGAGGGTATATATATGCATATGAATATATAACTGAGTGTGGGTATATATGTATACATAGACAGAGGGCATAGGATCAACTGAATAGGAAGGGATGACATTTTAAAAGGTGAAATTGAGAGGTAGGAGAGGAATAGAATGAGAGGAGACAGGGAGAGACAGAATAGGGTTAGTCATCTCATATAGAAGAGGCAAGGGATAACTGTTACAATGGAGGGGAAGAACAGGCAGGCAAAAGGGAATGTGACAACCTTACTCTCATTGAAGTTGGCTTAGGGAAGGAATGACACTCACTCTAAATTGGGTATCTTGCCCTACAGGAGAGTAGGGGGGGATGGGGATGAGAGGGGAGATGAGAGGGGAGGACTTAGTGGGGGATGGTTGTTAGAAGCACTATAGAAGCACGTTTCTATAAAAGGACAGGGACAAAGTAAAGAATAGAACGGGGGTGGTGGGATAGGAAGGAGGGAAATATAGTCAGTCTTTCACAATATGTCCATTGTGGAGATGTTCTACGTAACTACACACGTATGGCCTGTATTGAATAGCTTGTCTTTCCAGTGGGGGTGGGTAATGAGGGAGGAAGGGAAAGAATCTAGAATTTAATGTTCCATAATAAAATGTTAAAAATATATATATATATATTTATATTATTATTATTAATTATATGCAACTGAGAATTAAGATGTACAGGCACTGGGGTAGGGAGATCCATCTTGCCCTACTGGAAAGTCAGAGGGGTGATCAGGAAGGACATTGGAGAGAACAGATTGGGGGAGGGGGGTATACAGTGGGATCGCTGTTGTGGAGTGGTGGGTAGGGGAAAGATGGGGAGAAAATTTGTAACTCAAAATTTCATTGAAATGAACAATGTAAACTAAAAATAAACAGAAGTTAAATTTTAAAAAAGAAATGTCAAAAAAAAATTATTTGCAGATCCTATACTTGACTGCATGCTACCATGGTTGGGGGGGAGAGAGAAGGGAGAAATTTTGAAATTCAATGGATTGTGGAACTGACTCTTGTAAACTAAAAGTAAATAAACAAATAAATTTTTGTAAATGAGATTATGCTTAAGATTTTGCAAGCTAGGTTTCAGCAATATGTTATCTGAGAATACCAAAAGAGTAGACTCATCTCGAAGAGGCAGAGGAAATAGAGACCAAATTGTCAACATTCCCTGGGATTATGGAGAAAGCAAGATAAACTTCAGAAAACCATCTACTTTTCCTTCACTGACTACACTAAAGTCTTTGACTGTGTGGATCACAGTAAATTGTGTTAAGTCCTCAAAAAGATGTGAGTACCAGATCTTCTTTCCTGAAGAGTGTACATTCAGATCAAGAATCAACAGTTAGAACTGAACATGGAACAACTGGTTGGTTTGAGATTAGGAAGGGAGTACAACAAGACTGTATAGTGTCACCTTATTTACTTAATGTATATGCAAGATTACATCATGCTAAGTGCCAGGTTAAAATCTGGAATTAATATTGCCAAGAGAAATAATAACAATCTCAGATATGCAGATGACACCACTCTGATGGCAGAAATGGAAGAATTAGGACACTTTTTAATGAGGATAAAAAGAGAGTGTTAAAAACAAACAAAAAAAGCTAAGATCGTGGCCATCTGGTCCCATCACTTCCTGGGAAACAGGGAGAAAAGAAATGGAAGTAGTATCAGTTTTTATTTTCTTGGGCTCAAATATCACTGTAGATTAGGCCTGCACAACATATAGCCTGTGGGCCTCTTGTGGCCTGCCAAAGGACTTTCAGGTGGCCCACGAAAAATCTAGGGTTGCCACTGAATACTGTTTGTCACATGATCCACAGAGACTAATCATCCTCAGCCTGTATCTAGTCTAACCTATCTGTACCCAAACAAGTTCAGAAGTTGTACAGGTCTACTGTAGACGGTGACTGTGACTGTGAAATTAAAAGATGCTTGCTCCTTGAAAAGAAAGCTACGGCAAATCTGGACTACATACTAAAAAGCAGAGACATTACCTTGCTGATAAAGGTCCATATAGTCAAAGCTATGGTTTTTCCAGTAGTTAACATATGACTGTATAATGTATACATATATACATATATATAATATGATATATGGTATTAGTATAGCATAATGTAATATTCTAATATAACAACATAATACAATATAATATAATAGTTAGACTATTAAGTAAAGTTGAGTTCCACAAAATAAATGCTTTAGAACTCTAGTGCTTGAGAAGACTTCTGAGACCCCCTTGAACAGAAAGAAGATCAAAACTGTCTATTAATTGGAAGGATAAATACTGAAACTTAAATAATTTGGCTACATAATGAGAAGACAGTACTCAATGGGAAAGATTCTGATGCTGGAAAAGATTGAGGGTAGTGAAACAAATCAATCATTTGTATTGTCTCAGACTGATATCCTTCTTTTCTGGGCTCAGAAGATGTTGAAGCAAAGAAGTCTCCATACATGGAGAGATAACTACTGAATGCTTTCAGGAATTATACAGGAAATAAATGGAAGCACTGAATACAGCTACAGTAGGTAATATGTAGTCCCCTCAGTGGAAATCTGATATTGAACAGGCACCAGTTTCTGCACTGGGCACAGTATTATAATGTTTGGAGGTCTTGCTGGTACTGGGAGCAGTATACTTCCAGTGATATTGAGAACTACCAATATGGCTCCACTTAACATGGATGGTTGAAATCTCAAGAGATCTGGCAATAGCAAGTAAATGCAGAAAGGCTGGCACCTTCTTTTCCAGAAGAACAAGCACTTCCAGAAACATAAACTCAAGAAACACTTGAAAATAATGATACCAACATGGTATGTGATCAGCTATGGTTCACTGAGACACCAGATACTCTTAAGGCAGTAAATCAAGCTGATCAACTTCAAACCCTCAGTTGATAGAAGCAGGATCAAGGATCATGGACAGCTGTTACTCTGAGTCAGAAATTAAATATTATGGATCTAATTGTGCATCATCTACCTGATTATGCATGAGGATGAGTGTTTATACGCTGTTCCCTTTTGTTTGCTTGTATTTTCTCTTAGAGGGGTGATAGCTGAAGCCAAAGATTTGATATCAAACATTGTTGAGCAACTACCCCATACATACAACACCACATTCATGTGGAGTAATTTCAGTCATTTGGTTGATGGGCACATCACCTCAGTGATACTCAGTTGGCTGGAACACATACCAGCTCCAGCAATATGATTACAGTTATGCTTAATGAAGCTTCTAGTTCTGGATTCAGCAGCTTCAATGTAATAGCCTGTGTTCTATTTGAATAACCTAATTTTCCATGACATTTGCTGGAAAAAATAATGTAACCTCAGGACTGGGAAAATACAGTGACATCTCTACAGTTGTTAGACACAATTCATACTGTGTATATCTTAGTGATTTGTCACATGTCTGAGCTACCTGGTTTAAGAGTCTAGCATGTACATGTGGGTGTCTCCTGATGGAGAGTGGACAAGAAATTGTCTTGAGAGCTCCCCATACAACATAAGTAATTTTGCAAGTTTGTAAAACTAAGTACTGATTTGTAAAACGTGAAACTGTTAAAGAACAGGCTGCATTAAATAAGGTGCAATTAATAAACAAAAGATGCAACACCCTCAATCTAGCTACTCTGTTGCCTTATGCAGATGCAGCAGACCTAGAGCACTGTTGTTTGCAAATTATGTAGATGCTGATACTAGCTAGGCCTGACCTCCAGGATAAACCTCTTGAAAATTCAGATATGAATTTGTATATACTTTGGTTGTACGAGAGACTTGTAAAAGGCCTTAACACTGCATAGGCAAATATTTTAACATCTCAGAAATTAAACCAATAGCACAAAAAACAGCTTAGGAAAGCTGACCTTATGACCTTATCTAGGGCGGCAGAAATAGCAATGAGTTAATATTTGTACTGATTCTGATTATGTTTTTGGGACATGTCACACCATTGGACAACTGTAGAAACAGAGAATTTATGACCTCAAATGTGACTCCAGTGGTGCAAGGGCAGCTGACTGCTCACCTCCTGGAGGTTATTTTTAGTTTCCCCAAGAGATGATCCTATTTTTTTTGTAAACAGTAGTTTATTTTTCCCAATCACACGTAAAGGTAGTTTTCAACATTAATTTTTTATAATATTTTGAGTTTCAAATTTTTCCCTTTCCCCACCTCCTTTCCCTCTTCCTGCCCCAGGACAACAAGCAATCTGATTTAGGTTATATGTGAGCAATCATGTAAACATATTTCCATGTTAATCATGTTGTGAAAGAAGAATCAGAAAAAAAAACAGAAAATTTGCAACAACAAAAAAGGTAAAAATAGCATGGTTTGATCTGCATTCAGGCTCCATAGTTCTTTCTCCAGATATATATAGCATCTTTCATCAGGAGTCTTTTGGAATTGTCTTAGATTATTGTACTAAACTGTTGATAAATTTTTGAGTGTCCCTAAAGTATTTCTTTTCTGCATCTATACAGAGCAGATGACTGCGTCTATGTAAAAGTATAAAGAAGCAATGATGGGTTGTCCCTTTGGTGAGAAGGTCCTTCTTAGGTTCCAATTGCCATTCATACTGTCATCAAGGTTGGAGAGAAACCATCCTGGATTCAAGCTGCTCTTGTGAAGCTGGGGGCAGAATTAGAACGAAAGTGTGAAGAATCAGTTCCACAAAAACTAAAATTACAGATGATAGTGGGATAATCATTACAAATGCAATATTGATTATTGGTACTCTCATGTTGGGTTGTCTAGTTCAATAATCTGGCTGACAATTGTCATGACTCACAGAATAACTTGGCTCAAATGGTGGGGATGGTTTTTCCAGGGTCTTAAATAATGCAACCTCACCAACTATTTTGATAGCATAGAACAGTGATTCTCAATCTTCCTAATGCCATGACCCTTTAATATAGTTCCTCATGTTGTAGTGACCCCCCCCAACCATAAAATTATTTTCATTGCTACTTCATAACTGTAATTTTGCTACTGTTATGAATCTATATGATATGCAGGATGTATTTTTATTGTAACAAATTGAACATAACCCACAGGTTGAAAACCGGTACCATAGAAGACTCTTTTACTAATCCTACTATCCAGCTATTACTAAGGGAATATATCAGCTAATCTTTCAGGCTAACAGCTGCAGACATAATGTTAGTTGTCAGCCTTGGGCACCTCCTTTATAGAATACATACATGAAAAGCTCTATGTGGTACCAAGCCAGAAAAACACATGACTTAACGGATATCATGTTTGGAGGCTTAAATACAAAAGCAGGAATTACTAACTCTTTTAATTTGAAACAATTACTAACATGCTTGGCACCCTGGAGCAGCTCCAAAACTATGTTATAAAATTATAAGAAGACTGGGATCATGACATAAAAGATATGGTAGCCTCAAGTAAAAATATGCTGTAATTGGGTAAGACCATGGGCTAAGCTGTTATGGGATCTTCTTGAAGTTTCTCAGTAAGTTGGAGATAAAGGGAGTCCTGCCCTGACCTGCATAATAAAACAGCAGATAACCATCAGACATTTGCAGGTCCTCCAGGTCAGCTCAGAAATTACTGATCACCCTTATTTAAAACAAAGTTTTAGCCTTAATTTTCATGGCTTCCAGGGTGGTGCCATAAGACCTCACTCCCAAACCAGTCCAGTGACACCTGAACCATTAAGATGAAGACTGCTAACATGACTAAAATTAATAATTCTACACAGGTCTGAATGTAACAACCAAACTTCGCATTAACTTGATTGTGACCTAACACATCAGAGTGGAGACTAAAAAACATGGCTTTTCATGTATTCAGAACGATAAATAGGATGAACCATCAACATGATAATGACTTAATAATACTAGAAAAACAAAGAGTTTGTTGCTATTGAACTGGAGGTCCACATGGTTCAGATACAGCAGAAGAAGAGAGAGAGCAATATGGTATCACACTGGCTTAGAATGGTAAAGAAAATTGGTAATCAATTTGAAGCAGACCTAAGAGATACCAGAGTATCAGAGAAAGCATTTGCTTCTTTGGAGCTGGATGTTTACATGGCTCAAACATATCAGAAAAATAATTTTATTTATTTATTCTTTTAAAAATTATTTATTTTTAGTTTTCAGCATTCAGTTCCATAAGTTCTAAATTTTCTCCCACCTTCTCCCCAAGAGAGCATGCAGTATGATATGACTCTTCACATACATTCCTATTAAACACATTTTCACATTAGTCATGTTGCATAGAAGAATGATAATGAATGGGAGAAAATATTTGAAAGAAAAAAAAGAACAAAAAAAAGAAAACAGTCTGCTTCACTCTAAATTCTGACTCTAGTTTTACTCTGGATGTGGATGGCATTTACCATAATGACTCCTTTGGAATTGTTTTAGGTCCTTGTATTGTTGAGAAGGGCTAACTCTATCAAAATCAGTCACTGCGCACTGTGGCTGTTTCTGCGAACAATGTTCTCCTGATTCTGTTCATTTCACTCAGCATCAGATCATATAAGCCTTCCCAGAATTTTCTGAAGTCCTGTTCTGAAGCCATCATTTCTTATAGCATAATAGTATTCCATTATGTTTATATACCATAACTTGTTTAGTCATCCCCCAGTTGATGGGCATCTCTTCAATTTCCAGTTCTTGGTCATCACAAAAAGAGCTGCTATAAACATTACTTGGAGATACTAGAATAGCAGACAGTAGTTGGTTGTTGTCCTTCATTCTTGAAGGGGACCAAAATGACATCACTATGTTAGAGTCAAGTTTCAATGTCTTAGACTGTGGTTGAGCAGACCAATATTAACTCAGAATGTTCTACCACAAGTTGAGCACAAATAGACCATGTGAACATTTGGGTTAGATTCTCTAAATCTACATTTCTTGTGGTTTTTTGAGCTATTTTAATTCTGCTTTACTCACAGAACTCAGCACCTTCCTTAATGTGGGCATGAAATGATGAGTGGTCCTACACCAGTCTCTCCCATGTCACAAATCAGTTCCAAAGTTCTTAAGACAGACCTTGAGAGTGGCCTTGTATTGCTTCTTCTGACCACCATGTGAATGCCTGCCCTGTGTGAGCGCTCCATAAAATAATCTTTTTCGCAACTATACATTCTGCATTTGAACAATGTGGCCACCATAGCTGTGCTCTCTGAAATACAGTTTGAATCCTTGGCAGTTTAGTTTAAGAAACAACCTCTGTGTCTAGTATCTTATCTTGACAGGTGATCTTCAGAATCTTCCTAAGGCAATTCAAATGGAAGCAACTCAGTTTCCTGGCATTGGATAGCATACCAGGTTTCACAGGCATACAACAATGACATCAGCACAATGACTCTATACAACTTCAGTTTGGTAGTCAGTCTAATCCCTCGTCTCTCCCATACTTTCCTTCAGAGCCTCACAAACACCGAGCTAGCTCTGGAAATGTGTATGTCAACCTCATTATCAATGTGTACATCCCTGAAAAGTATACTACCAAGGTAAATGAACTTATCCACAGCATTCAAAACTTCCCCATTTGCTGTAACCAATGGATTCCACATATGGATGATGTGGTGATGGTTGATGGAACACCTGTGTTTTCTTGGTATTAACTGTTAGGCCAAAATTAGCACAAGCAGCAGATTATTGATCCATACTCTGTTGCAGTTCAGTTTCAGAGGATGCACTGAGTGCACAATCATCTGCAAACAGAAGACTATGCACCAACAATCCCTCCACTTTGGTCTTGGCTTGTAGCCTTTTCAAGTTGAAGATTCTTGCCAGAGTTCTCTTTAATGGACTGATCCTTAACTTGGGAGATAGTCATCTGAGAGCCAATGTGGCTTCAGAAAGGGTCAAGAAATGGTCGACATGGTATTTGCTGCCTGACAACTCCAGAAGAAATGCCAGGAGCAGAAGAGAGGTCTGTACATAACCTTTGTAGATCTGACCAAGGACTTTGATACTGAGTGCTTAAGAAAAATTATGTCAAAATTCGGTTGCCCAGAGTTCATCAGCATTGTATGTCAGTTTCAGGATGGCATGTTTTCCCAGGTTCTAGATAATGTATAATGCTCTTATGCTTTCCCAGTCACCAATGGAGTGAAACAAGACTGTGTGCTTGCTCCCTTTTTAGCACAATGTTTTCAGCCACGTTGTCAAATGCTTTCAATGATGAACACAGCATCAAGGCTGGCTAGAGCACTGATGGTAGAGTGGCAGATAGAGTGATGACTACTACAAAACTGATGTCTTCATGGCACAGACATATTGAAGGAGGAGAGAAAATGTGCACAGAGTCACTAAGAGACCTGGTTATTCTGCTAGAATAGTTTTCTACTGCTGAAAAGTATCAGAGTGCTCAGTGTTATTTCTGGGAGAAAATATTAGTCGTGGAATTGGTCAGGCATATGATTACATAGAAGAACAAATTATTTTGTACTAAACAAATGGATTTTGCCATGGTTGAGAGAAGTTAAGAGCAAAATACTAGAGAAAGTGATTGCTATTTTTAAACTTGAGGTTCACATGGACAAGATATACCAAAGAAGGAGACTAATAAATATTTTCGTCTGATATGGAATGATAAAAAGAGAATTTTTAGTCAATATCAATATGTGATAGTGATGCCAGTGTACCACAGAAAGCAACAGTCTTGAACTAGATGTTCTTACAGCTTAGTCATACTAAGAAAGACAAAAAAAGTGATTTCAGCCTAACTTAGAATGATAAAGAAGATTTGCCATTTGTATCACTGTGACTTAGAAATAACAGAGTTCCAGAGAAGGCAACTAACACTATCCAAAAGAATGTTCATAAGTTTCAGACATACTAAAGAAGACAACTAAAAATGTTTTAATTCAGTTAAGAATGAGAAATATAGTTGGTTATGGGTTCCAATATGACTCAGTGACACCAAGAGTTGCAGAGAAACTAATATTCTTGAACTGGATGTTTACCTGATTTAGATATACCAGAGGAGAAAATTGTGAAAGATGATTTTTATTTGGGATCAGGATGATTGAGAAGATTAAGAAATGAACACGAAATGCCAGAGAACCAGAGAAGTGTTTGCTACTTCAGAACTTGACATTATTAATAACTTAACATGGCTCAGACATACCAGAAAAGGAGACATATGGAGAAATATTGTTTCATTGTCTCATAACAGTAAAAAGAGGCTTTGTAATCCATATCAATGAGACTTAAGACATGAGTATGAAACATAATATGGAGCCTAAGACCACCAATGTGACACAAACATTACATATTAAGTAGTAATTACTCATGAAATTAATGTTATTTTGCCTCGGCCATAAATTAAAATCAAACGTAAATGGGAGGGTGGGAGTGGGGGGTTGGTGGTGTGTGTGACTAGGTCGCTTAGTGGATAGAGTGCTGGGTCTGAAGTCAGAAAGACTCATCTTGGTAATGATTTCATCTTACTCAGAATGATAGAGGATTACTAATGGATATCAACAAAATGTAGAGCCTCAGACACTCACTAGCTGCATGACTCTGGGCAAGCCATTTAACCCTGCTTGCCTCAGTTTTTAATCTATAAAAAGACCTAGAGAAGGAAATGGCAAATGAAACTCCAGTATCTTTGCCAAGAAAACACCAAATTGGGTCACAAAGAGTGGGACATGACTGAGATGACTCAACCACAAAAACAAATGATGAGGACTCAGAAAAACAAAAAGTACAGACCCACCAGATTCAATAAGTCACTACTGCTCAACTCAATGTCCATATATCTCATGTATTTTAAAGGAAGACATCAAAAAATAGTTCAACAATAATTTCTTATTGCTTTGATAAAAGAAATACAATGTACAGTAACTGTTTCAACATGATTCACAGGTTGACTAGAGCACTGATGGTAGAGCAGCAGATAAAGTGATAACTGCTACAAAACTGATATCTCCATGGCACATGGTACAACATGAGACAATAATATATGTCAGATGTGATAAATTGCATTGCTCAGATATCACCTGAGAAAACACCATAAATCTGTTCATTGACATGGCTTCAGAAGAAAGGGAATATTGATAGTAAGTGTCCATTTGATTCAACAATAGTATGTGAGGCAAAACACTGGAAAAGATTGTTGAATAATATGGCTCAGACCTATTCTAGGAGGTGAGTAAGAAATGTTTCATTTTGGTTCCCAAGGATGAGTATGACTGTTTCTCTGCAGTAACATGACTTAAGAGATAACAGATTAGCAGACAAAGATATGACTAGACATTTACATGATGCAGACATACTAGGGGAAGAGAGAAAAATGTGTACAAGGTCAGTAAGAGGACTCAGATGTTCCATTAAAATGGATTACTACTGTTGAAAAGTTTCTCAGTACGTCTCAATGATATTCTATAGACAAAAATTAATGGCACATTAATTAGGCAAATAAATAACACAACACGTTGAATTGTTTGCTCTATAAAAGCTGGATTTCACCATGGCTGAGATAAATGAGATCAGAAAAAATGGTGTTGAACAAAGGAGAAGCTGAATTTGTCTAGTGGTGGTGTACATTATGAATTTTGTTAACATATGTCAGAAATACATGAAACAGAGAGAAACAAAGAATAGTTACAATTTCATTCTTGATCAGATAGAAATATTTATATTTGTTGACACAAATGACTCAGATAACTTCTGAGGAAACCAGTAGTATCAGAGCCGGTAAGCTTCTAAGAGGGTTATAGTTATGTACTTCAACATGACTTTCAGATAGATACATGTAGCAGAGAAAATAATCAGAACTTTTGAAATGGATGATAAGAAGGGTCAGACATTCCAGAGAAGAACTAAGAAATATGGCTTTATCCTGTCCCAGAATGATCAAGTGATTTGTAGTCAACATGAACACAACTTAAGATAGTCCCAAGCACCAGAGAAAAATGCTTACTCTTGCTGAACTGGATGTTCATAAGTGTCAAAACACATCAACGGATGAGAAAAAAGGTGAAGAGCATGACCACTGACTCAGAAGTTACAAGAGAGTTGATTATTAGTACTGGAAAGGATCACAATATGGCTCAGAGATATAAATCAGACAAAACAGTGATTGGAGAAGTTGTCAGGCATATAAATGATACATATGACAAAAATTATACTAAATAACAAGCTTTCATCATAATTTGAGATAAGTTAATGAAAATGACATGATGTTGAACAAAGGGCAGGTTAATATCAAAATAGATAAAGAGTACACTAAGTTTTGAAACATCTGTCTAACATGTGACAACCATACCAAAAGAGGAAACAAATAGTAATCCTGGCTCAGAAAACAATACAATGTTAGATATATGGGTCAACACGACCACCAATTGCCTTCTAAGGAAATTAATAATGTCAGAAATGTGAGATTGCATGGCTTATACATTTTAGAGGAGGAAATCAATAACAGTCATCTTGGAATTCAATGTCCTGATTGTCAGTGTGAATCGCATATGTCCACTTGACTTGCCACTTAACCAAAAAAAAAAATGCAGATTGACACAATAGGTTGTTAACAGTTCTATCAAAGAAAGAGACTAATATCTCAGTTCTATCAGAGGAAGAGACTAAGAAAAACTGATTCATCTTGGCAAATATCAATAAAGTTAATTGTGGGTTTCAACGTGAATTAGAGATATCAGAGTACTAGTCTAAGTGATTTGTTACTTCTGAACTGGATTTCTGCATGTCTCAGACATACCTGGGAAGAAGACAAATGTGGAGTCTATGGTCATCAACATGGCTTGGACATGACACAGTAAATGATAACTACTCAAGAAACGGGGAGACATCAGGTGTCAAAAAATTATATGAGAAATGCTGGCACTGCTATTTAGAACCATCTCAATCCCAGAAAAGTGATTACTAGTGCTAGGTTTCCCTTAGTTCTGGCCTATTTAGAGCAAAAAACTAAGAAATATGGTTTCATTTTTACTTAGAAGGATGAAGAAAACTGTTACTCAGTATCAATGACTCAGTATTCCCAGAGTACAAGAGATAATTACTCTTGATCTACCTGCTCACGTAACTCGGATACATCAGGTAAGGAGACAAAGAATTGAGACAACGGTCATTAACATGGATCAAACATATTAAGTGTTAGATGTATGTGTCAACATGCCTCACATGTACCATCTAGAGATACTTATAGTCTCATAACTAGAGGCTTGCATGGCTCTGACATACCAGGGTTAAAGAGTATGAAACTAGACTTCAATGTGGCTTACATGAAAAAAAAGATGTATCCACTTGACTCAGACACTAACATACAAAAGGAATCATGTCAGCCCAGTGGAAATCATTGCTACTAAGAATATGATTTCATCTTACTCAGATTGATAGAGGATTAGTAATGGATGTCAACAAGATGTAGAAGTTGATTACCAGAGAAAGCAATTGCTATTTCTAAACTGAATCTTCATGTACCTTAGACATGTCAGAGAAGACAGCAGAATTCATGGTCCCCAACAAAAATCTGGTAAGTCAGTGAATGAAAACTATGTCTGAAATGGGTTTCTCCATTACTCAGACACTCAGACATAATAACCCAGGTAGACTAATGGTCCAGGCCCAGCAAGGAAAAGGTGTTAGAAACAGTTTCAACAGGTTTCAGATCAGGGTTCCACAAAAAGAGATCACTAATACTGAGCTGTATGTCCACATGACTCAGGTTTATAAGTGGAGGAAATTCATAAATATGATTTCATTTTGGCTCAGAAGGTTAAATAGAATAGGCAATCAGTACCAAAGTTACTTAGGGACGGCAGAGTACCAGAGTAAGTGATTACTACTGCTGTGTTAAACATTCACATGGCTCAGACATACCACATTATGAGACTAAAGAATATGGCTTCATTCTGATTCAAAATGATAAAAAAAAATATTGGTAGTAGATTGCAACATAACTTAAAGATTCTAGACAACTAGTCAGTCCATTTCTTTTTTTTAAATTAAATTATTTTTAGTTTACATCATTTATTTCCACAAGACTGAGTTCTCATTCTAGTCCTCTCCCACCTCAGAATTTCGCCTTTTAAAGTATCATCCCTTCACATTTAATTCACCCTCTACCCTCTATATACACATATACACATATGCTCAGGTATGTATTCATATGCATATATAGCCTCCTATGTGGACCTATGTGTAAGTATACATATATATACATTTGTATTTCCTTCACCTATCCTCATGCTAAGAAAAGTTTCATAATTCACTATTATCATTTCTCCATATTGGCATGTAAATAATTCAAATTTGACAAGTTCCTTATGATTTCTTTTCATGAGTTCTGCAATACCTGCAACTAGGAATTAAGATAAACAGGGGCTGGGATAGGGAGACCCTCCCTGCCCTACCAGAAAATAAGACAGCAGAGCAGGGGAGGGGCTTTATAGTGGGATTGCTCTTTTAGGGTTGGGGCAGGGGCAAGACGGGGAGAAAACGTGCAGTTCAAAAATGTAATTAAAATGAATAATGTAAACAAGAAAACAAATAAAAAATAAATTTAAAAAAATAATCTAGGTTAGTCGTTTTTCCAATGAGATATTTCACATTACCTTCTATTTTTCCATTTGTTTGGATCTGTTTAATAACATCTTGATTTCTCATAACATCTTTAGCTTCCATGAAGGAATTATTCTCTTCAGTGAGCTTTTGAAATTCTTTTCTCCATCTGACAAATTTGACTTTTTAAGACATTCTTCTCCTCATTGATTTTTTGGGCCTCTTTTGCCATTTGAGGTAGCCTATTTTTTAAGGTGCTATTTTCTTCAGTCACGTTGTTGACTCTCTTTTCATGGTTTTCTTGAATCATTCTCATTTCTCTTCCTAATTCTTCCTCTACTTCTCTTATTTGGTTTTCAAAATCCCTCTTAAACTCCTCTATGGCCTATAACCCATTCATGTTTTTCTTGGAAGTTTTTGGTGGAAGAGTTCTAACTTTGTTGTCTTTCTGCTATTCCATGCTTTGAACATGCTTTTTGTCTCCCCAAAAAAGAATCTAAAGGTGGATTGCTGTGTTTGCTTTGCTTACGACAGCCACTCAATTACTTGACTTTTGAGCTTTTTGCCATAGTAGAACTCTGCTTCCAGTAAGGAGAGCTCTGTCACAAATTGCTGGGGTTTTCACAGCTGCTAGAGCTGTTAGCTGCATGCCCTCTGAAACCTCCACAGGCTCTGGCACCTGGTCACACACCCCAGAACCTCCACCCAAGACAGTGATCAAGATCTAAGCAGGTTGAAACAAGAGCGATTACCCCTGAGAATGGTTGCTTGGTCCCTCTATGATCTGCAGGCCAGGAGCGCTGAAGCAGCCACAGGGTGGGTGCTGCTGCTCCTCAGCTGCTTCTCCCTTCAGGAGCACAGACCTGACTGTACTCTCAGTCCCTATTTTCCCAAAGTCCACACTGACCTTTTCCTCTTCCTTTGGAATTTATGCATTGGTAATTCTGGAAACTGCCACTGCTGCTGGTGATCTACTCTCCCAAAGTCCCACCAGCCAGGACTGAATGAGGCTGCCCTGGGGCTAAAACCCTGGGCTTACACAGGGCTGGGCTCAGCTCTCAGCATGCTGTGATGGACCCTTCCTGTCTGTCTGCTGGGCTGCCTTCAGCAGGAAACTTGTTTCTCTCTGTCACTTTGTGGGTTCTATAGCTCTAAAGTTTGTTTAGAGTCATATTTTATAGATATTTGAGGTAGTTATGGGGGGAGCCACAGAGTTTTCCTGCTTCTATGCCGCCATCTTGGCTCTGCCCCCTCTAGTCAGTTCATCTCTGAAGTGCCCCATGTCATACACAGGTTAAGAATACAAAAAGAAACAAAAGACAGTTTCTGCCCTCAAAGATCCTATATTCTAATAGGAAAGACAACAAGGAGACATATGTTTTGACTACTTACAGGATAATTAGTATCATTTTTGTAACAGAGGAAAAACACTAGAATTATTAAAGGTTGTTGGGGAGGGCATACTTATTTCAGGTAGATTTTTAGGCGGGACTTGAAGGAAATTCATAGAAGCTAGAAAATGGATATAAGGAGGGAGAGCATTCCAGGTATGAGGGTTAGTCAAAGAGAATGCTCAAGGTTGATATGTAGCAGTATCTTGCTTATTGAACAGCAAGGAGGGCAGAATCATTGATCAAAGAGAATGTGTGTGAGGAAGATTATAAGATCCTTCCAGGCAAGGACTCCCTTTTGCCACTTTTTGTATCCCGAGTGCTTAGTACAGTGCCAGGAATATAGTAAATGCTTAACATTTATTGATTTATTGACTGAAGAAGACTGGAAATGTGGGAGCCAAGATAGAAGGGTTATAAAGGGATTTGAATACCAAGAAAGAAACTTTGGTATTTGGTCCTGGAGGTTAGAGAGAACCACTGGAATTTACTGAGTAGAAGAGTGACATGGTTGGACTTTCACTTGAAGAAAATCACTTTGGCAAGTGAATGCAAGATGATTGTAGTGGGGAAGAGTCTTGAGGGAAGGTAGATCCACCAGCAAGCTGTCACAATAGTGCAGATGTGAGGTGATGAAGACTTGCATCATGGAGATGGAAGTAAAAGAGGAAAGAAGAGGGCATATTTGAGAGAGTTTACAAAAGTGAAGTTGACAGGTCTTATCAAAAGATTGGATATAAGGATGAGAAAGAGCGGTTAAGTCAAGGATGACAGCTATTTTGGGAGACAGATAATGCTCCTTTTGGCAGTAATATAGAAGTGTGGAATGGAGGAGGGTTTGGGGACAAAGATCATGAGTTCATTTTTGGACATGTGGCATTTAAGATGTCTTCTGGACATTCAGCTTGAGATGTTTGAAAGGAAGTTGAAAAGGCAAAACTTGAGGTCAGCACATAAGTTAGGACAGGATAAGCAGATGTGAAAATCATCTATATACAGATAATTAAACCCATGGGAGGTAACAAGATCACCAAGTGAAGTAGTTTATGTAATATGAGAATGGGGACCTATGAGACATCTATGGTCAGAGGGTGTGATCTGGATAAAGAGCCATGAGGAAAGACTGAGAAAATTTCTTTGAGATTCATGAAATCTATTAACTATGACAATTAAAATCTTAGTAACTGTTTTCTACAGACCTTCATGTTATTCTCTTTACTTTCTCAATGTGTTTAGTACCTGTCTCATGAATTTGCCTTTCTCCATAAATCCTGATCTCATACTAGCTGACTTCAAGATGGCATGGCAAACACCTTAGGTTTTCTTCAACCTGCTCACTTCCCATGACTTACTCATCTACCCAAATAAAAGACAGTCATACTTTTGATCTTCTATCACTCACAAACATACTACCTGTATACTGAAGAATCCTGAAATCCCCATAATCTGACCATAATCTACTGACTCTCTACCTTCCCTTAATCAAACCCTATTCTTAGTCTAAACCATGACCTCCAATTTCTCAAACCCTCAATTCTCCTTGGCCATTGTTCCCACACTAGCTGCTCTCTTCTTTTTTCTTCATCTTGACCCCCTGGTTCACCAGATCAGCTCTACTCTGTACTCAAGTCCCTGACTCCTACATCATATTGCCCATCTCTCCCTGCCTCCAAGCCTCAGTCTTGTATCTCTCACACCATCTGACACCTTCATTCATACACACGTTCCTTAACAAAGGTGGAGAAAATCACGTAACCATTCTGATTAGGACCACTATAAATCTGTTACATAATCTCAACGGGGCCTTCATAGCTACTAGGAAATTTTTTTACATATACTTAAAATCTCGTTATCTCACTTTTTACAGTAGCTTTTCCAGACTTTTTCATACCTCCTCAAAACTTCAAAGATTCCCTTTTCCCCCATCCTCTTGGCTGAGAATCCTGCCCTATGTTTACAGAAGCAAATTAGGCTATTTACTCTGTGCTCCTTCTCCTATCATCATCTCACGTCACTTAGATGCCTTTTGCCATGATTTTCTCCTTCACCCTGTCATGTGAAGAAGTGGCCTAACTCTTCATCAAGGCCTACTGTTCTACCTATAAAGTGATTCCATTCCATTCTATCTCTACCGGCAGATGGCCCCTCTATTATCCAGCCTTTCATTTATCTCCAATTTTTAGTTATCTACTGGTTATATTCCCACCATTTACAAAACTATCTGTCTCCCTCATCCTCAAAAAGCTCTCACTTGATCATCCCATCTCCACAACCATCCTCTATCTCCTGTCCTTTATACTTTTTCTCCTCTCTTTTCTTCAGCCCTCACAATTCAGCTTCTGACCTTTTCTCTCCACAAAAATTGCTCTCTCTCTTCAAAGTTACCAGTGGTATGGTCTTCTAATTGCCAAATCCAATGATCTTTTCTTAATTTTCATTCTTCTTGACCTCCTTGAACCTCTGAGAGTGATAATCACCCTCATCTCCTTTTTATTCTCTCTCCATTTCCCTCCTACTAGGGTACTACACTAAGTGATTCCTTCTGATGTTGATGTTCACATGGGTCAAAGAGATCAGAACAAGAGACAAAGGATGGCATCCATGATCACCATCATGACTTAAGACATGTCATAATGACAAGTACTTTTCAAAGAGATGTTAACATAGCTCAAATATAATTTAAAGAAGACACAAATAGTGGTAGCTCAAAAGACAAATAATATTAAAAATTATGTCAAAAAGATTCAGATAAAACAGGTAACCAAGAAACTGGATTGCTACTGATGAAGTAGATTGCCACATGGCTACTGCATATCAGAAGAGAATGCTAATAGTGAAACAAATATTCATCATGCTTCAGATAGATATGTAGTGTGAAGAAACAGGAGTCAGCATTGTTCAGACATATCAGAGAAGTTAAAGTGTGGACACCAGAGTAACAACATGATTCAGATATTTTCCCTGAAAGTGATTAAAACTGCTGAAATAAATGTCAATATTGCTCAGACACATCAGTGAAGAGTAATTGTGTTGGAATCAATAGAAGTTCTAAGACTTATTATATTATCAACATAAGAAATGAGACTAATACTAGTGGAAATAGGCTCTGTCATAACTATGACAGAACACCAGAAGTATTTAGCACTGTTACACTTATTCTCAATATGCCTTACATATATTAGAAGAGAAATAGACTAGGAGAGGAGACTAAAGGAGGAGAGAACACTAACACTAGTGGAACTTGTGGGTAATGTCACTCAAGCATCATTCAAAATAGACAAATAGTGATAAGGAAATGTGTACTCTTGATTTAGTCACAAGGCCTCAGGGGAGTAATAGTTTCAGAACTAGTGGTTAACAGCTTATACATACAGAAGTATGAGATGAAGAAATTCAGCTTCAATGTGAATTGAAACAACAAACTAAAAGGAGTGTCACAGACTTCATACATAACAGACATCACGAAAAGGTGATTACTACTGCTTAAGTGGATAAAAACGTTGTTCAGACATTCTAGAGGAGGAGTTTAATAGTAAATAACTGGGGATCTCGTGTTTCAAATACATACACAAACACACACACACACACACACACTTTACCAGTGGTAAAACTGAGTCCCCACAAGGTCCACATTTAAAAGCAAATGAGTATTCCTGTGAACTTGATATGAAAATGGCTCACACGTAGAAGAGGAGAATATCTGCAGGGGTGAACTAGGTACCAATATCCAAAGGAAGCGATTAGTCCTGCTGAACTAGATTATAGATGGTTCACAAATACAAAGTAGAAAATTAATCATGTAAAAATTGCACTGCAACTTAAATAAGAAATAGCAAAAATGCCAAGAGATTAATTTTTTAATATGGTCTAATATTATCCTTAGCACAGGAGGAGATTGATAGCGCAGTAATTGTGTTATAACATGCCTCAAAACATATCATCTCAGGAGACTATTAATATCAGAAATTGCAGTTAGCACAACTCAAAAATAAGAACAGACTTGATTAATAAGGTATAAAGATCTTCCCTATACATTTATAGGCCTATACTGAGACCAGCACAGTTGGGTGGGTTAGTAACCAGTGAATAAAGAGATGGGAATGTATTCTATAGTCTGTTTATTCCAGAGCCATTTCATACAGAGCCAAAAATACAAGAAGTTTACAGGGCTTATATGCCCCTAGCAGAAGAATTTACAAAACCAGAAAAAATGCAGATAAAATGCAAGGACCCTCCCTAGGTCTTGATCATTCCCTACCCTAGCCTAAGGCTAGTTATTCATTAAGGCTTTATCCTAGGACCACCTTCTAAGGCACAAACAAGGAGGCATAAACAAGACTCACAGGTAAACTGCCCAGAATCTCCCTTAGTTATTCATAGGACCATGTCCTAGAGGCATCAATAAACAAGATTATACTCCTCTTGAATATCTGCCTTGTGACTTTATAGAAGTTATACCAGGAGAGGGAACATTCCATTTGTGTGGCCAGGGACCCCTGAAAGTCCTCTATAGGCCTATGTGATTACATATGTTCCCATTTCTTGGAATAGGGCCTGCGGTTCCAAGGACTAAGAGTAAGAGTGGGCCTGATTCTTTTTACTTAAAGTGTTGGCCACCCTTCTACTAACATGCATAATCAATCCTGTGTCCATTATAACACCGACATTTTGCCTTATCAATCACAGATGTCTTACTCCTTTGAATTATGGCCCAGTTCACAGCTGTAACACACCCTGTGCTAAGTTACAAAGAGCCCCGGTACAGAACCAAGCTGGTACTGAATCATATAGGCTGTGGGCCAATCAGGTGCCAAGTTGCATGGGTTATGGCACCTTCTGGTGCCAAGCCTATCAGTTGCTAAAATACTCCACACCAACTTTTTTCTTTGTTTGAAACTGTATATATTCTGGGAAATTGATATTTTGCCTTAGGGCTTGCTCATGGTTCACCTGAGGCATTTTCTGAGCTATTATCAAAGGGCCCCCTAGCCTGTGAACCCAGATGTTGGCACTCTCTGAACTTGGTGATATATGTAAATATTTCTATTACCGTTAAGTTTTATCTTTCTATATTTCTATAATATTGCTTTATATTTTCCTTGTGTGTAGAATAAACGTTATGCTAATCTTTGGTGTTAGAGTTCTTAACATCACATATCTCCCTAATGATACAAAAACATACTTTCAACACAATTCAGAAAGCGAAATAGTATTGCAAATGGGTGTCAACATGGCTCTATAGCAGAGCAAGTGGTGACTCTAGAGTCAATTTAAGTTTAAATGCACAACTGCACTAACCAACTAGCAACACAGACTAAGACATTATTACTAATGAACTAGATGTCAACATGTTCACATATATCAGAGTAGGATATTAGTCGTGTTGTAACTAAGCAACAATGTGACAAATGTAACAGAGTGACTACTAACTTCACTGGATATCTTTGTGGCTCACACTAATCAGAAGATGAGGCTAATTGTTGTGGATTTGGTCAAAGACAGAATTGACACGTAGCAGAAAAATTAAGTGGATATGAACAGGTCTTAGTCAACAAGGGTGCCTAATTGCTTAGAATTTGGTGCCTAACATCATCCAGATATAGCAAGAAGACTGATAATCATAGAAATGGGGGCTAACATGACATATCAGGTCATGAAATATGATTTCAACATGGTTCTGATACTAAAATATTATAAGCTCAACTTGACTCTGACATATCTGTTGGGGAACCTAGCAGTGTCAGAAGTAGGGGCTAACATGTCTCCCATCTCTTTGGCAGATGAATAGCCTGTAACAAAGCCAGTTGGGACATAAAGACCATGCTGGCCTAGTTTATGGGGAATAACTAAAAATGGCTAAAGAGATTCTAGTTATGTGTTGCTGACCAGCTGTCAACTCTGCCATGCTCTGGTCTCACCCATTGTTTTCCTGTATGGTTAGGACAACCAAGTGCTAAAAAGACAGGTATGCCAAATAAGGTAAAAATTATAAAATGATGAGGTAGGGCAGATATTCAAAAGGGTGGGGAACCAAAGGACAAAGATGAATATAGAATGAAGGAGTCTCTGGTTGCCATGCTTAGGAATGCCCAAGACTCCACTCTAATAGTGATGAACAAGAAGGAAAGACTAGTAACTTCATACAATTTACAACAGATGAGCATGTCACACAGAGAAAATGAAAAGAATCATTGGCAGGAGAGTTAAGCAAGCAGAAGCTTCTAGTAGGAAAGCAGTTCTCCAAGTCATCCCTCATTTAACTCTATTCCCACCCACAGTCAGTCAACTATCATTTATTAAGCTGTTATTATGAGCTTGGTATTCTGAATAGGTCTCCTTGCTGCTCCTTGAACAAGATACAAAGTTCTCCAAGTTCCAACTTTAGGCATTTCTAACTCTGTTCTCTGCATATAGAATACTCTCTGTGCCTCATCCCATCATCTGGTTTCTTTAATGTCTCAGATAAAATCCCAACACTTTGACAGTACTTTCCTATCCCTCTAAATTCCAGAACCTTCCTGTTATTTCAGTTTTATCCTGTATATTGTCTTGTTTGCATATACTTGCTTGTGTGTTGTTTTCTCCTTCAGGTTATGAGCTCCTCCCTTGAATGGGGGTCTTTTGCTTTGGTATTCCCTGAGTTTAGCACCATACCTCAAATAACTAGTGCTTAATATTTATAAGCTGTCAGGAACTGAGCCTCAAGAACTGTGAAAAGCCAAATCTGATGAATTTTTTTGGGCTATTATCTTTCTTCACCTTTCCAACGGTTGATGTTGATTACACACTGCTAAGCACTCTGAGTTTCCATAGCATTTTTCTCTGATATCCTTCAGTCTTCTTTGCTCCTAAGCTATATATGCCTTTTGCATACTCCTCAACTCTGTCCTAGGCTATTTTTTCCTTAATAGAAACCAATGGAGATCTCATCTTCCTAAGTTCAGCATGCAGATCACTACCAGATCTAAACTTTTACATAGCAGTCTGTCTCGTGAATTCCAGTCGGGTTGGACTTTTTGTTTTGGTTTTCAGTAGTACGTCTAAGTTATGTTGCCAACAATGAAATAATTATATTGGGTCAAAAAATATGATTATTTCTGCAGTATTATGTAATTTTATTATGTAATGCCAGATTGCTCTCTAAAAAGCTTCTACTGGCAATGGTTGTGTACTTTTTTTTTCTCCCACAACCTCACCAATTATACCTGGTGAGGCCTCCAAAGGCTATTTCACCATTTACCAGCATGTGATTCTTTTTTATAGACTTCACTTGATAGCTCCATAAGTCCTTTAAATTCTGTGATTCATTTCTTTAAATTATTTTTGCCCATTGGCTGAGTATGAAACAATACCTTAAAGTTTTAATTTATGTATCTCTGGTTATTATTGATGTTGGGTACTTCAAATCACCAGTTTTCTTTTAATAGCTATATCCTTTGCAACATATATATATATATATATATATATGTGGAATGACTACCAACATTGCCAGTCTTTCCATTTTGTTAAATTTTTAATGTCATTTCCAGTATTTTTCCATTTTAGTTCCAAATGTCTTATATGAATTTATTTTCAGTCAAATATATCAATATTTTCCCTAATAGTTACCATTTTGAACAAAAGCACCCAATTTTCAATGCATGATTAAAATAAATGCTTTATGGCAAAATTCTGAGGTGGGAGAGGACTAGAATGAGAGGAGACAGGGAGAGACAAAACGGGGTTAATCATCCCATAGAGAAGAGCCAAGGGATAACTATTACAACTTTACTTTCAATTACTCTCATTGAATTTTGCTTAGGGAAGAAATGGCATAAACTCTAAACTGGGCATCATGCCACACAGGAGAGTAGGGGGAATGGGGA
>CM053595.1:185449204-185514134 GCA_028646575.1 Pseudocheirus occidentalis | reverse complement strand
AAAGTAAGAGAGCAGAGCAGGGGAGGGGCTTTACAGTGGGATTGCTGTTTTGGGGTTGGGGGGGGCAAGACGGGGAGAAAATTTGTAATTCAAAAATGTAATGACAATGAATGATGTAAACAAGAAAATGAATTAAAAAAAGAAATAAATGCTTTATTCCATTTTAATGTTTAGGAATCTCAGTTGAAATTCATTGGAATTACATGGTATAAGATGCAGGTCGAAATCTCTTTACTACCAGATTATTTTTCTTAAGTACATTTGTTAAATAAATTCTTTCCCAAAGTTTTTTAAAACTTTCTACAGGTTTATCAAACATTAATCTTTCACGAACATCTTTTTTTTTTTTTGCCTATTTGGTGTGCCTCTAAGTTTGTGATCTAATTTTCTGTTTCCTGAACCAGATGGCTTTGAAAACTGCTTTATTCCTTAACAATCTAGGAGTATATGACTATCTTTAACTCTTCTCTTCAGAGTACTCCTAATTTAGATAGTTATATACAACTTCTTTCATATAAATTTTAATATTTCATCAAATTCTACAAAGGTCACTGGCATTTTGATCTTAAAATTTAATTTTTAGTATATTCCTATCTTCATCTTATCAGAACCATTCATGAATCATGAATGTCCTCTAGTTTAGATTCTACTTTAATCTTAAAAGAATTTTAACTTACTCTTCTGAGCTCTAAGTCCTACCACCATTGTGGCCAAGAGCGCCACCTATTTTTAAAGTAATTTTTCTGGTTCAAGGAATGCTCTTCCTTTTTCTATTACCTTTGACAAGAGCCCTCTCCAGTATATACCACATTTCAAAACCACACTATTAATTATCATCTAGTGAAAAATTCTCCCATTTCTATGCCTTTACATAAGAATGTTCTGCTTCTTTACCTTCACCTCTTATGCTAGCTTCCATTAAGGTTCATTTCAATTGTTCTTTCCTATACATCTTCCTCATCTCCCATTTATTAGTGCTTTCTTCAGAATCAGAGCACTTCAAAATTGAACAGGTAAGAACACAGAACTGGCTTCAAATATTGGAAAAGCAAACATGTGGAGGACTGGATAAATTTGTTCCTACTTTAGAGGGCATAACTAAAGTGGAAATTACAGGGAAACATCTATCAGGATTGTACAGTATGTTAATAGATCATCCCAAAGAGAGAAACACCTTTTCTTTGGTTATATTGAAGAAAGGAATGAATCATTATAATCACTTAGATTATAAAAATCATTTCCAAGGGTGGGCAATTGTACTAAATGGCCTTAGAAGTAGTCTTAAATCTTTTACAATTCCTGCTTTCCTTGAATGATTCTTGATTCCTCAAATGCCTATTCTACTTATCCAAAAATTCTACATTCTATTAGTTTCTCTTACTCATTTCTTGATGGAGTGTAGTTCTTCACCAGAGTGGAGGGTAAACTTCTCAGTTTGTACCACTGAGGGAACCAGATTTAAAATCCCAACTCTGAATCTTTTTCAATTGATCTCTTCATCAACGAAATGGTGATAATACTATGGGCAAAACGCAGTGCAAATTTTCACATCGGACATAACCTTGGTTATTATTACTTATAGAAGCTAATACCATGCTAGGCAAGTACTCCATAAATGCTTAGTATAGTATATACCTATAACGAAGTCCACCAATAAAAGTCTCATATCAAAGATCAACTTCACATAAATACAACTGCATTTCTTTTAAAATAGCCCATCTTAATTTTTCACTGACAGTATTTATGAATCGTGCTAGGTGGGTTTTTTAATATACCAAGTCAAAAACTACCTTTATTTTCCCTCCAACAATGAAATGCCCAACATTTCTCTCAAAAGCAACATGAAAATCTACCGCAGGTAGCTGCTTTTATTTGCCAATTCTGTACTGAAGGCTGGTTGGGGGCAATTTTTTGTTTGCCTTTTTCCTTTCTCTCCAAAGGCCCAACACAAGAGCCGCAACACAAAAATCCCCACACCCCTCCTCCACTGCAGAGCCACCACGAAATCTTCCCTTTTAATAAAAGCACTTTGGCTCATAGGTTTATTTTCGGCTGTGGCAACCATCAAAAGGAGGGGAGGGAGGAAGGGCGCTTGTTGCTATGGCAACCACTCCCAAGCCCAAAGCAAGTGAAAAGGAAAAGAAGGCGTGGAAAGACCTCGAGGCTGAGAGGATGGAGACTAGGGGCTTGGGGGGAGGGGGAGGTTGGCCGGTGTTTTACGGCTTTTCCTCCCGGTTTGGTGTGGTCAAAGACCCAACCTGGGGTGCCCTCCGCTCTGGCTAAGAAGCTGGGGAACTGGGGAATCTCTCCAGACCACCTTAAAGAAAGGGAGAAAACGGTGGGGGCCTGAGGTGGTGAGCTGGGGGAGGGAAAAAACCAGAGCCCGCCCCCCTCCCCGCCGCAGAGCCAGCCTCCACTTCACTTCCTGACTTTGAAAGCTTGTCTTCCCTCCTGCCTTTCAACATGGCCGGCCCAAGTGTCAGGGAGGCCCGGGGACCTGGGGCCCCAAGCCTCGTGGCCGCTGCCGTGGCCCTGGCGATGGCGATGGCCGGGCCCCCTCCGGCAGCGGCAGGGCAGGAGGAGCAGAGCCGGGTCCGAGCTATGACCTCCTCCAACTGGACCCTGGTGCTGGAGGGGGAGTGGATGCTGAAATTGTAAGTCACCCCCTGCCTTGTCTCCTGCCCAGGCTGCCGTTGCCCCCCAGCCGCTATGCGGGCGAGGCCGCCTTCGCAGCCCCCTAAGATCCCCAACTCCATGGTGGAGAATCCCCCCTCCCTTCTTAAGGCTGCTTCCCCCAAACCCGCATTGCGCCCGACCTGCGGCGCCCGCGCTCCCACTCTGAAAGACTAGTGGGGGCGCATGCGCCTTTTGAGAGCTTGCGCTGGACGAGCCCCCTACACCCTCCCCTCTCGGGAGGAAGTGTGTAGTACCCCCTGCTGAGCTCCCTTTTGGAGAGAAAGGGGAAGGTATTCTCTGCACAAAAGAGAAGAATGAGGGCTTCTGGGAAAAGAGGTTATTTAGGGAATGGGAGAGGGGGCGGTGGCCGGGGGGAGTCATGTACTTTAGAATGGGCTCCGAGGAAGAAGGGATTTCTGGGGAAAAGAGAAATGGAGCTTTAGATTTTGATAAACCGGGGAGGAGGCCATGAACTTTGAAAAGGTTTTGACTCCTTCAGATAGCTGAAGAAAAAAGGTTGGGGGCCTTGAGTGGTTTTCTTGGGGGAAGTGGAAGAAAGGGTCCATTTGAATTGTCTTTCAAATGTTCCTTTGACTACTTAGAGCAGGGAGGAAGTGGACAGAGGTACCAAAGTTAGGGTTCGTAGCCCGGCTAAGACTAGAAGTTCCTCTGGTGGAGGGGTTTAAGGCTGTGACTCCCCAAAGGTGCACGTTTTCCAGACCCAGCAGAATAGCGTGGAAATAGCTTTTTTTTTTCCCTTTTCTCCAAAAGCATCAAAGTTTGATTCGTTTATTACCATTAAGTCATGATCTCTCTGGAATTCATTTTTAACTTTTTTTTTAATTGAACTAGATTACTTCTAATGTCTCTTCCAGCATTTCTGATGCTTGGTTCTGAGAACTGTATCACTCTTGTAGGAAAGGAATTGAGAAAGGGAAATGAAACACGGAGCAATTGAGGAGGAGATTCTCATAGCATGTGTGTACTCTCTTTGTTTAGGTTCCCTTGGTTTAATGGAAAAAAACACTGATTTGGGGGTGAGAAGACCTTAGTTTCTTCATCTGTAAAAATTTATGTTACATATCTCATAAGTTTGTTATGGAAGTGCTTTGTAAAGTGTACAGAATCTTTATTGATGTAACCTTTTGTAGCTCTCTCACTTATGTGTGATCTTGGGCAAATTACCTGACCTCTTTGGACTCAGTTTGCAGGACCTTTGTAAAATGGAGCCTTATAAGTTGATCTATAAAGGCCATTCCAGAGCTTGGTACTAAGTCTGAACATCGGTTGTGCCAAAGACTAAATCTCAGTCTTTGAAGAACTTTCCTTGGGAAGAGAAAAGAGAGAGACATACCACAGTAACATACATGGATAATTGTCATATTGAATAATGTTTGTTGTCAGAAGTTTCTGATGTAGCTTTATCTGGGTTAATATGATACTAAGCAGTGCATAAAAGTGCTTGAGATGAATTTAATTTAATTGTAATACTATACACAGTGCTTAGTACGTGGTAGGTGCTTAATTAAATACAGATTTTATTGACTGTACAAGTTGGATATGTAGGAAAAGAAGACCTTGGTGAGTCTTTGAACATAGTTTTGAAATGTTGGTAGTTTTTTTTTTTATCAGAATATTTCCTGAAGATGGGTTTGAAAAGTTTTTTTGTTTGTTTTTTGTTTTTGTCTTGAGGAAGATAGGTAATTTATATAATGGGAAGTGAGAGGATCTTCCTAGTTGAGATAATGAATGACCTGACAGAAAGCAGAGCCGAATGTTCCTTGAAAATCTTGATGAACCTCTGATGATCACATTGGCCAAAGGGGACAAAAACATCATCCAGGAAGGAATGAGAAATAGTGCCATGTGAGGAAGACTAATGAAGTGTGAAATGTAACATGTACTGTTCATATTTGATAACTGATTTAAAGATGATTTTTTTTTCTGGAGGGCATTCTGTTCCACCGTAGTAATCAATCTTCAGCACTATGATAGTTTTAACAGCTCCATTTACTTTTGTTTAGTAATTAGCTATTGATGTTACCATACATGTTAATGCCACTTTTTCAATACTTATATTTTGGCTATTTATTTATTCTTTAAAACTTTGGTTTATTTTTAGTTTACATCATTCGTTTCCACGAGATTTTGAGTTACAGATTTTCTCCCCATCTTTCCCCTACCCATTATCCCAAAACAGCTATCCTATGTAGTTTACCCCCTCTCCCAATCTCCTCTCTCCTGTATCCTCCCCCATCACCCCTGTCACTTTTCAGTAGGGCACAATGGATCTCTTTACCCCAGTGCCTGTATATCTTAATTCCATTTACATGTAAATAATAATTATATATGTGTGCCTGTATGCACACACACATACACACACACATATATTTTAACATTTGATTATAGAACTTTAAATTCTAGATTCTTTCCTTACCTCCCTCATCACCCACCCCCATTGGAAAGACAAGCAACTCAATACAGGCTGTACATGCGTAGTTACACAGAACATCTCCACAATGGACATATTGTGAAAAACTGACTATATTTCCCTTCTTCCTATCCCTCCCCCCACTTGTTCTATTCTCTACTTTGTCCCTGTCCCTTTACAGAAGTGTGTGTTTCTAACAACACCCCCTTGTCCCCCAACCTGCCTTCCCTTCCATCATACCCCCTCCCATCCTCATCTCCCCCTACTCTCCTGTGTGGCAAGGTACCCAATTAGAGTGTATGTTATTCCTTCCCTAAGTCAAATTCAGTGAGAGTAAGGTTGACCCATTGACCTTTTGCCTTCCCGTTCTTCCCCTCTATTGTAACAGTAATCGCTTGCCTCTTCTCTATGATAGGATTAACCCCATTCTGACTCTCCCGGTCTCCTTTCCTTCTATTCCTCTCCCACTTCTCAATTTCACCTTTTAAAATATCCCTTTCTATTCAATTGATCCTGTGCCCTCTGTCTATGTACACATATATATACACACACATTCAGTTATGTAGTCATATGCATATATTATACACACCCTCCTGTATAGACATGAGTATATATACATATATAAGTACATTTATATTCCCTTCATCTATCCTCATACTGAGAAAAGTTTCTTAAGTAACAATTATTGTTTTCCCATGTTGGTATGTAAATAGTTCAGCTTTGATAAGTTTCTTATGAATTCTTTTCCATGTTTATCTTCTCATGTTTCTTGTATCTGAATGTCAAATTTTCTATTCAGTTCTGGATTTTGCAGCAAGAATGTTTGAAAGTCCTCCACCTCATTGAATGACCATATTTTCCCCTGGAACATTATACTCAATTTTGCTGGGTAGGTGATTCTTGGTTTTAATCCTAGCTCCCTTGATCTCTGGAATATCATATTATAGGCCCTTCAATCCCTTAATGTAGATGCTGCTAGATCTGTGTTATTCTGATTGTGTTTCCACAGTATTCAAATTGTTTCATCTTGACAGTTTTTAATATTTTCTCCTTCATCTGGGAACTCTGGAACCTGGCTATAATATTCCTAGAATTTTGTGTGTGTGGGGGGGAATCTTTTTGAAGGGGTGATGGGTGAATTCTTTCAAGTTCGATTTTGCCCTCTGGTTCTAAAATATCAGAGCAATTTTCTTTGAGAATTTCTTGAAAGATGAGTTTTAGGTTCTTTTTCTGATCATGACTTTCAGGTAATCCAGTAATTTTTAAATTGTCTCTCCTGGAATCTATTTTCCAGGTCAGTGGTTTTTTCAGTGAGATATTTCACACTGCCTTCTATTTTTTCATTTGTTTGGATCTGTTTAATAGTATCTTGATTTCTCATGAAGTCATTTGCTTCCATTTGCCCCACTCTAATTCTGAAGGAATTTTTCTCTTCATTAAGCTTTTGAGATTCTTTTCCAAATGGCAGATTCGACTTTTTAAGGCATTCTTCTAATTGGCTTTTTGGGCCTCTTTTGCCACTTGAGTTAGTCTATTTTTTAAGGTACTGTTTTCTTCAGTCAGGTTTTTGACTCTTTTTTCATGATTTTCTTGCATCATTCTCATTTCTCTTCCCAATTTTTCCTCCACTTCTCTTATTTGGTTTTCAAAATCTTTCTTAAGCTGCTCTATGGCTTGTAACCAGTCTACATTTTACTTGGAAGCTTTGGGTCCAGGAGTTGTGACTGTGTTGTCTTCCTCCATGCTTCCTTCTTCCATGCTTTGATCCTTTTTGTCACTCAAAAAAAGTTGGATTGCTGTTCTTACTTTACTTCCTTTGCCTGCTCATGTTACAATCAATTACTTGACTTTTTACCTCTGTGGAACTCTACTTCCAGGGGGGGAAAGCTCTGTCCCAAATTGCTGGGGTTTTCACAACTGCCAGAGCTATTAGGAGCCTCTGCAGCCACCACCAGTGGTAGCTCCTTGAAAACACCTCAGCATCACGACCTAGGACCACCACCTAAGACCACAGTCCCAATCCAGGCAGCTTAAGCCTCTGAACAGTTGCTTGGCCCCCATGTCGTCTGCAGGCCGGGAGTTCTGAAGCAGCCATGTGGAGACTATTGTAGGGCTGCCGCTTCTGCTGCTTTCTTGCCCTTGACGCAGATGGCCAGACCTGCTTTTCTCCCCCAAATTTAGCTGAGTTTCACTGACCTTTCACTTTGTCCTTGTTTCTTATGGCTTGATAAGTTTGGAAACTGCCACAGCTGCCAGTGATCCACTCTCTTGAAAGTTCCAGTTGTGGCTTGTCTTGGCTGCCCCTGGGCCAAGACACAGTTTCAGGCTGGGCTGGTTTTTGGCTACCAGCACACTGGGATGAGCCCTTCCTGTCAGGCTGCTGGGCCACCTTCAGTGGGAGCTTTGTTTTACTTTTGTAGTTTCTGGAGCTCTAAAATTTGTTCAGAGTCATATTTTATAGTTATTTGAAATGGTTATGGGGGGAGCTGTGGAGTTTTCCTGCTTCTGCACTGCTATCTTGCCTCTGCCCCCTCTTTTGGTTATTTAAGAACAACTTTTTAATGTAATTCTTCCTGATATGATGTTAGCTATACATTTCTTAAAATGCTTTTGAACAATAATTGCCAATCTTTGTAATCCTGAAACCAAAGAAAAAGAGTTGGAAAATATGGCTTAGGGAGGGGTAGGGAACCTGCAGTACTCTAGGCCCTCAATCTATTTTGGATTAGGTCAAAGGGCTGCACTTGAGGACCTAGAGAGCCACATGGGGCTCTCTAACAGTTCCCTGGACTGTTAGGGTGAAATTACCCACAATAAAAATACCATTTTTGGTATATTTAATAATGTATAGTAAGTGAAGCACCAACAACCTCAGCACTTGACATTGGAGGATTTTAATGTTTATTGATGTTCAAATGTATCCATGTTGTCACTGTGTACTCCCCTGAACAGTAAAGATTGTAGTCCAACTATCTCCTTTACCCATGTAATACTTGTATACATTTTTCCCCATAAATACTTTGTAAAGGGTCTATCCTGCTTACTAGAATTGGCTTTTTCCATTTTATGGATATCAAATATGTAAATCTGTTATATCCATCCTTTTCTTCTACTCACATGGCCATCATTATAATTCAGGCTTCTATCACCTCTTAACCTGGAATTGGAATAGACTTCCTTTCTCTTTGTAAAGATCTGACAGTGACACTTTTCTTAGTGTCTACCTATTGTTTCTGTGTAGCATTTTTTAAAGTTCTTTACAGTCAATTCAATTCAATAAACATTTATTAAGAGCCCACTACAGCCAGGTACTATACTAAGGGCTGGAGATAATGAATTAAAAAAAAAAAGACAGTCCCTGCCCACAAAGAGCTTACAGTCTAAAGGGGGAAAACATACACAGGGTTTGGGAGGGGGGAGGGACCACAAGGGAGTATCTTAGGGAGTTGGAACTAAGCTCTAGCCTCACTTTCCAGACTGATACATCTTTCTCCCATTTGCATTCCAACCAGAATGACCTATTTGATGTTCTCTTCATATGACATATCATCTGCTTTTTGTACAAGTTTCCCCCATGCTTGGGGTATTCTCTTTCTCTTCAAGGACGGCAGCATGAGGTTGTGAATAGCACATTGGATTTAGAGAAAGAGGACCTGAGTTCAGATCTTGCCTCACATTTACTGGTTATAAGACCACGAACAAGTGACTTAAACTTTCTGTGCCTCATTTTCTTCATCTATAAACTGGTTGGACCTGAAGATTTCCAAAAGCTATTCCAGAGCTATGATATTATAATCCTATCACTTCTCTTAGAATCCCTAATTATTTTCAAGGCCCAGCTCATGTTATCTTGGAGAATATCGAGGTTAAAGATACAGGTTTTTACATGCAGCAAGTAATTGGGGATTATTGGAAGCTATTCAGCAGCTTTCCAAAAGCATTTGTAATACTCCATTGTGTATAGAGATTATTTTATACTTTGAGAGTTGCTTTGTTTGGCCTGTTTTTGTTAAGAATACCAAGGTGATCTTCCGTATTCTTTTGTACTGTGTTAAGAAATAACGACATATTTTGCATGCTAGGGGGTACACACTTGAATTCTACTGGAGGAATATGAATTATAATTGAAAATTACATTTATTTTGTTTACTAAGCGTTTTAGTTTCAAACTGTGCTAGGACTTTTGGAACATTCTATTTTCTCTATACCTACATATATACATGTTATCTTCTCCAATTGATTTTTTATTCCTGGAGGATACCAACTTTCACTTCCTTTTATACTGAAGGCCTAGAATAGTGGCAAATGAAGTAGAATAGGCACTGAATAAAGTTTATGGATTGACTGAAGGAACTACAAAATTATACTGAGTAGTAATCTTGAGAGGAAGAGAATACCAACACTCAGGGGGAGTCAGGCAAGGCCTCTTGCTGGAGATGCTACACCAACCGTATTCTGTAGGAAGGAAGAGGCAGAGATGAGGACAGAAAACACTCCAGATATGAGGAACCTGTGCAAAGTCGTGGAAGTGATTGATGGAATGATATAATATGAGGAAGAGTTAATGGGCTAATTTGATTGGAGCATGGAATGCAAGGAGGGAAGAAACATTAAGACTGTAGAAATAGGTTGAAGCCGTATTGTAGAGGGCTTTAAATACCAGACTTAGGATTTTATATTTTAACCAAAAAGCCATTAAGGGTGTGCTTAAGCTTCTTGGGCAAGGAATATGTGGGCTAGACCTGTGCGTTAGGAATATTATGTTGGAAGTTGTATGGAGGATGAATTAGAAAGGAATGAGACTGAATGTAAGGAGACTAATTATGAGACCATTGTTATAGTATGTGTAAGAGATAATGAGAACCTAATTTAGAGTGGTAGCAGTCATTGGAAGAGAAAGAAAGGGATGAATATGAAAACTGAGGTGGAAGTAATGCTGACGAGAATTGGCAACTAATTGGATATGGGGGTGAGAGAGACTGAAAAGTTCAGGGTAACTTAATCCAAGGTTATGAACCTGGTTGCCTGAAAAAATGGTAGTACCCTCTATTGAAATAGGGAAGCTGGGCAAAAGGGTGAGTTAGAGAAAAGATCAAGAGTTCTATTTAGGATATATTGAGCGTAAGAGGCCAGTAGGACATCCAGGAGAAGATAACCACCGCGAAGTTAGCGATCTTGGACTCAAGTTCAAAAGTGAGACATCTGGGTCTGAGAGTCATCTGCATAAAGATGGTTAGTAGTAATGGGGTTAATAATAATAGCATTTTTATAGAGTGCTAAGTTTGTAGAGAGCTTTACATATAGAATTTTATATGATCCTCACCACAACCCCGGGTGCTCTTATTATCCCTGTTTCACCAATGAGGAAACAGAGAAACAATGATTAAATGATTTGCTCAAGGTCCTATAGCTAATAAGTATATGAAGCAGATAGGTTTGAACCCAAATCATCTTGACTTCAAGTCCTGGTCAGGTTTTCCTGACTCCAGCTATTCTCTCCACTGTGCCATGTAGAGTAAATGAGGTTATCAAAAAGAGACAATGTAGAAATAGAAGAGGAGAGGACCCAGGACAGAGCCCAAAGTAATACCTTCATTTAGAAGTAGGACAAGGGTGGTCATTTAGCAGGGATCAAGGAGAAGGAGTGGCCAGATAGATACAAGAATCAAGCCACAATAGTGCCATGGAAATCTTTAGAAAAGTTTCCATCCAGAATCAAGAGTCTCTTCAGAGTAGTTAAAAGGACGAAGACTAAGACTAGGCCAACCAGTTTAGCATGTAAGTGATCATTGGAATTTCAACTGATTGTTTGGGATCGTGGGGTTTAAATCCAGAATGGAACAGGGATCGTGGGGTTTAAATCCAGAATGGAACAGTCTGAATTGAGCTAGAGAAGAAATGAAGAGTATAGATTATTTTTTTTCTAGGAGTTTGGCTCTGAAAGGGAAGAAAAATGTATGACAGTAGCCTGGAGTTAATAAGGGCAAATGAAGAAGTAGTAGTTGTTGTTGTTTTGTTTGCTTGTTTAGGATGAGAGAGACCTGGATGTGTTTATGTACAATAAAGCCAGAGCCAGATGATAGGCAGAACAAACATGTTAATAGGAATGCTAAAATGCATTCATTTGCATTCAGTTGCAAAATCCTTAAGACTTCAGGATGGCAGACCTCCACATCAGTAATCTTGTCATACAGTATGTCAAAAATCAGTGCTTAACCAACATCATCACTTTTGCTTATCAGTAGAGAGGAAAAAAAATTTACATATATGTTAAATATATATATATATATATATATATATATATATAGAGAGAGAGAGAGAGAGAGAGAGAGAGAGAGAGAGAGAGAGAGAGAGACAGAGACAGAGACAGAGACAGAGACAGAGACAGAGACAGAGAGAGAGAGGTCTATGTCTGTCTGTCTATCTAATCTGAAATCTGAAAACGTTGGGGCTATGCTATAGAATCTCTAGTCCTCCATCATTTTAAATCCTGTGAATTAATTTCATTATGAAGCTATTTTCAGGGTTCACAGTGACATCACTTTGGCAAAACTTTCTAGAGCAGAACACATCCTAGCTATAGTCACTGATAAAAATAATATAGTTAGTGTTAAGGGACACTTTTTTCAAGTTTGAATAAGCCAAGAATTCTTATTTTGCAAAAGTGTCCACATTAAATGTCCACTAAAGTCCCAGTTCTTTGTGTCATGGTGGTATTGATGTGACCATGGACTTTCAAAGACTAATCCAGACTTTGGTGGGGCCTATGAAGCCAAAGAGGCTTCAGGTACAGGCTCAACAACAAATTGTAAATGACTTCAGACCTGTATCTGAAATTTAGCTAGTTTTAGAGAGGATTATCCCTAGAAGGCTGACCACCAAGGTCTAGGAGGATGGTGAGATCTATGCCTATGTAGGGGATACCAATCCCAATAGAATCATAATTCTCTCGAAATATTGAGGCACCTAGTTCTGTTATACAGTGAATTGTTTAACAAATATTCATTGTATCCCAGCTGGCTCTCAGCATGGGGTTAAGGTGTCATAAGCATATACAAACAAGTTGCCAAACTGCTCTAGTTACATCACTTTCCACCCATATAGTTAGTTCTAAAGAAGATGAGGAACTGACATGCTGGTTGAAACAATTTATTTAGGACCTTGGTTTGGGCTTTCACTTTTAGAATTTAAGAATGTGGATTGGCAGGAAAAACATAAAATTCACTTTAGCTAAAGTAGCAGAACCAGTATTATATCCCTGGAGAGAGGAGTATTTTAGCAGATTATATTGTTCAAAGGTACTAATTTATGTATCCCTTCAAGACTTGCCTTTCTTTTCCTGCCTACAAAAGAAGACATAATTTGTTTTGAGTATTCAGTATTTTTATGGTTCATTGACTATCCAGTAGGTCATAGCTATATTTCCACTTTAGGAAATTTAGAGATTTAGTATTTCATTAAGTCAAGTTGAAGCCTCATGCCAGGGACTGACATAAACTTAAACAATAGTAGTTTTACATAAGTTCTATCAAGTACCATTTGAGAACTATTTTTTTATTCAGTGCTTACACAATGAAGTCATTCTGGAATTTTATTTTGTATTCTATACTTGTATATGATTGATGAAAGAAAAGGCAGGAAAGGGATCATTATTTTCTATTACATCAACACCTTTATGTTTCCAGGGGTTAATATTCTTTAATGCTAAAAACAACAACGAAACAATAAAGATTTGGGACAGTTAACATTTAAGATTATGATTTAAATCATGACAAACAAGGTCAAATTCTTAATGACATTTGAAGCTTGAATATAGTTTTTCTTTTAAATATACTTCAGAACCACTGCATTTTGATAAATAATTATAAGAAAATCATCTTTACTGTTCTCTCTCACCTGTCTTGACTTGATTAGAGATGAGCCTGATATATTTTGGTTATCTATGCCTTGGCCTTCCTTTTATGGAAGAAAACCATAGATTACAAAAACAAGTCTGTTAGTGGGCTATAAAATATTATAGGTTTACATTTTGGACACATGAGATGATTTTAATAAAAATATGAATACAAAGAAAAAATAGTCTCCAACTCTTTAAATATTCTTTTCCATTAAAAATTGCCAAATGCAATTAGTGATTGTCACCATTAGTCAGTTAATTGATTCTTAGGAAATTCAGCATAATTAGCAGCTCTTGACATAATGTAATAGGGATAGTTTCTTGAAAAAAAACACATCATTCTCTATTTTTCTAAGTAGTCATCTATCAGTATTGTTGACTATCTGAATGTCTTTTAAAAATTATTAAAGAGAAAATGAAGTAAATAAGCAATACACTTACAATATATTTCTGTAATTCACTTTTATTTTCTTAGTGAGAACAGTTTCTATACATGTGTTTTCACCATTATTTCTTTTCTTTTTAGTACTATATTCCTACTTCAAATTTTTAAAAATATTTTTTATTGGCTCCTTTGATGAAGACATCAAAGTTTTCTTCTCAGATCTCTCATTTCAGCTTTTGTGGAACTGTTCACTTCATGTACCTTCTGATATGAAACATTGCTATTGTATTGCTTTGTCTTTCATCTTGGAAACTATGTACTTTTAAAAATATTTTTAATGTTTTTTTGTTGTTGTTGTTGAGCTGTGTGTGTATGTGTGTGCGGGGGCACACGTGTGCATCATCGTTTCCCATCACCTTTTCTCTTTCAATTGTTTTCTAACTTATGACTATTTTAGGAACTTGCTTGGTTGACAAAAGCCCTGGGAAGACACCTGTTTCTTCTGAATCAGAAAAATGTGCAATATGATACAAATCTTACATACATTTCTGTTTCTTTCCAAGGGGAAAAAAATCAAATCAATGCATAATCTTAAAGCATCATCTCTTTTGCCCATAGTATTGTTAGTACCTAATGTAAAAATCATGTGGTGGAATGAAACCCCTACCTCTTCTCACTATCTTCATTTTCTTTCATTGTTTTTCTTTGAATATTTTTCTGATAGCCAACAATAGCCTGATAGTACCTCTGTTTTGTCTCATTCCTTTAACTTCAAGTAAGTCATCATAGGAAGCTTTCAGTTGCTTACATTTAAGGACACGATTGATTCATTTTCTTTGTCTTAGGGACCTATATAACAGAAATAGCATGACATAAAGCTATTATTTGTTACTAATAAGTTTAGTTGTCAGTGGACAATACACAAATATGTAATACAATGTCCCTTTAAGAAATATAGCCTGGATGCTTCAGGGAAGTGAGACAAGTTCTCTCCACTACTTGTAAGTGCCTGTCAAGTCTAAATCTAGCCAAGGAATGAGCTGTAGTTCCTCCAATACTGAATTGACCTTGGAAGTGAAAATGGGAAAGTCTAGGGCCTAGGATGTGACCCTGTGCAATCTCTGCATCTCTAAACAAGGAAATTGTTTAGAGAAAGGTAAATGTGCCTCACTCTCATCCAGAAAAGCTATGGAATCTACTTCCTTTGGCAGTGAAACTGAAAAGGAGTATTCAGTTCCCATGTGTATCAAAGAGGAAATATATATTATATAATTTATTTAATTCTCTTCTGAATTGTATCTCTTGGGATAAAGTTTCGTACAGTGAAATGTGTCATTTAAACTTTAAGTTCGTCCCCTTTGTTGACAGAGGTATGTGAAATCATCCCATTACCTTGTTCTCAAGAACTCCCTTTTATAAAAGCTGCTCAGCATCACCACTTTCAGTCCTCCAGACATTCCATTTCAAAGCTGAAATTTTTTTAACCTTGCCACCATTTTTATCATGAGTTTTCAGCATTGCCAGTTATGATTCTCCCATGGCATTTTACTGATAACCCTGTCCTATTATAAAATAACAGGTCCTATCTCACAGTTTACATCTCTTTTTGATACAAATGTTCCATCAAAGAGGACTTGTTTAGAGAAAGGAAGAATTGCCCTGCAGCTTTAGCAGAGCTTGTTTAATGACTGTGGATTTCGTTTTGCTTGGTGAATCAGAAAAATTGTGCATTTCTCAAGATTATTGTGGTAAATGATTCTGAATGATATGATCAAACTAAATTCTAAGGGAAAATTGGTTGCCTTAGTTATCTTTCATCAGCTTTTTAAAAAGGACAAGGGAGAGTAAAGGAAAAATGTATTAAAAAAGATCAGTCAAGTTGGTACTAAGATAGGAAAAGAAAAATCTATTATGGAATTGAAGCATTTGATTTGTACTTTCTTGAGGAAATATACTAATCTAGATTTAAGTAATTTATTTTCCTCATTTCTTCAAAACTTTAAAAATGAAACTATTTCATGAATCAATGTAAAAGTTACATTTCAGTCAAAATTTTACATATCTCCAATTATATTTTATATGTGTCATATAGTTTTGCTCTGAATGTAATTATTAATTTTCAAATATATGAAGATTAAACAGAAGCAGGTTGTAAAGATGATTGTAGAATTTATTTTATTGCTAAAAATTAGGTTATAAAAACAACCCAACAGATTGAACTTGTTTACTCTTTTAGCAGAAGGTAAATCTCAAAAAAGAAAGCTGTCACTTTAAATTTCAGTACAAATTCTGCCCAGTTTCCTATACCTTTTGACCACCAACAGATGCTATGTATGAAAATTAATTTTCTTAATAAAGATACTAAAGCCCTTCTAGAGCCTGAAGTATTCACTTCTGTTTAGTGTATTTTATTTCCTAAGACAAAGAAATGAAGGAATGCATTTTTTAAACATTTGATTTATATAGGTTTTCAAAATTCTTTTAATCAAAACATTTTTTTTCCTGTGCCTTTTGGTTATCTGAGATTTCACTATGATACAGTTTGATCAGAGTATTAAAGAATTTGCTGATTGTCATCAGCCTTTTCATGATTTTGAAGGTTAATATTGAAATGAGTAATTTTCATAGTTTATAAAACATTCTTTTTTTCTTTTTTTACTTTTTTCAACAGCCAGTGGCAATATTATGAGACTTATGTGGAAACTAGGTTTATTACAAAAGAAATGAACATGCATGTGGAACCCAAAGGTTCCCATTCTTTGTAGAAGTTTATGTTTTTATAACAGCAGGATAAAATGAAATGGGGATACCAGAAAGGGGCATGACATAGAAGGGTAACAGTGCAGCAAAGGTGGGAAAAAAGACAGGACCACTCCTCACAGGGAGCAGCAAGGTGAAGGCAAAAGTATAATTCTTTTCCCTTGAGAACTGCCAGTTAGACTATGAAGATAAGAGGATCTGCTTATCTGCAAAGGACCCCAGCTGCACAAGCATTATCCCAGCCTGGCACAGTCTGGCTGGCGCCTATCGTGCCTCCCAAGAACACATAGGGAGTCTAGCTTGGGGTACAATAACAAATTATGTCAGTTCAAGGGCAGCTTCATCCTTGACACACTCAGACCCTCCTGTATGCATTGGGTCCAGTGTTTCTGGAAAATATGGCAACTTAGACATGTTCAGAGGATCCCTTAACAGCCCTTAACACTTTCTAGTGTATATTTCAGTAGAATTTCCGAAGTTTGCTATTTTTATGACAATAAGTATGCCAAGAATTCAAGAAAGGGCACTAGTATCACAATTATCTTGACTACTAAGTATGGGTTCTTCATGTCGGTTTTACAAACAAAGATACAAATGTGTCCAAAAGATCTACAATAAACATAATCTGTGAGCAGATTTCTGCCTCCTACATGAGGCGTTTCCCAATTCTCCCAGATACAAATGATGCCTTCCTTCTACTCATCAAAACTACCTTGTATTTTTAAATATTTTGTGTTCCGAACTTAAGCATTAAAAAAGGAGCATTCCATATGCAGTAGAACAGAAAAGAGGTTATTAAAACCATGAATCTCCGTTTCATACTGCTTTGTAGAAAAAAGTACATAATATATTCTGTCCTTTGCTTTGAATATTGCTATGCTGGTATGTCCTTTCTACCTAAACTTCCCTTTGTTCTCTTCTGTGCATTTTAAAGGTGTCACAATGGCCGTCTTTTTTTTTGGTCATCGTTATTGCTAACTAACCTCCTCTCAACTGAGAAGAGAATAGGGGAAAAACAAAGCAAGAATCACTTGTAACAAGTAAGCAGATTCAAGGAAATGCACATAGCAGCCATGTCCAAAAATGTGTCTTTGTACTTGGTATCCATCACTTTTCTATCAGGAAGTGAGTAACATGCTTTGGCGGAGACCCTCTGAAGACATGGTTTGTCATTTTGATCAAATAATCTAGCATTTAACAAACTGTTACTATATACCAGGTATTGTGCTAAGCATAGGGAAGACAGACACAAGCAGAAAGAAATATGGCCCCTGCCCTTAAGGAGCGTACATTCTAAAAAGGAACCAGAAAAAGAGGGGGTGGTAGAAAAGAAATGAAGGTACCCAGTTGGACATATTGTAGAGAAAGTCTGAGAGAGTAAGAGAAAAATCAGAGAAAGTTAGGAGAGGAATGAAGATATGACTGGCCCAAGTCTGATCTTTAGTAGGTTCTGTGAGGAACCAGAGTATAATTTCCCGTATAAAGTTCAGGGGTATAACCCAAAGAGACGTGTGAGCTTCCAGGATGGAAGAGGTTTCTGGGGTGTTGTAGAGAAAGACCCAGAGCAGTTATGAGTGCAGCCTAGAGAGGAATGAAGACTTTGATCACAGATATTAAGTCTTTCAAAGTTGTTTTTCTTTACAATACTGTTGTCCTTCTATAAATTGTTCTCCTAGCTCCTCTCATTTCATTCTGTAACAATTCATACTACTCAGGATTTAATGAAATTGTCTCTGATCATGGCTTATGGCACAATATATTGTATTATATTCATATGCCATCATTTGCTTAGCCATTCCCCAAATGTCCAAGAATTAGTGTAAGGCACCTTAGATTCTAGTCCTTTGGTTTTCTTTTTTCCTTTTAAATTACTGCTTTTAGGACCAGGAAGTTTGTTTGGCTTGTGACTGTTCCTTCCCTGTCATTATCCTTTCTCTTATTCACCCCATCCCCATCCCCACTTGTTTCCATGTTGAGTTTTTTTCTATATGCTTGTATGTATTCCACCTTTGTCCATTTTAAATAAGAGTAAGGTTTCTCTGATGACAACTCTCCCTCTCCCCATACAGCCATGTGTGTATATCCATGTTTGTATATCCTCTTATTCTTTTTCTTCTTATTACCCTTATTATTCTATACTAGTATATGCCTCTTTTTATCTTCCTTTCTCTTTTTTTTCTTTAAACTTGAAAAATGCAACCAATCTACCCATCTTTCCCCAGTTTTTTTTTGTTTTTGTTTTTTGCTTTTTAGAGGGGGAGGGCAGAGGAATGGGGGTTAAGTGACTTGCCCAAGGTCACACAGCTAATAAGTGTTAAGTGTTTGAGGCCAGAGTTGAACTCAGGTCCTCCTGACTCCAGGGCCGGTGCTTGTAATACCAAGCAAAGGCAACTTCCTAGGTTCTGATTAGGAGCATAGCAAACCCCATTTATTCAATGACAGATTAAGGCAAACATTCACAGATCAGAGAAAATCAAAATACAGTGTAACTCATTCATTTAGCTAGTAAGTTCTCAATTCTATCCAGGTACTACTCCACCCCTGAACAGTACATTCATTTAGTCAGTCAAAGTCTCTTTTCTCAAATGGAGATTAGTTTCCAGTCATAAACAAGTACATTCATTTGGTCAATCACAGAGCACAAAAAAACGTCAAAGGTTTCCCACCCCTGGATCACAACTGAATTACAATAACATCCATTAACTCCAAGCACTTTCTCAAAAGGGGCAGGAGAGCACAAAAGGCCATCCACCCTTAAGCTACAACAAGGTTAAGATATTATCACAGGGTTCAATGCCCAAGGAGAGATCCTGTCTTCAATCTGGACCTAAGGCAAGTACTCTGCTTTGGGGAAGCAAAGCCTAACAAAGCCACAACACACATTGCCAGTGTCCTCATCAAGTCACTCTCTGCCTGCAGAACAGTCCCAGAACCCCTGAAAACATCAGCAAGGTCCTCTTCCAGGATTTCTGTAAACATATAACAAGAAAATCCTCCTTCAGGGCTTCTGAACCAACAGCAGGGTTCCAGGACCTCTACAACAGCAGCACTTCACCAGCAGGTGAATCTGGCAAAACAACATCAAAACAGACAGAAAAAATACTGGCATCACAGCCATGACTCCTCAGTTCTTGGTAGCTCCTGGTAGCAGTTCTCAAAAGTCCTGGGCAGCTCCAGTTGGCCCTCAGTAGTCCATGACACTGCTCTCCAAAAGTCCTTCTGGCCTTCTCTACCTGGGCACCTCTCCCAGTTCACAGCTCCTCCCAGTTCAGCCTTCTCTTTTCATGTCATCATGTTCATCCCACAAGTGGGATTCACAAGCTCTGGATTTTAACACTCAACCCCAAAACCAAGCCAATACAGGGGCATTTCCAAATTCCATTACCATTATAGTGCTCTATTCACGGTGCTACCTAGCTACCCCTCCCCAGTTTCTTAATTGCCAATATTCTTTGATGATATCAGACTTGTTTCTGCTCTTCCTATTATAATGTTAACACTTAAAACTTACATTCAGTTCCTCTTGCCAATTGCTCAATAAATTTACCTTTATAGGTTTCTTGGCTTTGTTGTCAAATTTCTTACTCAGATCTGTTCCCTTCATTTAAAAAAAAGTGTTTGAAAGTTCTCTATTTCACTAATGGTCCATTTTCCTCTTTGAAATATTCAGCTTTTCAGGTTAAGTTATTCTTGTTTATAAGCTTTTTGGCGTATTGTATTCTAGGAACTCCTTTGGATTTTAGTTATATGATACCAATCATGTGTGATCCAGCTGTAGTACCTGGTGCTTGAACTACTATTCTTTGCTTGCAGTATTTTTTCTTTGACATTGGAAGATGGGATTTTGGCTATGACATTTCTGCAACTTTATTTTGAGCTTTTCTGAGATGCTAGGTAGATTCTTTTAGAAATAACCTCTTGTTCCCAAATAGACACAGTTAAGTTAGACAGATTCAGCATGAGTGAAAGTTAGAACTTTAATACATTCCTGCAGGAAGCTGGTATGGGACTCAAGATGAGCACACACACATTATAGAAACAAGAGTAGGCCTTATATCCTTATTTCCAGCCATAAATCCCTCCTAGCAGACTCTCATTGGTGGGGATCAGCATAGTTCACAGACTTCCTGGAACTTCTACAACATATTCCCATTGATATGTACCCCTCCTTGCCCCATATGTTGCGTATTCAAAAATGGCACTTAATTCCTCCTGTGGGGAGTGAAAGTTAATATGCATCAGTCTTATTAAGCATGCCCAGTAGTAATTATTTTTTACCTTCATCCTGTTTTTGCTCTTTGGAAATCCCAGTTGCTTCTTAGAACTCCCCTTCCCTAAGACACTTCCTCTTTGTCACCCAGTCTCCTAATATGGAAACATGACTATTTCTCATTTATCACAATTCTTTCTGCTTTACTTTGCCTTCTGTTTTTAATACATATGGTTAATTTTCACTTATTATCTCTTGAAATATAGTGTAAAGACCTTTTAAAAATCATGGTTTTCAGGGAGGTCAGTGATTTCTAAATTATTTCTCTTTGATATTTTTTTTTAGGTATATTGTTGTTGTTAGCAAATAGTTTATATTTTCTTCCATTTATTTGTTTTTTAACTTTGTTCAATATATATATATATTTTGCTATTTTAAGGAATCTTTCATTTCTTTTTAGTTTATTCTGGTTTTGGGGACTCCATTTCTTTGCTAAGGTCTGCTACTTTTTCTTCTGAGTTACTTATTTTCCTTCAAAGCTTTTCTCAAGAACATTTATTTTTTTTTAAATTAAACTCTTGCTTAATGTTTTCTAGGTGTTCATGTAGTCCTTATGAAAAGTCCATTTTTTTCCCTTGAATATCTGGATTATATTTGTTATGGTGTTAGACTGACAGTTTTTGATACTTAAAGTTACGTTCTTTGATTTGCTTATCCCTCCAGTTTTAATTTCTGAATTGGGGCTTTGTGGCAGGGAAATACTCAGTCTCTTGTTCAGCTTTAGGGTTGGTGTTGTTGACACTTTTGCACAGAACCCCACCTCCTGAGGTTAAGATTCTCCACCCCCCCCATATTTGAGGTTTCAAGTTCTGAATCTTCTGGCATATCAGAAGAGATTATTAAGGGCTTCTGAGCTCCTTGGCCTGGCTTGAATGTTCTAGTATTACGTTGAGCAGGACTATTCTGATTGGCACTGCCTTGACCAGTGCCTCCTCCTATTCATGGTCTTCCGTAGATCCTACCCTGAGACTTTCTCATAGGACTTCTTCCCTCTGGCTGCTTTCAGACATAAGGCTTTATGGGTATCCCAGTCTGTCTGAGAAGGCCCTGGCACTAGCTTTATCAGGGTTTTGGATAGAGGGATTCTTCACTCTTACTCTGAGCAGCTGGCTAACTTTTGTGGAGTTCCTAGGTGAACTTGCACTATAATTTCTCTTTTAAGATTTCTTAATCATTATTTGATACAAATTTGATGCTCTCATTGGAGTGGGCATAGGGAATTAGGCAGCCCTCTCCTGCTCAGGTAGTTATCTTGACAAGAAGTCTTTTTTAATCACACGCGCGAGTGTGTGTGCGTGTGTGTGCGTGTCTGTGTGTGGTTGTGGTTGTTATTGTCTCCCTGAGACAGAAAGTAAGCTTTTTGAAGGCAAAAAGCCTCTGTATCCCTCATACTTACATGTAAGGCCAATCACAAGCAGCTCTTCTGAGGACTGCTGTGTGAATAACTTTAAGGATTTAAATGCATAGTATAGTGAACTCTGTTTATTCAGCAATAAATTAAGCAAAAACATTAAAACTAAAGCACAACATTCACAACAGTATAACATAACAACTTATTACTAAGGTGGCCACATTGTCTTAGACAAAACATATTATTCAGTAAACCCCAATCTCTTCAATCATTATAGAGTACCCAAGTCAAGTCTTCTTTCATCTTGACTCCAGGATGGTTTTCAGTCATTCTTAAGCCAATCATCCTTAAGGGGTAGTGGAAAATACAAAGGCCATCTACCCGTAGGTCACAGTTACAATATCATCAGTCAGCACTGAATACTCAAGTAAAGTTTCCTTTCTTCTTAACTGGAGACTGAATTCCAAGCCCCATGGATCCTTTTCCACATACCCAGCTCTTGCTTGGATTCTTGCTGACTATTGCCTGAATTCACAGGTAGATAGCTCTCCCCTCCTGTTCCATATTGAAGCTCATGGGACTGCTCCACTCCAAGCTCTTCATTGTTTCTGTTTCTAGGAAAACAAAGCTCAACAGATGTACAACAATATTTACTGCAATATTTCCTCCAAGCAAGGTAACATTTTATTAACAGGGGTGCTGTTTCCTAGTAGAATGTGTCTGATGACTGCCTCAGTGAGCCAAAAGATCACAAAATGAAGACTTAATTCATTTTTATAAGGTTAGAATAAAGAACAGAAGAGGACAGGTAAGGAAATAATACAGTTGTTCATAGGTGATATCATAGGGTTGAGGACAACATGATTAGTGTGGAAAATAACATCATTGGTTAGAATTTGGGAATGAGGGAATAGCCACTTTCTTCCCTCCTGTGACTAAGAAATATTCATTGTGGGCCCATTTGCAAGGTTAGAGATAGTGGGACAGACTTTTTTGGAGAGTAACCCAGATATCCTTGATAGATAGGTTGGTGGTATAAAGATACTAGACCAGACTCTTTGGTGTCCAGCTTTATTCCCCAAGGATAGCAGATTTCTTTAAGGCAAAAATAGAACAGTGATTAGCAAAAGAACTAGATTTCTAAACTTAACTCTCCCACATCACCAGCTATTAGACATTTCAAACTAGATGTTTGCATCTGCACATAGCTTTGCATCACATTAATGAGATTGTTAATCTGTTATGTATATCCCCCTTGTAGATTTAAACACTATTTCATAGTGACTTCATTCATGGGAAAACTTATTCTTCTGTTAAAATTGGTAGCCCCTGTGCAATTTTTAGTCTTAAGGGTTGCATTGGGATTCTGAGAGGATGACTTCTCCCCATTGCTACTTGCTTATCCTCTCTCAACTCCTTTCATTTAAACAACTTCCCTATGAGGTTCAAGCTATTCAAATTTATGACTGAATCCAAAGCCTGAATCCTGTTATCTGTAAACTAACAATCTGTAGACTAACAAGGTCATTCTCCTTTCTCAATGAATTCATGGTCTGGCTCATAATTTTTCTCTCTTTTCCATTTCTTGCCCTCATATTAGGACTCTCTAATATATATTGATATCCCTTCAGATACTATTACATAACATTTCCTTAAGTCTCCTCAGTTTCATGACCTATTCCTCCATGTCACCTCTGCTATACACAGATTATACTTTTGACCTTGCCACCACCCAGAATAGTGTACTTCCACGTTCATGAACTCTTCCTGTATTTAATCATACTCTTTTATCATTTTATCTTACTGTACCTTTATGACCCATAGCCCTTTTCTTCATCTTTGTCTTGACCCCAATTCCCTTGGTCTCTCAGTTCTTTCCCAGGCCATGATTCTATTCACTGACTTATATTTTTCTCCCTTTTCTGTTTAGATTCCTTGGTAAACCAGCTCAGGTCTTCACTGTCTTCCACCCTTGATTGTCTCAAAAGCTAAAGGAGAGAATATCATAACTGTATTTGTTTGTTTTGCCAGTAGTTGGAGAGGAATGTTGAATCACTTGTTCTTTTATGGTGGATTATTTCTATCATCTGCCTCTTTTGCTCCTGCTGATGTGCTGTGGAACAGAGCTGGAGAAAATTACAAAACTGTGCTAAACGCTTCTGCTACAAATTCAGATCATGTAATCTCAACTAGACTCCCACTACAGCAGTGCAATCTTATCACTTCCCCATAATTGATTACCTGTCCCACTCTCCACATCAGTTTTTCCCAAAATTTTCTTTTCTCAACTCTCCCACACCACTCCCTTCTCTCACCCCCTCCTCCTTCATCTCCATTCCTTATCTCATGTTATTCTTTTATTTTCCTCTACTCTTAGATGAAGAGGTAGCCCTTCTATTTTTTAAGAAAAAAACTTTCTCTTATGATTCCTTTCCTTCCTATGTTCTTCAGCAAATTGCTACCAGTATCATTCCTACTCTTTTTCTTATCTTCATCATCTCCCTATCCACTGACTCCATCTTGGCTTCTTAAGAATGGGTTCATGTCTCCCCGATCTTTACAATAACCTTTACTTGATCCTACTGCCTTGCTAGCTCTTGTACTATATCTCTCCTCCCCATCATGACTAAACTTTTTTTTAAAAGCCATCAACATTTAGTGCCTCTACTTCCTTTCCTTTCATTCTCTTCAAAATTCTTTTCAGTCTGACTTCTGACATCATTTAACCAAAACTACTCTATCCAACGTTTCTTATGTCCTCTCTCAAATCTGATCCTACTTGACTTTTCTGTAGCATGTAATACTTTGTAGATAAGCTGTCCCCTCTAGGTTCTGTGGCACTGCTCTTTTCTGCTTCTCCTGTCTGTCCAGTTCTTCCTTCTCAGTCTGCTTTGTTGGTTCCTCATCTGTGTCATACCTTCTAACCAACCATAGGTGTTTGCTGAAGCTCTATCCTGGATCCTCTTCTTTTCATTCTGTTTTACTTGGTAATTTCATCAGCTCACATGCATTTAATTATCCACAAGATATGTATTATCAGCCCTAATCTCTCTGCTAAGCTATGATCACATATCTCCAATTACCTCTTGGGCATCTCAGACTCCGTATGTCTAAAACAGAGCTCAGTATTTTCCTCCACAAACTCTCCCCCTTCCAGATTTCCCTGTCACTGCTTATCCTCCAAGTCACCCAGATCGACAACCTTGGAGTCATGCTTAATGCCTCACTTTTGTACATCCCATGTATACAAACTTTGCAAATCTTATAATTCCTCGCTTCATAGCATCTCTGATATGTGTATCCCTTCTTCACTAATACGTCCACAACCGTATTTAAGGTCCCTTCATATTTTGCCTGATCTATTGAAATAGCCTTTGAATTGACAGTTCTCCCTCAAGAGAAAGTACCTGAAGTATTCCCTATTCTGATCCATCCTCCTCTCAACAGCCAAGATGAATTTTCTAAAGCACAGGTTTGACAGTGTTGCTTTTTCCTTCCCAAAGAGCTTTAGTGTCTCCTTTCTCCCTTCTGAATCAAATACAAGCTCTTTTGTTCAGCTTCACCTCTTCATAAACTGATCCTTCCCAACTTTGCAGTTTTCTTATACTTTACCTCTGATGCAGTGACAAAATTGGTCCTCAAGTACTTCACTCCATGTAGTCTGCATGCCTATGCATTGTCTTTTCTTCATGCCAAGACTGCTGTGGCCCTATAGCCTTCTGTCAATTGTCCTGGCTTCCTTCCAGATCCCACTAAAATCTTGCCATGTGTAGGAGGCTTTTCCTGGTGTTTCCCACCTACCAGATTACCTTCTTTACCTGTCTTGTATCTACCTAGATATTTACATGCTACCTTCTTTATTCAGAATGTATGGTCCTTGATAGCAATCTCTGAGTGTGTGCCGGTGGGTGTGTTTGCCTTTCTTTGTATACACAGTGCCACAGTTTGACCAGAGTAAGAACTTAATAAATTCTTTTTGATTGACTTGTTTAAGGAAATAACCAGTTTGTGTCAGAGGTGCGATCTGAACCCAGATCTTTTTTTCTTCCATTCCTAAGCAGTTGTTATTTCTGAAAATAATTAGTAATAAATTCATTTTTTAAAATTCTTGACATTATCTTTCTTTTTTTTTCCCTTTCCCTTGACATAGGGAGAATGAAAAATATGCCAAATTAAAATACTTCGAGTTAGCCTGCAGAGAGGTCGTTATGTAGTCAAATAATACAAAGTATTTTACTTTGACATCTGAATGGCACCTGCATACTAGACTTTGCACGAACCACAGATTTTAATAGTATTTGTAGATAATGACTCCATGGCAGAATTTGGCTGTAGATACTGTTAGAGATTTTGATCAGCTGTCTTTTTGCCTTTCATTTCTTGTCATCAGTCATAATACATTTTCTCCCTCAGTTCTGCACTCTGCTCTTTACCTTAACTTTATTTTTTTAGTCCTTTTTTTCTTCTTTTATTTAACCAGTTGTGTTTTTTTCCTCATATTTCTTCACAACTCTTAGCATTTTGCAAGTGCTTCTGGTTGTTTTGTTTTTTCTTTAAGGAACTATACTCTTTAATGATTTGGGAATCTTTTTATACTGTTCAACTATTTGCTGGGGGTTTTTGTAATTGGGATTATTATGGCAGAATTTATACTTTTCTCTTTGAGGAAATATTTTTCTAACATAATTATCCTTTGAGTGTTAACTCTTTTTAATGTGGCAAAATGTTTAACATATATGTTGAATATCCACAATTAAACAGGTCTCATACCTATGGTAATGCTTAATAAAGTCACCATTTTTTAAATTGAGGCTTTTCTTTTCCACTTATCAGAGATACAAAGAGAAACATTTCTAGTCATATTTCCTTCTGGTTTCAATAAATAGCATCAGATCTTTCCCCATTTGGCATAGTAAGTCTACTGAAACAGTCATAAAAAGGAAATGAATTTCCAGATGCTAGAGAGAAGCAGAAATGTCATTGTTTTAACCAATTTTTTTTGTAGTGTTTAAGCACTTAATGACATTGGCCTAGACATTATAAATATCATAGTTCAGGAGAAATTAATGGATATTTTAAAGAGTAACAGTTTAAGGGAATGATTTTTAAAAATTAAGTTGATGTAATAAAAGGGTAAGTTTTTGCTTTCTGGAAAATTCACTTAAGTATAATATATCCTTCCCTGATGTTGCTACCTGGATAAAACTGTTACTCTAATGAAAAGATTATGTTCAGAAATAGATTTTTGAGGAGGAAGACAAGAAGATAACCAAATATCAAGTTAAACTTCTTACCATATGCCAGGGGTTGTCACATTTAACTACTTTGGAATTATTTGTGACACTCTAATGCAGCAGTTCTCAACCTGTGGGTCATGACCCCTTTGGGGGTCGAACAACCCTTTCACAGGTGTCACAGGGATCACTTAAGACCATCAGAAAACATTTCCGATGGTCTTAGGAACCGAGACACTGCTTCTCTGTCTCCAGGCCAGTCTGCCCACATGCAGATAGACCCACATACTAGTATTAAAGGGTTGCAGCATTAGGAAGGTTAAGAACCACTGCTCTAGTGTTTATCACTTTGAATGAACAAGAAAATATTGTTTATACTGGGTCTTTGGGGAGATCTTTAGCTTCCTTCATAGTTTAGCTTACATGTAATCTGTGGGAAGCCACCCAGTTTTCCTAGTTTTTAGTGCAATATCTTTAAACAAATAATCATATATACCCTCATCTGTTTAAGTATTGTGTACTCCTGTAGCAAGTAAACTTCTTAAAGGGAGGGGTTATTTTTCCTTTTGACTTTGCATCCCCAAAATGTGACAGGGCCTACAACATATTTGTTTCAGCAAGTATTTGTTAAGCTCATACTAGGTACCTGGAACAGAAAGAGGAACTATGAATACCAGGACAAGAATGAAAGATTCTTTGTCCTCAAAGGCTTATATTATAGGAAAAGGCTGGAGGGAAACAATGCATCTTCAGATGTGCCAGTATGAAATATTAAAAAAAAAAATATATATATATATATATATATATATGTATATACACGTTTTGGGTAGTGGCAAGTACTAACAACTAAGGGTATGAGGAAAAATTCCTTGAAGAAGGTGGTATTTCTACTAAGTAGTGAAAGGAGCTACAGGTTCCAGGAAGCAGTGGCAAGAAGACACTGCAAGCATGGAGAAAGCCTAGGCAAAGGCTCAGAGGCTAGATATGGAATGTTGTGTGCAGGGAGCATCAGGTATGTTATGTTGGATAGAAAGGCATTTATAAGAGAAGTCATATGAAATCAGTCTGGAAAGAAGGATTGGAGCTACGTAGTGTATAGCTTTAAATGCCAGGTAGAGGTGTTTATTATAGAGGGAGCAGAAAGCCACCCAAGCTTCTTGATTAGAGAAGTCACATGATCAAACCTGTGCTTTTTGGGATATCACTTTATCAGCTACATAAGGACAGACTGGAGAAGAGACTAGAGGTAGGGAATTAAATAAGGAGAATATTGAAATAGCATAGGGGAGAGGTAATAAACCGAACTATCATCATCGTCACATGAGCAGGCGTCACATTTGAGAGATGTTGTGGAGGTCAAGTTGAGAGGACATAATCAACTGACCGGATATAGGGAGATGAATGAGAGGTTATGGTTCTGGCTAATTGGAAGGAATCTGGTTACCTCAACAGAATGAAGGAATAGGGTTGTTTCCTAGGAGAGATAATGAGTTCAGTTTGGACATGTTGAGTTTGGTAAGTCTCCATGGACCATTTTAAATACAATGGCAATCTGCTTTTGAAAGTCCACCTAGAAAAAAAAATTCCCCTGACCTTCCTTTGAGGTTGTGCTGGACAACACTAAGATACACTCCTTGTGTACCTTGTCATACAGCAGGTATAGCCCCTTTTGTCTTATGCATGGGCTGCTCTCTTTGCTGATTTGGCAGGATCTCAGCTTTGATATATTTGACTTCTTGTCATAAACAGAATTGGAGACTATTTGCCCCAACTTTCTTTACAACCTTGGGATGGGAGCTTTTATAAGAGGCCAGGAAACAGATTCTCATGTTCATATCCAATTCTTTGAGGGCTTTTTTTTTTTTGCTAATTTTAAAAAATATTAAACTTAAATATAAAATTAGAAAAGAAAAACTTCAATACCAAAACTAAAGTAGTACAAAATAAGAAAAAAAAATTGCCATGTGCACAGCTGAGTTTGAGAGAGGATTCAAAGTATATAGTAATAAATTTCCATTTCAAGAAAGACTTTGTTTTTCCTTTGTGAGGCAATCAGGATTCAGTGACTTTCCCAAAATCACAGTTACTGAGTGTCAAGGGTATAAGACCAGATTTGAAATCATAAGATATATGTGAAGTTAATTTTTTTAATCAGAAGGGTAAAAATTTACACTTATTTCTGTTACTTTATATTTGTTATTCAAAATTAATTCATGAACCATTAAAAAAGACAACATAATCATTAATTAGAAGTAGAAAATTCTCATGTCATCTAGACATTCCTGAAATGTTCAATTATTATTTGAAGATTAAGTTTTAATTATTCTAAAACACTGAAGAATTTGATACTTCGCAGTTTTTAAAGTTTTCCCTATCAACCTATCCTGAAAGGCTGTCTCAGTTATTTTTTCTGAGATGTTTTCTTCTTTGTTATTATATTTTCTTGTAGCACAGTGTAAAGGAGTAGTTTTTGTCTCTTAATGTACTTTTAAAATATTTGTGGATGGCCACGTTTTTCATTAGCACAATTAAGTCGTTTCCTATGGTCCAGATCTTTTGTGATCCAGTCTCCCTCCTCTAACATGTTCTATTAGCTGTCTTTTCCAACTCTTTCTTCTCTTATTTGTGGCACATACGTGCCATCTATGCCTTTTCCAGGTCACTGATAAAAAGGGCAACATAGGGCCAAACACAGAACCCTGTAGTTCTCCACTGAAGGGGTCATCCTAAGTTGACATTGAATCATTTTTATATATTTTTTTTCCTTAAGAATAGTAAGAGAGACTTTGAAAGGCTTCACTAAAATCTACATAAATTATATCTACAACATATCTCTTATCTAGCAGACTGACAACTCTGTCAAAAATAGAATGAAGCTAGTCTGGCAAGATCTGTTTTTCATGAAGCCATGAAAGAGCCGAGCTCTTTGTGTAGATGTTCAAATACCATCTCTTGAGTAATGTGCTATAGAATTTCATCTGAAATCAGTCAAGGTTTTCAGCCTATTGTTTGAAAATTCCATTCTCTTTTTTTTTTTTTGAGGTGGGTAGACTGGGCAATTGGGGTTAAGTGACTTGCCCCCAAGGTCACTCAGCTAGTAAGTATTAAGTGTCTTAATCTGATTTGAACTTAGATCCTCTTGAGTGTAGGGCCCGTGCTGTATTCACTGCACCACCTAGCAGTCCGTCTCCTTTCTGCTTAATGTTAGCCTTCCCTCTTACAGTATTTCCAGTTCATCCTGTATCTATCCTATTTGTACATAGTTGTTTTCATGTTGCCTTCTGGAATAGATTGTAAACTCCTTGATGTTAGAGACCATTTTTGCCTTTCTTTGAATCTTTGACATTTGGCAGGGTGCCTGACAGTCAGTCAAAAAACATTTATTAAGATCTTACTAGATGTCAGACACTATGCTAAGTACTGGAAATACAGATTCAAATAGAAAGAAAGATAGTCCTTGATTTCAAGGAAATAACATTTTTATATGGGAAAACCACACAAAAGGAAGCTGAAAGCAGAGAAGAGGGGTAGGATGGGCAACAAAAGTGCCATTGGGTAACATAGTAGAGGAAGTTCCAGTATGTGGTCTAGATAAGAATGAGACATGGCTTAATAAATGCTTGTTCACTTGGGCTTTTGAAAAGCAAAATATTTGTCCTGTAATGCTGATAGCTCTTCAGTTCTGTATGATCCTTCAAAGATTTTTGTTAATAGTTCAGTCATCATCCCTTTCAGTTTTTTCAAAACTCAAGGATATATTCCATCAGGGGTTGGTATTTGAATTCATCAAGGGTAGCTAGGTGCACTCTTAGTATCTTCCTAATTATTTTGAGTTTCAAATCCCTATTTTCAATTCTTTTCCCTCCTTGTCCTTTCCATCCTAAATATCATGCTCTTTGGGAGAAAAAAAAAGAAACAAAATAAGGCTGGAATAGCTCTTCTTTTTCTTCACCCATTTTCATCATGCCATCTACCCCTAGATGCTATCCTGTCTGTACTTTTATCTTTATTTTTCCCCCAATGTAACTAAAAAGAAGTGACAATAAAAATCTCTAGATTTCCTTACCAACTTTAATTCATTCAGAGTTTTTGTACTCCAGATAATATTCTTACGTGACCATGACTGTAAGAACTTATTTGTATTAATCCTGTTCCCTGTCCTTTCTTCTGCATGTCTTTAAAAATCTAAATTGATTTATGAATTTCCTGGTGTATTCACATCCATCTCTTTAAACAGTCCCTCTCCTCTTTGCTCTTCTCATATTTTTTTTTCTCTTCTATATCTTCAGATTATCACTTTTGAGATTTTTCCCAGTTCTTTTAGACTGACTTCCTCTGGAGAATTGGATCCTTTTAGAAAATCTTTGAAACGAAGGGGGAAAAAATCCATGGTTCTTATCAGTTTTTATATGACTTTCTTTGTTCTAAGATGGACACTGATCTAGTCTGGATCTGTGATTTCATCAGTAAAGATGACTCCTGGTTTGCACACTCCTTTCATTTATGTGGATGGGCAACTGTAATAACTTAAGAGTTTTAGAGAATTGTTTGGGGGCACTGAGAGTTTTGTCCACTACATAGTGGTGCCTCTCTCTTCCTCACTGGTGAGATTCAAATTGTCCATCTTCTAAAAGATAAAATTATCAAAATCAGCCTAAGGAAGTATTAGCTGCTCTGATTTGGGCTTAGAGTCTACTCCAGCAGATAACCGTTTAGGTGAAGCTCTCTATCACTTCAGTTCCGTACTTTGATGTTTCCTCAACTACTCGTATGTTTCCTCTTACAATCTGTCCAGGGGTCATCTATAGTATACACTAACAGAAATAATGCTTCTCTTTTTTCATTCAAATGTTCTTCACTATGCTTATCTTCTCCGGTTCCTTTATTTCCTCACATACACGTATTTGTTGAAAACATAGTGCTTAATCAACCCTACTCCCATAGCCTTGCTGTCCTTTGGAATATTCCATTTCTTTAGAATAAGGCATAGCAGCCTTCCATGCCATATTCCAGACCATTCCACAGAATCTTAAGTGAGTTCAACCATTCCTCCTTGTGTAACAGTCTCTAGCTCTTCCTGCTTGTTATCCACCCTTTGTGCATTTATGTCTCAGCATCCGACGCAATGGATTTTATTGCTGCCTACTCACTTTGACTTGATCTCATATGAATTTCTGAGTCCCTGCTTCTATTCTTATATTATTGTGGCTTCTCACTACAATGTCTAGCTTGACTGTTACATAGTAGGCAGTTTTCTCCCTCTCCCTGTTTAGTTTTAAACTTTTTGATTGGACTCACAAGATTCTAAGCAAGTACATTTTAAAAAACCAGTTCTTCTTAGGTATGTACCATTCTTAACTAGAGTCCTACCATGGTGCAGAAATCCAAGTCCTATTCTCAGGCAAATCTGGGTTGTATCCCTTTGATATACCCAAGTCTAGACTTGAAGGAACAGTAATTTTGTAACTGAACTACCCTCCCTTAGTTCAGGATAAATGAGTCAGGGTTATATGCCACCTAGAAAATTTCCAGGCCCTTTTATCTTCTCCTGTGAAGTGACTAAAAGAATACCATTTTATTCTTATAGGATCATAAAGCCAGGAGGGATGTCAAAGTCTTTTTTTTTGAGCATTTATTTTTTCCATTTATATGTAAAGATAGTTTTCAACATTCATTTTTTATAAGATTTTGAGTTCCAGATTTTTTTCTCTCCCTCTCATCTTCTGCAAGAAGGCAAAGCAATCTGACATAGCTTATACATGTGCAATTATGTAAACATATTTTCACCTTAGTCATGTTGTGAAAGAAGAAACAGAACAAATGGGAAAAGCTACAAAAAACAATAAAAGGCAAAAAATGGTATGCTTTGATCAGTATTCAGACTCCATAGTTCTTTCTCTGGATGTATATAGCATTTTTTATAATGAAGCTATTGGAATTGTCTTGAATTACTGTATTGCTGAGGAGAGCTAAGTCATCACACAATGCTGTATTACTCTATACAATGTTCTCCTGGTATCAGTTCCTTTAAATCTTCCAGGTTTTGCTGAAATTCACCTGCTCGTCATTTCTTATAGCATAATGGTATTCCATTACATTCATCTACCACAACTTTTTTAGCCATTCCTCAATTGATGGGCATTCCCTCAATTCCTAATTCTTGGCAATCACAAAAAGAGATGTTATGAATACTTTTGTACATATAGGTACTTTTCCCTTTTTTATGATCTCTTTGGGATGGGGACCTCATAGTAATATTTCTGGATCAAAGGGTATGCACAGTTTGCCCTTTAGACATAGTTCTAGATTACTCTCTAGAGTTGTTGGGTCACTTCACAACTTGACCAATGGTACATTAGTGCCCCAGTTTTCCCACATCATCTCCAACATTTATCATTTTACTTTCTGTGATATTAAGCAATCTGATATGTGTGAGGTTGTACCTCAGAATTGTTTTAATTTGCATTTCTCTAATCAATAGTAATTATCACAGTTTTTCATATGACTATAAATTTGGATTCATTGTCTAGAAATTGCCTATACCTATCCTTTGACTATTTATCAATTGAGGAATGACTTATATTCTTATAAATTTGACTCAGTTCTCTATAAGAAGTGACGTCACGTCTTTATCAGAAACACTTGCTGTAAAAATTGTTTCCCATCTTCTGCTTTTTGTCTAATCTTGTTTATACTGGTTTTGTTTGTGCAGAAACTTTTTAATTTAATGTAATCAAAATTATCCATTTTGCATTTTGTAACATTCTCTACCTCTTGTTTGGTCCTACATTATTCCCTTCTCTGTAGATATGACTGGTAAGCTATTCTTTGTTCTCCTAATTTGCTTACAGTATCACCCTTTATATCCAAATCACGTACCAATTTTGACCTTATCTTGGTATATGGTGTGAGATGTTGTTCTATGCCTAGTTTCTGCTGTACTATTTTCCAGTTTTCCCAACAGTTTTTGTCAGATAGTGAGTTCTTATCCCAGAAGTGGGAGTCTTTGGGTGTATAGTCATTTACTACTGTGTCTTATGTATCTAACCTATTCCACCAGTCTGCTTACTCTATTTCTTAGCTAGTACAAAATAATTTTGATGATTGCTGCTTTATAACATAGTTTTAGATTTAGTAGAGCTAGGCTACCTTTTTTTTTTCATTAATTTCCTTTCAGGGATAGGGAACCTGGAGCCTTGGGGCCACATGTGGCCCTCTAGGTCCTCAAGTGCAACTCTTTGACTGAATCCAAACTTCACATAACTGATCCAAGGATTTGTTCCGTAAAACTTGGACTCAGTCAACAGACTGAACCCAAGGACCCAGAATGCCATATATAACCTCAAGGCTATAGGTTCTCCACCCCGGTCTTTGATATTTTTGACCTTTTGTTCTTTCCGTTGAGTTTTGTTATGATTTTTTCTGGCTCTACAAATATTTTGGTAGTTTGATTGGTATGGCATGGAAAAAGTAAATTAATATTGGTAGAACTGTCATTTTTATTATATTAGCTAAGCCTTCCTATAAGCAGTTGCTAGCTTTCCAATTGTTTATATCTGACTTAATATTTTGGAAATGTGTCTTGTAGCTGTGTTCATATAGTTCTTAGGTTTGTCGTGGCAAGTAGACTCCCAGATATTTTATATTGTCTACATTTATTTTAAATGGAATTTCTCTTTCTATCTCTTACTTCTGGGCTTCATTTTAAAGATGAGGAAGGGCATGCCAGAGATCACAAAAGGTAGTATATGTCAGCATTTGAACACAATTCCTCTGACCCTGGAGTCATATCACATAAATTTGATTACTTATATACTATGTTTCCACTTTGACAAAGTCTGGGTTCACCAAAGAAAACATGGTAATGTTCTTCTTTTCCCAAAATCCTTGTCATGAGCAAATATTCTGTGTGAGTATACTGGAAAATAGACTGACAAATCTGTGTTCCTATTTTTCTTCTGTCTTTGAAAGTTTTGTTTTTATGTTTTCCTTTTGTATGCATTTTTAAAGTTAAAATCAATTGCCTTGCATGAATTTATTTTTCTCACAGGTGCATTTTCATTGTGTACTGATGAAATATTCTTCCCCCTGTAGTTATGCTCCATGGTGTCCAGCCTGCCTGCAGACTGAATCAGAATGGGAGACTTTTGCCAAAAATGGTGAAATGCTTGATGTCAGCGTGGGAAAGGTGGATGTCACTCAAGAACCAGGTACTATAGATAATGAACTTTAAATGGCATCTTTTTAAAGAGAGAACTCTAAATGAGCATTCTTTTAAATATTGGCAAGGTATGCAAAGTTGACTATTCACTCATTGTATAATAAGAATAGCATCCTGTAATTTAAGAAGTAAAACTGTATTTTTATTTAGTTTATATTAACTCTAAAATTTAGATAATTTCAAAGTTTCTGAAAGAACTTTATTTTTATCTTTGCATTATTATTTTTTTTTACTTATTAATTTCATTTCTATGTTCTGTTTAGACCTGTTGGGACCTTTTGAAAACAGGAAGAATAGGTATGGATTTCCTGTTGAAACTATAATAAGCTAAAGGATCAGATTTTGGAAGATCTTTATTTAAAAACATCAATAGTTAATTCAGTTGGCAATAAAAAAAAAGAGTACAAGTTAGGTCTGAAATATAGAATAGATCTAGGGAAGGATATTTTCATTGAAAACCATCCTCAGTAGGCTAGCTGCTTTGTCCCTTTTATAGAGGTCTTTGAATAGTAATTGTTTCTGCTGCTCTGCTTTTTAAAAGGAGGGAAAAATTATGGTTGCTTTTGTATATGTGGGGAGGGGGGTTGATTATGCACGATTTGGATATTAGAGATCCATGGTATCATTAAGTGTTGATGAGCATCTCAGTTTGGAAGTCATATTCATGTAGTTAAATACTTTTGCTGAGAAACTTGTCCTTAACATGTTTCTCATTTTTAGCCCAGTGAAATTAGGTGTGAATGTCATCAGTTAATGGGTAGCCATATTATCTGCTACAAAATACTTGGAAGTTTAGCTGGTTTCTTTAAATTTCAGTCATTCGAATAAATACCCTTATAATAAGTTCACCTCATGATAGGAGAAGTAAATTGAAGATATCATAATGGAAACCTTCCTAACTTTAAAGTATACTTGAATCTACTGGTGCTGTCCAAAATTTAGAATTACAACCAAAGTTTTCAGTGTGCACACCAAGATGACTTTTGTTAAAAAAGTGAATTAACTGAAGAAACGTTGAAAACACTATATATGCAAATGCATGTGTATTTTTGTTCAGTATTGCCAGCTTAAGCTAGTGGTGTTAACTGAAAAAGATGATCATTGACAAATGGTTGAAAAAACTAAATAAAGAAATTGATAGAAACTTTGATATAGTATATTACACAAACTAAAAATAGCAGAAAAACAAATATTTTAGAACAAACCAAATTGAGTTTGCCCTTCAGAACAGATTGCAGAAAGTGACAACTTTTAAAAGTAAGAAACATTAAATTCCTCATTGTTTTGAAATGATTAAAAGTTAACCTTGAATTAATAAATTAATGATTCAAGAATGTCAGAATGGATGAACTGTTAGAATTTTCTGCTTCTAATGAATGAATCATTATGTTGTCATTTTTAAAAAAAATGTTCTTATATTGTCTTTAAATAGAAATATATTGCTATAAACAAATCTCTGACTTAGGGATTAGAATGAATAAATTGCTGTTATAATAAGACAGAATCTTTTCTGTTTGCTTTCTCATGGCTAGATTGGAAACATTCATTAAGCACTTACGTTATTCTCTGGTTTATTTTGTTTTGTTTTAGGTTAATCACATTGAGAGGCTGACTTACTAAGATATTAATAATCATCTTAATAGCTTTTAAAATCTTTATTCCAATTTTTAACATTTAGTTATGGGTTTAAAACAGCCATCTGAATAGGCCTTGAAGGCAGCTAATGGCTTCACTGTGAACATGCTTGAGTTTCCAGAGCCCCGAGAGATTTCTTAGTGATTGAACTATGTTCATTGCTTTAGCCCTAGTAATTCCTAATTAATTATTGAACTTTACCCCTCTTTTGCCTGAAGGAGAAAAATCTATTATCTTGTTTAGACATTTGATTCAGCAGAAAGGCAATACAATTCCCCCAAGAAGACCCAGCCTGGAAAATTCTTATATTATACATTGCTATGTTTTTACTTCTTTTCTGCTAGTATATATGATATATAGATAGATAGATAGATAGGTGGATAGATACAACTGTATACACATAGGTGGATATTATATATATTTTGTTGTTGTTATTCATGTGTTTCATTCACGTCCAACTCGCTGTGACCTCATTTGGAGTTTTCTTGACAAAGATATCAGAGTGGTTTGCCATTTCCTTCTCCAGCTCATTTTACAGATGAGGAAACTAGGACAAACTGGGTTAAGTGACTTGCTCAGGGTCACATAACTAGTAAGTATCTGAGGCTGGATTTTAATTCAGGAAGCTGAATCATCCTGACTCCAGGTCCAGTGCTCTATTTACTGTGCCATGTAGCTGCCCATATATTATAAATATATAGATATGCATATGTATACATGTACAAAGGCATTTGGACAAACCTCATGTTCCACAGCTCCTTTGGTATGCACACTATCACAATTTCTAGAGGAAGGCCTCTAGCAAAGTGGGAACTTCCTTATCTCTGGAGAATTTTCAGGATATGCTGCACCAGAGTTACCTGGGATAAGGAAGTAGTGACTGGTGCCTTTCAGTACCTGTGTTTGGCCTATCCTGTTTAGCGTTTTATCAGTGACTTGGATAAAGGCATAAATTGCCCTCTTATCAGATGTTTGGATGGCATAAGGCTGGGGAAATAGCTAGCATGCTGGATTATAGTATTGGGGTTCAAGATCTTAAAAAGCCAGAAAACTGGTTTAAATCTTAATGAGGTGAACTTTAATAGGAATACATTATAAGTCTTACATGTAAGTTCAAGAAACTTACCTAAGAACAAGAAGACTAGAAGCATAAGTAGACAGCAGTTTGTCTGAAAAAAGATCTGGGTGTTTTAGATACTACAGAAATCAGTATGAAGCATCAGTGTGATATGGCAGCCTAAAGAGCTGGTTCAGTCTTATGATACCTTAAGAAAGGCCTAGCTTCTGGGAATCAGAAGGTGATCATTTTATTGCATTCTGTACTCTGGTGTAACAATACGCAATATTCACAACACTCATGGTGGTTATGAATATGTTGGTATAGTTGTGTATCACAAAATGTAGCAGACTCTCCACATGGAAGGCAGAACCAAAGCCTTTATTCAAATACCAGAGAACTGAGTCCCAGAACCAGAAAGCCAAAGTCATTACAGTAGCCATGAAGTTGGTACACATGGTTAATGCAGTGAACACCCACATTACTAAACCTTCACAACAGAACAGGCTTCCTCAAGCAGGTATCCTCCTTACTCACTCACAGTAGCTCCTCAGCCTGGTTCTTGGAAGTTCTCAGTAGAAATTCCCAAATGAAAGTTCTCAGCAGACTAAAGGTCTTAGCAGAAGCTCCAACCTCCAGATGCTTACCCCAGGAAATTCTTACTGTCTGACTTGTGTTCTTCCTTATATACAGTATAGCTCCTCCCTGTTCTGCCCCTTCCTGTTACATCAGCAACTTCCTCCCAAGGTGTTAACTACTTCTGTGTTAATTAAATACCTTAAACAAGGTGTTAACTTGAAACAAGATGCTAATAAGTACCTGCTTACTTGCCAATACAAAGGGGCATGGAAGATCTTCAGATTCCATTAACATTAAGTCTGGTTACACTATATCTTGAATATAATGTTTGATTCTGGACTGTACAGTTTAGGAAGGACATTAATAAGCTGAAGAACATGCAGAGAAGGTCAACCAAAATGATTGCCATCTAGTTCATGCCATCTGAGGATTAATTGAAGGAAGTAGGGATCTTTTAGCCCAGTGAAAAGTCAGGAAGGATATGATGGCTATCTTCAAGAACTTGAAAGACTTTTTCATGCAAGAAAAATTAGACATATTTTATTTGGTGTCAGAAGGAGGAAAATGGAACAATGAGTAATGGAGAAAATAGTTCATTATAGGAAGGTTGACAGATCTTTTTTCATTTACATTATTCATCTAGTTTCACTCTTAAGTACTTTTGGAAATGTTCTGGGTTAATTAGGGCTGTAAGTTTCTGAAAACTTAGTTTTCCCTTCAGTTTGAGGTGAAACAGTTATTTGGCAAGGAGATCAAATGATTACAGATTGAGGCAATATTTATACATCGTAATTGGGGTTAATTTACCTTGGTTAAGTTTCCTTAAGAATGGTGACGTTCTATCTTGATGTCCATCTTTTATGTTTTCCATTTTCCCACATTAATAGCTTGTTTATATAGGTCAGACTAGAGTTACTTTGACTACATGCTGTATCTTTCATTTTGTATTTTAATTTGACATTGATTTTAATCTTTGCTCTAACAAGTCTGATTAAACACAGATACTTGGTGCAGATATGACTCCTCATCCTTCAATCATTTTCAATCCAAAGTGTGGTCAGTTTTAAATTTTGTGATTTATTCATTGTTCACCATGTTCCTAACATTCCTGAAGAATGTAAACATGAGGTTTTTCTATAGGTTTATCAGCCTCTGTTCTTTCTCCCTTGAACCTTGTTCTTCAATATAATTTTTGTTACACTTACCATGCTCATCTTTTCATTTAGATCCTAGATTATTAAAATGCCTATTGATTTAGTCTGAATAGTCTTCCTGGGGGCAGTGAGGTGGCACAGTGCATAAAATTTGACCTTAGATACTTACTAGTTGTCTGATCCTAGTTAAGTAACTTAACCCAGTTTGTCTCAATTTCCTCATCTGTAAAAGGAGCTGGAGAAGGAAATAGCAAACTATTGTAGTATCTTCACGAAGAAAACCCTAAATGGGGTCACAAAGCGTCAAACACGATTGAAAACACAAAAGAAGTCTTGCTGAATTTTTTATAGAATTTAACTACCTATTTTAGTATAGTTTTCATATATGTATGCATATGTGTGCATATATATGTGTATATCCTATATTACAGTTTATATAGCATCTAGTATAATATATAGTATACATATATACCAGTGATATTAAGCTAAAATAGAAATGGGGACCACTAAATCATACATAAGGATCTTTATGGGCTTCCTATTGACTTAGAAAACTATATCTTAACATTATCTATGTTAACATTGTATTAATCCTGTGTATTTTATTAAAATATTTCTCAATTACATTTTATTCTGGTTCAGGCAACATTTTGTAGTATTACAGGCCACGTATTTGACATCTCTGATATATACTCTAGTATGTGAATAAGCATCTGTATTTATATTTAAATTTAAATATACATTTAAATGCAAAGCTGATAATTTTATATCATGAATACAGATACTATATTATATTAATATATATGTGATAAAGGAATACATGTATGTTATAATGAATAATATAGTTACCACATGTAACTATTATAGGAATCAATGCATATTTATTTTTATATACTATTATCATCTTTGCATTTAAGTTATATTTAATATATTTAGTCAGTATGTATATATTAAATACCTACTACTTGCCAGGCTACAAGCTTTGTTGTTCATTCATTCATTCATGTGGATTAAGAGAAGCAGAGGTTAAGCGACTTGCTCAGTGTCATATAGCTCCTCTGCATGTCTGAGGCCATATTTAAACTCAGATCTTCCTGACTGCAGGCTCAGCGCTTTATCCGCTGAGCCATCTAGCTGCCTCTAACTTCTGAGCTATGTATTGGTGATCAAAAGACCAGAAATTAAATAATCCTGTCTCTCAAGAAGTTTACATGGAAAGAACATGTCCACATGTCAGTATGACAAAATGATTAGAGAGCTATCTATCCTCTGAGCCTGGAAAACCTGAGTTTCTCTCTCACCTCTGACATATGCTATCTGGGTTGCTCTGGGCTCTCAGTGCTCTAGGCAATTTTCTTAAGATTATACATTTGGGGAAAGTATTCATCTGCGTTGGCAGAAGGAGTTTCCTTCCAAAGTTGTACCCTAAATAAATGAGATTTTATGTCTGGTTCCATTTCTCTGTATAAGTAAATACAGAATAATATAAGGTAGCTTGGGAGAGGGGACTGGCAGTTGGGGGAGCAGGAAAGGTTTCATAGGCAAAGTTGTCCTTGTGCTGCATCTTGAAGGAAGCGAAAGATTTGGTCAGGTCTAGGTGAGAAGCCCGTGCTTCCTGCATAGAAGAGGGCCAGGGCAAAGGCACACGGGTGGCAGACAAAGTGCTGTGTGTGAGGAACGGAGGAGGCCAGTTTGACTTGAACAGTAGGATGGAGAAAGGGCAGGAATGTAGAACAAGGGCAGGAAGTATCGACCAGATAAGGAGGAGGAATTTGTATTTGATCCTAACGGCCATAGGAAGCCACTGGAGCTCTTGAGTAGGAATGAAATGGTCAGACCTGTGCTTGAAGAAAATTACTTAGGGAGATTAGTGGAGTTTATATTGAAGTATGCAGAGACTTGAGGCAGAGAGGCCCCTCAGAAGCACCTTGCAGTGTATGAAGTGAGAAAAGTTCCCCACCTAAAGGGCTGGTTATGTGAAGAGGCTGAAAGGCTCCTGTGTGAAAGATATGAATAGGGATAGAGGCGGCACTACTTGGCGGTTTTCGGGATATGCAAGTGAGTGAGAATGAGAAGTCAAAAGTGATGCCAAGTTCACAAACCTGAAGATGGGAAAATTCTATTGTTTCTTAATTTTGATCACTTACCCGTTTTTTATAATTGGTTACTGCACATTTTTAATCCCTAGTTACTTTTTCTCAGCCACTTAGATCATTCCCTCCTGACACGAAGGCTTCTTTCTTGTTCTTTCCTTTTTCCTTACCTCCATTCATTTGAAAATAAGAACTGGTTTTAATATTGACTAAATAATACAAAAGAATGCTTAAAGAATCTGTAAATGCATCTATGTTGGTAACCTCCATAGATGCATTTTGTGTCTTTTTCCATGATGATTTCATAATAGTTAAATAATCACTAGCACTTATAATAATAATAGCTTACATTTATATGTAAATAGGCACTATGCTAAACATTTTGAAATATTATTCCTCCCAACAACCTAGCAGGTAGGGGCTGTTACTGTCCCTCTTTTACGCATGAGGGAATTGAAGCAAACAGAGGTAAAACGGACTGGTTTGGAGTTCTTCAGCTTTTAAATCTCTGAGGCTGGATTTGTGCTCAGATCTTCCTGTTACCAGGCCCAGCATTCTGTCTGCTGCACCACCTCACTGCCTCCAGCTATATCAAACTTGATGATGTGCAAAGCTACACATGTATGTGTATATGTCTACTTCTATGTCTATTCTATGTCTATGTCTATATCTACACACAATCTCATTTGACCCTATAAGGTAGGTGATATTATTATGCTCATTTTTCAGATAAGGAAATTGAGAACTTAGGAGATTCAGTGATTTGTCCAGAGACCCATGGACATAAAGTGCCTGAGGGAGGGTTCAAACTTAGGTCTTCCAGACACATTTAACAGTCTATCCAGTATACCACTTAGGGACCCCCATTTCATGTGGTTGTGGCCCAAAACTATTCACCAGTTGCTTACCAAATCTCTGGTGATGAGCCTAGTGAGCTTTTCCTCAAAAAACAGACACACAGTCTGTTACCAAACCTGGATTCCAAGCCTTTTCAGCTTAGAATTTCTCAAAATTGGTCCCTTAATGCCAAAGACTTTGAGCTTTAGTGTTATTTCCACATTATTATGATGAATTACACCATATAGTATGACTTCAGTAGGAGAATACATGTATTGGAAGTTAAATATGCTGTGTATTCACAGTGAATTTAAAGTTTTTAAAAAATGAATGACAGTTGAATGAATGAGAATACCAACCTTCTTGGATACCATTGAGTTGATGCTAAATGATCATCATATTAGCTACCATTTTAGGCATATCAATTCTTAATTTTCAAATCAAATGTCGGACTTAGGTTATTGTTTTGAAGTTCAAGGAATATATGATGGTTAGGTACTTCTAGTATCTAAAATGAGCAGTAGAAGATTATTAAAATAGTAATAAATTCTTCTTATATTTAAAAACTTTCCAGGACAGTAACCTACAAAAAATTTCTGTTTAGTTAATTGTCTCCATTAATTTCTCACTTTATTGTAGTTGCCTCACTACAGCAATGCTTTCATTGCGTTTAAGGGAGGACACCACTTTTTAATGTAAATGAAGAGAGATGTAATGTAATGTAATATAATGTAACGTAATATAAAGAGAGAAACAGACTTTTGATGGTAGTTATGAATTGGTACTACAATTTAAACATTTCTGTCATAACTTTTTAAATTTAATACAAAAAGTCTTTTATATATTTTAGAACAGAAAACAGTGGAACCTCAAACTAAAAAAAAAAAGATTTTTAAAGGGAAAACACATTGCAAAGACAGCTGCAGTATATAATCTCAGGATAAGAATGCAATCCAATGGCAATACAACTCAGCCATAAGGAAATGGTTTTACTCCACTGAACTGTAGATCTGGGTACATTTTCTTTATGTAGCAAATACTGTGTGTAACAGATGATGTTTCAATTAAACTTATTTCTTGCAATTAATTTTAATGAGAACAGACATGAATTTTCTGTTTTATGCATATGAACTTGACTCCCAAGGACAAAGAATACCAGCTGTTCCTGGCAGCATACATCTCTTACTCATCTCAGAAGTTAGAGGTTAAATCAAAATCTTGCCAAAGTCAGTGTTGAGTATTGTGTTTAACAACCACCTCAGGAAGCAGAATTTGGCCCTATACACTGAAATTTTCAGACCATTCCTTAAAGTTCTTTCTTAGTAAAATCTTTGTGCAGGCAAGCCTTATGGTAATGTGACATGGTAAAAAGAACACAGAATTGAAGGGTAAAGGTCAGAAGACTGAATACTCACTACCTACTCTGTTGGTAAACTGCTTAAATCTCTCTGCTTCAATTTCTTCATCTGCCAGTTGAGAATAATAATATGTTCCTTTCCTGACTCACAGTGCCATTGTGACGGCCAAATGAAATAATTTAGGTATTTTTTTCTTTCTGTCTTTTTTTCTTTTTGGAGGGGGGAAGGTAGGGCAATTGGGGTTAAGGGTCTTGCCCAAGGTTACATGGCTAGTTTTTGTGTTAAGTGTCTGAGGCTGGATTTGAACTCAAGTCCTCCTGACTCCAGGGCCATTGTTCTATTCACTGTGCCACCTAGTCACCCCATTTTAGGCATTTAAAAATGTTTACAAAGAGATAGCAATTCTCTTGAAATGTAAGTTGGTATCATTATGATGATTAGGAACTCCTTGCATCAACACAGATGATAACTCAACTATAACTTCAGTCTCAAAGAGTTGGCCACAGTTTAGAAAGGATAGGTGATTTATGTATAATCACACAACTAATAAGTATTGGAAGAAGAAAGAATAGCGACTACTTGTCAGGTATTGAAGTTATGAAGAAGACCAAAGATTGGATATTGGTAAGGGAAATTTGGAAAGACATATGGAGAATATGAAAGAAGAGAAAGGAAAAGGACACAAGACAGAGGAAGAAAAGGTCTAGACCAGTGGTTCTCAACTTGGGGGTCGTGACCCCTTTGGGGGTCATATGGGTCACCTAAGACCTTTGGAAAACACATATTTCTGATGGTCTTAGGAACTGAGACACGGCTCCTCTATCTGTCTCCAGGCGGGTTCGCCCACATGCAGATATGCCCACATACGAGTATTAAAGGATCATGGCATTAGGAAGGTTGAGAACCACTGCCTTAGAGGCACTTTCATCTCATTTTACAAGTTAATCTGTTCTAATTGATGCCCTTAGGCATTTTCTTATGGTTTCTGCTTCTTATTAGTTCCTTAAAACTATATACTTAATAAGATTTTATTATTATCCAAATTATTCTCTTCCTTCAAGGCCCCCCTTCCTTCACTTTTCTAAATCATTCTAGGCCATAGTGATATGCACTTCATCTATCCCCTCTATCAGTCAGCACATATTTATGAAGTGCATGCTAAGTGAGAGGCATCATGACATAACGGGCTAGGGGGTTGGCCTCAGAATCAGAAATACCTGAGTTGAAGCTGTGCCTCTGACATATATTGACTAAACAACCATGGGCAAGTTATTTTATTTCTTAGGGCTTGAGGCAGCTGCAGATATGCAGTTACACATCTACACTGGTAGAGGAATGTCCCTGACCAGGAGTTCCTTATAAACCAGTGAAATTATAGATCTGATTTTTTTTTTTATGCCAGTAACTGTGTTGGGATTTTTTGGGAGAGATACAGAGACAGTTACAACCTATAAGAAGCTTACCCTCTCATGGTGGTGTAGGGGAGACAGCATAGACATAATTAAGATAGAGATAGGGTAGGTATTGCACCTGTGATTTCATTAGAATAAGGGGTAGAGAGGAGTTCTCAAAACCAAGAAGATTTGGATTTAAGTCCTGCCTCTGACATATACAAAGAAGCAAATACAAAATAGATAGAAAGCAATCAGGAAAGGCCTCATGTAGCAGGTGACACTTGGGCTGAGATTTGAAGGAAGAAACTGATTCAGAGAATCAAGAGAGGAGGGGGGAGTTCCAGACCTAGAAACTAGTACACCAGCTTGGTTAGAATGTCAAATGCCAGAAAGGGAGGAAGATAAAATATTCCTGGAAAAGATAAAGCTAAACCAGAATGTGAAAGGTTGTGAACCTTTGAAGTTCATTCAATCCATATTTGTCACTTAATTGAAATCCTGGCAGCTGTTACCTGTCAGCCCCCCAGGACAATCTTCTTTAGTAAGTTCAGTGACTGCCTGGCTCATATTCTCTTTCATGTTCCCAAGCCCTGCCCTTATACTAGGGGGCTTCAGCATACATCCTGATACTCCCTCAAATACCTGACTCTCTTAATTCCTAAATTTATTCATTTCCAATGACCTATAAACCCTCCCACATATACACAGAGATAATCATACCCTGGATCTTACCATCACCTACAGGTATTCTGCTTATATGTTCCTGAACTCTGAAATTCCTTAGTCTAATCATAATCTTTTATCATTTCATCTTCCCTCTTCTTTGTAACCCCTAACTGTGTTCTTCATCTTGGCCATCCAATTCCTCAGTTCTTTACCAGTCCATCACCCTGCACTGGCTATATTCTCTTCTCTTCCCTATTTTGACACCTTCAACTCTGTACTATCACTTGCCCCATTAGCCTGTTGCTGACCATGCCCTCCCAGACCCTACCCTTGGAATAATTACTTCCACCATTCCTTGCTTTCCATCCTATTTACATGCTACTGAGTGAACTGGAGAAAAATATGAAACTGTACTGTTGTATTCTACTATAGATTTATGTTACTCCCAACTGGCCCTTTACTTATGCAGGACAACCCTTTTATGCGTTCCCAATAGATTCACTCACCACAGCCACTTTTCTAAACCTTTTTATCCCTCCTGAAACCTTCCCTCATTACTCTTCTCCCAACCCTCTCATCTGAGAGCATTGCCTCATAATTCAAGGGGATAAAATGGAGCACCAGCAGGTCACTAAAATTTAACAAAAGTACATTTACTTTGCCCTAAAACAGCAAGAAAATGCAGCAAGGATACAGTGATAATTCAGATTCTTTGGATCCAGAACCCCTCATCTCTATCTGCTGTATCTGAAAAGGCTTCTGGTCCTCTGGGTAGAATATGGTTATGCACATGGTAACTTATGTGGCCTTCAGAAATTCACTAAATTCAAGAGACCTAGATTCCACTTTACTGGGACCTTTTATGCCCTTAGTTGTCTAGGAAGCTGGGTCAGGGAAGCAGGGGTCAATTCCAGGATGGTTTGGTGTCATTTTAGGGGAAACTAATCACTGACTGAGGAGCGAAAGAAAAGGAGCCTTAGCCTACTACGTGTTAGGAATGGTGTAAAAAAAGCTTTTCTAGGAAAGTGTTAGTAAATAGTACTTTTATCACATTCATATTTCAGTGTAATTCTTCTACTTTGTTCCCTTTGACCTTTTAAACTTTGCCACAGATTTCTCCTAAGAACTATCCTGTATCTCCTTAGATTTGTGTTCATGTATTTGACATCAAGTTCTTTCTTTTTCTCCAAGTCATAGTTAGTCTTCTAATAGATTTTTTCTCTCTTTTTAAAATTTATTGACTTGTTTATTTACTTTTAGTTTACAAGATTCAGTTACAGAATCACTTGAGTTTCAGATTTTCTCCCCTTCCTTCCCCCCCAAGATTTTTAAAGTTTTTCAACTGCCACAATCGCTAGGAGTTGTATTTGTCTTATGAAGCTTTACAGTCAACATTTCTCTTCTTACCTTTAGCCAATACATTCATAAAAACTATTCTATAAAGGCAGTCTTTTAAGATGTTTGGAGGTTTTTATAAAGATAGGTTAACATGCAATCTTTTGTATTAAGTTTTTTTTAAATGACAGCTGGTATAATGACACGTTTTTCTTAATGCAATTTAGTATATGAATTGTGAATATACAAAATTGCATACAATGCATATATTACAACGAAAAATTACATATATTCTATCGATACAGATATATACACATACTTCTTTTTAAATCCACTAAAGGTGTTTAGAATAAAAATTTTCGGGTATGAAGTAAGACTTTTTGTATATATATTATTTTTTTCAGTTTAATGAATACTGATCATCCTTTGCTTCTTTGTGAAGTCAATTACAGATAATTGCCTTGGGTAATGATTCAGCTTTTAAATTGAATGAGAACAGCTGGCATCTCATTGTTGCTAGAAAGCAGAATCTCATTTCAGGATGCAGTTGTCCAGAAGGTCATCTTCTCTGAAGTAAATGATTATAAATGTCCTGATTTCAACTGCAGGTGAGCAGAGGACCTAATTATTAGACAGTAAAGAAAAGAGGAAAAGATAAAAGGAATTTAAAAGTTTGTCTCTGAGTCAGTCACTGGAATAATCTATATTACTAAGCAGAGGAAACTGATAGGCTGCAGTTGCTTAAGGCAGGTAAGTTACTCCAGTAACCACAGAAACAGAAGGTGATATCTGTTGGGTAAAAAAATAGGTTTGCTACATGTTTACGAAGTACTAAGGAAGGAGGGGGCATAGTTAACTAACTCTAGCAGGCATATATTAAGAAACTACCATATGCCAAACATTTATCTAGACTGGGGTGGGAGTAGGGGCTTAATACAAATTAAAAAAAAAAAGATCCTTGGCTTGAAGCAGTTTCTCTTCTGCTCATTTGGAGAAGGATACAAGTGAATATATTAGAGAGAAAATTTAGGATGGAATACCAATAATTGGGAGATTAGAAAAGGCATGCATTATAGCCTAGGTGACACCTGAACTGAGCCTTTGCATGACTCTCAGAGGCAGGGATGAGGATGGAATATGATCCAGGCTGGGGACCAGTTTGTACAAATTCATGGAGGTGGAGAGATGGAGTATTCAGCAAGTAGATATAAGTAAGGTGGATTTTAGCGTGTGAAAAGTGGATTTTTGTTATTATTTCGTAGAGTTCAGTTTCCCAGGATCCATGGCTCTAACAATCTCTTGTTCCTAGGTATTAGATATGTGTTCTCACAGTTACGGTTCAGAGCATCCCCACCATGCTTGTGCAGCTTTATATAATGATAAATAATATAGATATGCTTAAATTATAAACATTCACTATGTGCAGTGAGATGCTTAAATTATAAACATTCACTATGTGCAGTGAGATACAGGGATGAGGTGATGTAAACTTGTGAAGTTATTCCTGCCAATATGCCTTCTTTGTCTGTTGCCCTATAAAGCAGGTGGGCACTGGTCAACAAGTGGGGAACCTTTAGGGTTGAATGTACAAGCTGGGATGCTGTGTTTTACGCAGCTGACCTCCACTGAGGCTTGAGAGTATTTAGAGGAGTGCACAAGCTCTGCTTGTCTCAATTGACCCCATCGAGGCATAGGGGTAGTTGCCCCTTCTTGCTGCCCACTGCAAGAAGGGTAGTTAGGGAATCCTGTAGGAATGCTCCTATTATCAGCAACCCTTGTGAGACCAGACAAGAATAAAGTAAGCCTATTAACCCCTTTGAAGCTGTTTTTCCTGTCTGACTGGATCAAGAGTGAACCTGTGCTAGCAGCCATCCTGTGGGCTGTTTATCTGTCTTACGGTAGGATAGTTGGGCTGCACTGTAAAATTCATGAGGAAGAGATGCATGAAATAAGCTAGAAATATAGAGCTTGATTGTGAGGATAATTATTTAGGCAGACTTTTGAAGGATACATTAGAGATGAGAGACTGAAAAGAGGGAGATCAGGAGATTATTTTATAATATAGGCAAGAGGTGAAGAAGTCTTATAGCTGTCTTAGTGAAGAGAAGGTGTCAGATTCAAAAGACTAGAGCTTTGAAAGAATGTTGCATTAGAATCTGTTAGAAATTCAGTAACTGATTGGGTGGGTTGGAAGAAACTTTTGGAGAGAGGGATCAAGGATCACTGAGGTTATGACAAAACAACCTTTAAGAGATCATTTGTAACATGAGAGAAAGCAATTTGAAGGGACATGAGGTCTAAAGCTAAATTTTTGAGATTAGTCACTTCTCCAAATTCCATTTTAAGTTTAAAAGTTTTGGCCCACAGTTAATGATACGAGAACCTAATGTCATTCCATGTATACTAGATACTGGCTTTGCTCTTAAAATATAAGTAAGTTAATATTTTAAAAATACTTATCAGAATCAGAGCTCTAGTTTTAAAGCTAGAAAAATTCATTTGGGGGAAGGACACCCTGGAATTTCACCCCACAGGGCAAGGGAAGACAGACGCCAAGACATTGGAAGACTGTGGATGGAGTTTGCCACTGATGGGATACCAAGACGCTACTAGATGAGATGTCCCTATTTTAACAAACTATTCTTGCCAAGTGTTAAATTCAGTTATTTATTTATGGATAACTCTTAATTATTAAGAAGGCTTTCCTTACATCAAGTGAAAATTTTCTTCTTTGAAACTTCTACGCACTGTTCCTAGTTGCACTTTTTGAGGCCAAACAGAACACATCCATTTCTTTTTCTGTACGGCAGCACATCAGATCCTTGAAGACACCATTTTCTGTGCCCTACCCCTAAGTATTTTCTAGGTTCAATATCCCCCATATTATCAACCATTTCCCATATAGCGTGATCTCAGTGACCTCCACTATCCTGGTCTTCCTTCCACTTTTGCTTATTAATTGATGTCTTTACTAACATGCAGTGTCCAGAACTGAGCCCAGCATTTCAGCTATAGTCTGATCCAGGTTGAGTACAGCAGTGCTTTACCTCTTTTATTCTGAATACACTGCCATTCTTAATGTAATCTAAGATCACCTTGCTGTTTTTGGCCGCCATATCATGTTATTGACTCACATTGATTTTGTGTTTCATTAAAATACCCAGATTTTTTTTTCCAGATGGACTATTTTCTATCTTGTTCTCATATCACTGATTCTTTAAAACCAAGTATCCATCTTCTCACTTAACTATATGCAGTTTGTCTTACAGAAGCAGCCCGGTGTTTTGCCCAATCATGATTTTTGGACCCTTCCTCTATCATCAGACATGTTAGCCTTTCCTCTCACGTTTGTGTTATTTGCAAGTTTAAAAGGCCTTTACCTTAAGAAGATTTACCCCAACCCTAACCTGTCAATGTGGTACAGGTTGAGCAATGAAACTTCATGATCTTATGCTTGAAGACTGCAGTAGTTCATTTTCTAATTAGCCTTCCAGCCTTCTTTCTGGCTTCCCAGACACTGTTCTCCTCTATTTCAGTTTATCCTTTTTGGTACTACCTAATTAATCTTATACTGCTTTTACCCTGTCATTCTTCTATTCAGAAATAATGATACACCACCACATCACATACTTATGGACTTCTGTTGGTTTTGTTTGTTTTTTGCTTTTTGGAGGGGACAAGGTAGGGCAGTTGGGGTTAAGTGACTTGCCCAAGGTCACAAGGCACTTAGTAAGTGTTAAGTGTCTGAGGTCCAATTTTAACCCAGGTCCTTCTGACTCCAGGGCTGGTGCTTTATTCACTGCGCCACCTAGCTGCCCCTATCAACTTCTATTGTTGTCCCTGTCTCCTCCATGCCCCCACTTGCCTATTTTATTCTCTGCTACTAGATTGTAACTTTCTTGAGGGTAGTGATTGTGTTTATACAACTATATGTGTTCTATACATTAATTTATAATTCATTGCAAGTACTGAATAAATAAATCTATATTGAATGAATAGTTAAGTTAAAATTGCTCTTTTACTTAGTTCATTGCTAGTGACAAATTTTGAGAATTTTTAATGGTATCACTAGAGCAAATATCTTCATTGTTCATATGAAAAATGCATGTGCATTTTTTCATATGCATTTCATATGCATTTTCATATGCATATCTTCAAATATCTTCATATCTTTCCCATGTTTTTGAGTTTCCATTACTTGTGCTCTGCCTTTATTATAAAGGAAACATAAATCAGTGATCTAGGTTGTGTATTTTCTTAGTGTGTTTCTCCTTATGTAGGAGATATGGATCAATGGGAGACTGCAGCAGAATAGAGAAAAATGATAAGTGTTAGTGTAATAGGTTGCAACAGTTTACCTTGAAAAGTGCCCTCATTTAAGTCTTTGTAGAAAGCATAAGGAACTTTGGGTTTGGAGACTTACATAACCTATAACATTACCTAAATCACAAAATTGTTGTGAGGTTCAAATGAGATAGTATAAAGTACTTTTTAAACCATACCTATCAACTATTAGTACAATAATTGAATTACTAGTATCATTGATTCAGTATCTGACTAGTCCTGGGATCACTAGTGATCAGCAGTTAAATATATGCCAAATCACAAACGTAAGACATTTTAATAGTAGTAGAAAATGGCAATGTAGTGGGTGGATGGCCATATGTCAAACTGAATCATGTGTCTTAGCACTATAACGTTAATGGATCGGGATTTTGGTGTATATATGATTTTGAAAAGATGCTTAATTCTTACTGTTTGCTTTTAGAGCCAAAAATGAAATGATTCACATACTAGCCTACTAAGTATAACTTCTAATGTGGTTTCTTTTATTTTTCTTAGGTTTAAGTGGCCGATTCTTTGTCACTACACTTCCAACTATTTTCCAGTAAGTTTATGTATTGAATGAGGAACAGAACTATTCATTTCCCAGTATAAGCGGAAATCACTCAATAAAATGTCAACCACAAGTCCCAATATGTCTCCCATAATCACCTTTTGTTGAGCTTGGTGCTGTCCTGCTCTGAATTTTATACAGTTTGGCAATTTCTTCATTGTTTTATTCCATATAAAGGTCAGTTCAGGAATTCACTGCTTTCTAATCCCCATTTTAGATCACAAACTTTGACTTTTAGTATCCTTTCTCAGAACTTGATATGATATCCCTGACCAGTACACCTTGCTGAAAAGTGATAAGACTCCATTATGCTTCATGCAGTAAATCCTAGGCTTATAGGCTGTAGAAGGTCCTCTAAATTATTTCTCTGCTCTTATATTAAATATGCTGAAAAGCCCAGAGACATTGGTTTTTCCCCTATTCCCTACTAATGCTTAAGAAAATAAGAATTCAAAAACTGTGTTAGTTCATTCCATTGATCATTGCTGGGCAGATTCTAAAGCAGCAATTTACCGCTCTAGTTAATAATGAAAAGTGGTGCAGAATTTTTTATGTGAACTTTAAAAACACTTGAAGTCAGAGTAGCTCACAAGTTTTCTTTTGTTTTTCATTTTCAGATACATTATTTAGGTGAGAACCTACTGCCTTTTAGTAATAACTCCCAAATATGGGCCAATTATTGGGAAAAGATTTAATTTTGGAAGTGTGAAAATTGAAGATATAAATCCCACCAATCAGCACAATTAAATATGTTTATATATGTATGTGTATATGTGTATGTGTATGTATATCTTAATTTTAAATGGTTGGCAATAGATTTAATTAGCTAAAATAATGATTAGCTAAGAAAAATTCTAGCATAAGCTTTCCTTATTTCAAAATCCGGGAGCTGTCATTTTTTTTACCAGATAACAATGTCCTAAGTACTTTTAAGTTTATAATTTTGAGTATGATGATTCTCTCTTTGAATTTTTTTCTTATTCTATAGTTCACAGATACATTTATGAAATTATAAATTCCTTGAGGCTCAGAACTGTATATGTGTCTATATATACCTATAATAAACATGCATACTTTAGAATGTATATGTGTGAATAGATGTATGAATGTGTTTTAAATATTTGAATCTCTAACTCAAAGCTTATTGCCTCATGTAGTCAGGATTAAATAAAATTTTATTTAATGGAATTGAGATGAAAGCAAAATTCATTTTGGTTTTATAATACCTAGTACTTGTACTATTAATGGATGCTTATTTTCTGTCACGCTTGTAGTGCAAAAGATGGAATATTTCGCCGATATCGTGGCCCAGGGATCTCCAAAGACCTTCAGGATTACATCTTAGGGAAGAAATGGAAAGCAGTTGAACCTGTGGCTGGATGGAAATCCCCATCTTCTATAACGTAAACTATGGCTTGCTTTCATTGAAAGGGATGATTATCAATTCACACAAGAGATATATTGGGAACCAAATTTACAACTTTTTAGGCTCCAAAATTCAGAATTTCCTGTTCATAGCACAGGCAGAGCAAAGACAGCAAACAGTGATCCTTGCAGGTTCTGAAACCAGCGTGTGTATATACTACAGTTACCTTTCAGATTCCTATTTGGCCTACCTGTGGAGACACTTTGAAGAGTAACAAATGTTTATGCATATTTTAGACAGTGACTACACTGCTTTAATGTAACACAGAATTTATAAATCTTGCAGGAAGTTGTACTAACAGTACCTCTTTCATATAAAACATGGATTTGTGTGCCATTTTTAGTTTCTTTTACCTTTGAATTAATTGGAAGCATGAAATCAATTAAAATATGTAACATATCTTTCTTGTTCCAGAGAGTCTTTGAAGGATTTGATAAGGAGCTTTAGACATCTAGTGAGATAATAAATAGAGTCAATAGACTTGGAATCAGGAAGACTTGACTTCAAATCTTGCTTCAGATTCTTACTAGCTGTGTGAATCTGGGCAAACTACTTAAACTTTCTCAGTTCTCAGGTTCCTTACATGTGAAATGAGGACAATCATGAGATTCTGTATGGAAAGCGCTTTGCAAACTAAATGCCAATATAAATTCTTATCATCACCATGCTCATTATTATTATCATTATCACACTTATAACCATTTCTTTTACTACTGCTACTACTACTACTACCACCACTACCACCACTACTACTACTACTACCACTGCCACCACCACCACCACCACTCTTCCTCTTGATATCAAGGCACAAGGGGAAAAAAATAAAATTGGTAGAATCTTTCAGGGCTGCCAGAGGTTCAAGCAATGGTTGTCAATAGCTTCATGCCCCAACCAGGGCCATGCAACAATCAGTGAGGTTGGCATGTTTCCTGATGTAAGAGTTAGAAAAGAGCTTTGTAGTTAATTTTAGCTTTCTACAGCAAAATTGTTCTGCTCAAGTCCTCTGATCCTTTGCCATTACGTAGAGGTGACCCTGCCTTTTCAAGGACTTTGTAATGGAGCATAAATTGAAGTCTTCAGAAATGGTCCTAGTCTGTCTGTTGTATGTGGATCAGCCTAAATCTTAAAAGCCTCATCAGCAAGTTGGCCACAGGGTTATAAAGTGTTCAGTCATAGCAATTCTACCTGTTAAGTTCATAATTCATAGATTTAGTGCTAGAAAGAAGGATATGAAAGGCGTTTAGTTTGGCTCATACATTTTTCAGTTGAAGAGGTTCAGAGAAATCAGATTACTTGGCTAACATTATAAGGGAAGGAAATCAAACATTTGGAATTCAAATTCAGTTCTTTGACTCTTAAATCTTCTTCCATATTGTTTGGTGGAAGGAGTATTCAAGCTATATAGAGTATAAGTGTAAGGAATCAATTTTTGCTGTGACAAGGTATACTAATGCTGAATATGTCCTTACTAAAATTGAAATGAGCCCTGAATAAAATATACGGTAGATAACTTGGTATTTTGTGTACATGATTCATTTTAACTTTTTGAATAGAGCTAATCCATGTTAATTCTTGGGGTCATGAAGAAGAGTGACAAGACTGAACAATATGTTAATCATAGTGTAGGAAAGTGCCATGTTTATGTTTTTCTTTAGTTATACTATAAACTTTCTTCTTTGTGCCTAGAGACAAAATACATAAAAAGATTTATAACTCACTTGACTAATGGTATATCATATAAATAATAACCATTTTATATATTCAGCAATTTTATTTGCAAAATATTTGGCATTGTTGTCTTATTTGTTCTTGAGTATATCTGCTTAGCAGTTTGCCTAAAGTTAGAATAGATAGTGTTAACACCAGTTTACATGTTGGAACATTAAAGCTCAGACAACAGAAGTAGCTAGACCAAGATTGCACAGTTAGACTATAGCTAGTTTTTTGGGGGCAGGGGAGGAGGAAGCAAAAACCCATTTCACAACTAAAACTCATTCACTTTTGTTGTTTTTTGTCATGATCTGTCATCTCATTGGTTTTAGAACTGTCTCACCTGATTTAGACTGGTGACTCATTTGGAATATTTGGACTTAGTTAACTAGGAAGTTCAGAAGTTAAATGACATTCCCTTGGTCATTTAACTAGAACAGTTAAACTAAAATAGGTCAGTGACAAGACTTGAATGCAAACCTTCCTGCTTCCCAGGAAAGTTTTTTTTTTATCTCTTTCAAGAGTCCTTTCTGATACTCATTTTATAGACTATTTTATGGTAAGAGTTGCAAACATGTAATATACTTTGACTCATGGACTAATTAAATGCTTTAAATATAGAAGTACTTTATAATAGACCTTTCATGTTTGAGCTAATGTTTTATTTTTCAACTTTATAGTATATTCTTACTTAAAGAATCCTTGCCCAGAATATAGGTACCATATAAATGCTGATTCCTCACCAGCTCCCTACTAAGTTACAGCATTATTTTCAGAATAAAAGTATAAATAGCAGTTTAAATTGGAAATTGGCTTAGGTTTGAATGCTGAAATGGGTTCATGTATCTAAGACAAAATTGGGAAAGAAGTTTCTCAAGTTGATATTACCTGTGTAAAGTTGGCAGTGAGGTGGCTTAGTGGATAGGGCTCCAAACTCTGGGTTGTGAAGGCTTGAATTTGGGTCCTGCTTTGGGCACTTACTAGTCAAGTGGTTCTGGACAAGTCAGTTCATTTCTCTTAGTCTTAATTTCTTCATCTGTAAAATGGGAATAATAACAGCATCTACTTCACAGAGTTGTTCTAAGTCCCAAATGAGACAATATATTTGACAATGTTATTATTTATTGTTATTATTATATTATTATTGTTTTTATGATTTTTGTTTATTATTTGTATTTTGTTTATTATTTGTATTAGATTGCATTTATTTTGTTTGTTATTTGTATAATTATATTATTATTATTGAGTTTTCACTTAAGCTGTCTCCTTTTCAGCCCTTCCTAATGAGAAAAAAGATAAGTGGTGAGATGGAAGGAAGGTAATTTTTTACATAATGTATAAAATATCTTGAGATGCTTTCACTGTGTAAGTGGAGAGAGCCATGTATTAGGACCCAGCCAGTAGTGGTTGTTTTGACTCTACCACAATACACAACCACCTTGTTTAGAAGATAGCCTGAGGAAAAAGGATATTAGAATAATTTTTTTACTGACTCTATAGCTTTCATCATTTTTGTGTCTTTTTATCATATTTCATATAACTATTAATTTCTCTCCCTTAATTTTAATTTTTAGAATGTCTGGAATGGCTGGGCTTTTCAGCTTATCAGGCTGGATACGGGTAAGTAGCCTTTAATAATTCCATTGCAAGAGTGTTTATTTAACATTTATTTCAAAGAAAGGAATGAAAAGTCAGTGTGCTAACAGTGTGAAAATAAACATTTGACAAAGGTGTACATGACTTAGGTTCTCTCTTATCACAATTGATTCCATGCCCTTGCTAAGAGTTTGTATGTTCTTTTTACAGTAAAGGCAAAAATTGAGCAGGACCAGTACGTAGTTTGTCAAAATCACTTTTCTGTAAGGTAGAAGATAAGCTACTAATCAAAGCAAAGAGTTTTATGTTGTTTTAATTCTGTTTTATCATTCTTCAGTTCTAATCCCCCTGATGATCAGAGTGTTAGGGCCTGGAAGCAATTCAAAATGGATTTTATTGAGTAGTTTCAGAGGTGCTTATCCAGGTTTGGCTGTTGATTTACTGTGTGATCTCTACAAAGTGACTTAACTCCTCTGTGTCTTGGTTTCTTCATTATCAAATTAGGGAGATCAAATATAAAAGATTTGGCAGAACTGCTGTGAAATTGGGTAAATCTCTTGAAAAACACTTTTAATATCTCCTGAAAAAAGATATTATTATAATGAGAGTCTCAGCATGTATTAGGTTGTTTGACTTTATCTTAATGCAACATTTGGAATATTATCTCACTGTTTTATTCTGCATCTCATTCCTCATCATTTTCAGAGCTTTGTCAGGCATCCATGTAGTATTACATCTGTATCAGTGGAGATAGTGTTCCTACAAAGATTTTTCTCTGTCTTAAATGTTCAGCTTCCTTATAAAATGATAGGGATAATAATTTAATCAGATAAGTCTTAGCCCTTACTTATTTTCAGATATCTATCCTCTTTTCTGTCCATTCTTTATTTCCTGTACATATGCATATATGTAATCAAGGAAATACAGCAAGCATTACTCATAGCAAGACTTGCTATCTAACTTGTTAAAACCAGATTGCTGTTTCTAGTATCTTCTGTGGACTAAGTATTATGGTATTTTCCAGGGCTCATCTGAAAGTTATTTTGGAACAATTTACAATTCTACTCTAACTACGAGTCTCTACCTTTTAACATTTTGATTTTTACATATTTAAAGTATATTTGTATTTGTTTCTGAATATGTATAATTTATGGATTCTCCTTTCTTCCCTGGCAAGTTAATTCCTTTTCTTCTTTTTTTTCCTCATTATTTTCCTATACATTTTGTGAGTGATTGACAAGGTGGTTTTTTTTTTTTCTTTTAAGGCAGTTTCTTGATGCTGTTTAATTTACTTTGATAATTTATATTGGGAAGCTCTTGGGTGACAGATTGAGATTCCCTGGAAAATTTTAAACATTAAAAAGAAATGTCATTCTTTCAGAAAGGTAGCACAGTATAGTATAATCGGAGGAAATTTTCACTTTACTCCTTCTGTCACTGCTTCCTCCTCCTCACCCAAGGGACTCTATTGGTTCTTTTGTCTCAACTCTACTTAGAGTGGACCTCTAATGGGGGGAGGGGAAGGGGGAGTGGTTAGGGACTCAAAGGGAGGACTTGAACTGCCAACCTCCAGCATCTAGAACAGAAGAATTCCCTTCTTCTCAAGTATATAGACCCTCAAGTGGCACTCCAGTCTGGTGGGAGCATATCACCTTGACTTCAGAATATGGGAGGCTCTTGATCAGTGAAGGTCGATCTTTAGCTCAAAGTGGTCAGAGTTTCTCTTAATAGGCTGAGGACTCTTTAGAGCACTGAAAGTTTTAGCTTTTAGAGAAGCTGCCCGACTGGGGACATAGAACTTGGAAGGCTAGACATCTGTAATATGGTATCATCTATGTGGTGAGTGCATGGAGTGCTGTGCCTGGAGTCAAGAAGACTGGATTGGATGGACACTCACAGTCTGTGTGACCCTGGACAAGTTAGTTAGCCTCAGTTTCCCCATATATAAAATGGGAGTAATAATAGCATCTGCCTCATAAAGTTGTGAGGATCATGTGAGATGCTCTGTATAAAGTGCTTTTCAAGTCTTAATGTGCTATATAATTATTATTATTACTTCAAATCTGGCCTCAGACATTTACTGGCTGTGTGAAACCTTGACGACTCACTTAGCCCTGTTTGCTTTGGTTTCCTCATCTGTAGCTGGAGAAGGAAATGTCAAACCAGTCCAGCATCTCTGGCAAGAAACCCTGAATCATGAGATCACAGAGAGTCAGACATGACTGAAACAACTGAACAACAAATTGTCATTATCGTGGCTGTTGTTGATATTATCTTAGTTCAGGTTTTCCTCCAGGGTGAGTCTGCCCTGATTGTTGCTCTGATTGTACTTGACTCTAACGTGCCTGGCCTTGCCTCTTGACCAGTCTGTTATAATCATTCATCTTCACCTTGAACTTTCTGGTATGTCCACTTAGTTGACACCTGGTACGGTTTTAGACTGTATTGATTTTGAACTTCTGGACTCTTTCTCTCTCTCTCTCTTGCCCACCCCTTTACTCCTTTATATCATGGAGACATTAGACTTCTTCATATAGCCTCTTAATTAGGTCCAAAATGTTTTCAGATTCTATAAGCTTTCTTTTCTCCCTACTCTTTCTCCAAACCAGTGTTCCTGGCTTGTCTTGCTATAGAAAGGAAAAAAAAAATTCCTGGACTAGGAGGTAGAAGATCTGTAGTCAAGTTGCACTGGATTATTTCTTAAGAGCTTTTCCATCTCTGAAATACTGTTTTTCTGTCTGAGGCCTACCACATTCTTAGCCATGCATACTCTGAATTTACATTAGTGTAATAAAATTCGAGGGTGGGAACTTCTTCCACCAATATCAAGCAACTATCCGTGACTTACCCACTAAATCCTAGGAAGTTTCCTGGGGCCAATAGAAGTCATTAGTCACATAGCTAGAAGTAGGGATGGAGCCCAAGTTTTCCTAAGCCTAATACTCTCTGCTCTACCATGATGACTCCATCCATATATGTGCGTATTTTATTATTAATTTATATATCTATTGCTACAGATATCTTCCTTTTCCTAAAGTGGAGCCTGAAGCTTCAGGAGGCTATTTGCACAGTTATTTGTCTGGAATTTTCATTCTGTCCCACATATGTAGTGCCTTACCATTTTTTAAATTCTTTTATCTACTTTACTAGTAGTCTATAATTCTACAGATAGATATTATCATTTCTTAGATACTTATTGAAAAACTTTATCTTTTCCTTGTGGTTGGGCAATATTTTTTCTTCTTAAGATTTTTTTTTTAAGTTAAAGATTGAATTGGAGTCGTCTAGCAGTTGGGACACATCTGCTGTGTTGACTCAGATTAACATTAGTGAATTTTTTTTTTTGAGGATAGTTGTATTATGTTTTGGGTATGTATATTGTTGCTGACCCAGTTCAAGACATTGTCTCATTTCGCTTAGACATTAGTATTGTTTTTGAATGGGTGCCATCACATATTAAATCTTAGCCATACAGATGTATCATATCCATGGGAAAACATGTTTTATGGTTAATGACTTTTGTTTTGATTAAAATAAAGGGAGATTTGCTGCCTTAAAACTTTTTCATGGTAAAAATGAAAAGTTTTACTTTATATAGGATATAGAAAAATAGATGATCAAAGTGTGTGTGTGTGTGTGTGTGTGTGTGTGTGTGTGTGTGTGTGTGTGTGTGTATTTCCAGTGGGATACCCAAACTTCCACTTCTATATACATTATAGACCAGTGGGGAACATGCAGCCTCAAGGCCACATATGACCCCTTACATCCTCAAGGGTGGCCCTTTGACTAAATCCAGACTTCACAGAAAATAATCTCTTTAATGAAAGGATTTGTTCTGTAAAACTTAAGACTCAGTCAAAAGGCCACACCTAAGGAAAAAGAAAGCCACATGTGACCTCCAGGCTGCAGGTTCCCCTCCCCTGTTATAGACCATAATACAATGATGTCAGGCCACAAGAAACCTCATAATCCATCACTAGACTGGAAGGTTTCAGAGGTCAGAAGGTCTAAGTCCACATGACTAAAACTATAGTGTGGCTTGAGAGTCCCACCACCTCTAAGCACAATTTTTTGGTCATTTGGTAAAGATTACAGGGGTGGAACATAGGCAGACCTACAATCACATTGGGAATTTTTTTTCCACTGCTGATTTTTATTCTGAGAAATTCATAAATACTTTGATTGTCATTGGGACTTCCATTCTGTTTTTGATAGGAATAAGGTCAAGAATTCATTCTGGATTGCCCCGTAAGTCTATAAGGTAGAGCTTACTTAAAACTTACCCTCCATTGCTAGTTCCTTCCCTCTAAGATAACCTCCCATCTATATATCTTGAATGTCCATAGTCATTTGTATATTGTCTCCCCTACTGGAATAAGTTCCTTGAAGGAAGGGACCCTATTTTTATCTTTCTTCATATTCCCTACTACTTACAACAGTCCTGACATGTGGGAATCACTTAAGAAATAGTTGTTGACTGATTAATTAACTGCTCTTGTGGTAGGAGTACTGAACTTGGAATTGGAAGACCTGGGCTTGAATCACAACTTTAAATTCTTACTCTGTCACCTTAGTCATCTAACCTCTTTGATCTCTCCTTTCCATCTCTGTAACTAAACTAATTACAAAGGAAGACACTATCTGTATCCAGAGAAAGAACTGATGAATAGAAGAATTCTGTGTATAGAATGATTTTGTATGCACACACACACACACACCATATACATATACATACTTGTGTCTGATGGTAGCCATGTCTAGGGTGGGAGGAGAGGAAAACAAAAAAGGGAAAAAAACAGTTACACAATAACTTTCTCATATATTTAAAAGGAGTAGCAAATTGTGCATAATAGATTTGCAGTTTCATGTACAGTCATCTTTTTTTCTATTCTGCTATGTTATGGAATGCTTGTTTTAATTCTTAAGTTCAGAATAAAATAAATACAATAAAAAAGAAAAAGGAAAATGTGCAGCATTCATTTATGCTAAAAATCATAAAATGAATAAGCATTAGAGAGCCATTTTAATATGACAAAACAAAAAATTAATAGCATTTGCAGTAAGGAAACACTAGAAGATCTCCTACTAAATTCAAGGATAAAGCAAAGATAATATGACTTGACATTATTCAAGAAATACTAAGGGACAGCAATAAGTCAAAGGAAACAGATTAAGGGCATACATTGACAAAGAGATAAAATTATGCATATTTGCAGACAGCATGATTTAGTTAGAAAATCAGCAAAAACAATACACAAATTAATTGAGGCAGTTGTTCCAGTAAAAGAACAAGATGTAAAATAAATCCAAGAATATCAGCAGTATTTCTATATGGTATTAGTAAAATGCTGGAGGAAGTAATAAAAATGAAAATTCCATTCAAAATAATTAAAATGGAAAAAGTATCTGGGTATTAATTTCCCAAGACACCTTCAGTATAAATTAATACAGGTATACAATGTTTTAAAGAAAAAAAGAGCAACATAAATAGTGGGAACAATAGCCATTGTTCAGGGTTGGTCCAAGCCAATATGTTTAAAATAATAATAGTAACTAATTTACTAATTTAAATAAATTAAATGCCAGTTCAAACTACCAAAGGGGTAATTTATAAAGTTAGATACATTAATAATAAAATTAATTTGGAGAAACAAGGTCCAGAATCTCAAAGGACATAATAAAAACAACTAGGAATAATGGGAATGGAGGCAAAAGAGAGAAGTAAAGCATTTTAGAATTGAAATTATGTGCTTAAATAGTAATCATCAAAACTTTGGTACTGACTAAAAGGTAGAAAAGTATTTAAATAGAACAAACTATATAATGAAGAATCAGAAATAAATGACTTACATCTAGGGACTCCTCAAAAAAGAAGGAGTGAACAAGCACTCAGAGCACTATATGAATCAAGCATGGGACAGCTAATTTATTCTTACAGTACAAGAAAAGCCAAAATTAAGACTCACAAAGTTTCATGAACAGAATAGGATTCTGTAACTCACACATAACTACTATTAAAATTTGTTAGGAGACTGGTACTTATCCTCAACAGAACATAGAATTATTTGTAGAACTGCTAAGGAAGCATTTATTTTTTCCCTGTTTCTGTACTACACAAATAATTCATACTATTTGTCTGCTGACAGATCAGCCTGGCTTGGGCCAATCTTCTTGTCTTTCTCTGCAATACAGAAGATTCTCTTCTGTTGTTTCTCAGGAAAAGAAACACAAAATAAAAAAGGCCGGTAGGGTCCAAAACTAAAGTTCTCCTTGTTAAGTACATGGCTTCCTATGGGGATAATAATAAAGAAAGAAAGGGCTGCTTGCCATCCTTACATACACTCTCTACATGGGAGAGTCAAAGCAAAGAATGTACTACTTGCTGCATAAGGCAGAGTCTCAGCCAAGAGAGTGACCTGGAGTTATTTGTCCCATTAGCTGACAAAAGCCCTTCTATTACCAAGCAAAGACACAGTAAGAAAATACTTAGTGTGTACTCCATATAATAAAAATTCCTTTTAGCTTTTGGCCACCACATGATTGGAAGTAGGCCTTAAAACCCCTGACAATGCTTTGTTGTGCAGGACTAGAAGAGATATGATCCCATTAAGCTATAAAGAGCCATTTCACAATGGATAAGTTGTTAAAGGTTAAGAACAAATAGTTCTCAAAAGAATTGGTTAACAAACATTTGAAAGTTTGCTCCATTTCACTCATAAGAGAAATGGAAGTCAAAATAAAGTTTTACCTCACACATAGCAAATTGGCAAAGATTGTAAAGGATAGCAAGGGTCAGTGAATAGGGTGGTTAATGGGAAGACAGATACACTACTGTGGATGAATCTGTCAATTGGTTCAGCTGTTCTGGGAAGGAATTTGGAATTATGCTTTTGTTTAAAAGTGACTAAAATGTCCATTCTCATACATCAGATTAGTAATTGTAGCATTTTTTGTAGTAATGGAAAAAAATTGAAAATAAAATGGATGCCCATTGTTTGAAGAGTGATTAAACAAACTGCAGTATGTGAGTATAATGGAACTTTATTCCACTATAAGAAATAATGAATATGAAGAATTCAGAAATGTAGGAAGACTTATTTGAACTGATGCAAAATGAAGTAAGCAGAACTGATAAATCAATATATTGCAGTGACTGTTACAATATACAATGGAAACCATTCAAGCAAGCAAGCATTTATTAGGTACCTATTCTATAAAAAGAACAACAAAATGAAGCTTAAAATTGTGAAAAGAAATGAAAAAGTAAAGTGCTGTACAAATTCTAAAAGTTATATATGTGCATGTCAGCTGTTACTAGTTTCCAGGCATTTCTTCTCATTTGTCCCTACAGAAAAGTTTAAAATCGGTTCTATTTTGTTGTGATACTGATTACCCACTTTTATATCTATAATTACTCTTTGTAAATTAAATTATGATTTAACTCATGGACGCCTTAAGATAAATATAGGAAATTCATGTCACCTTTCTTTTTCAAGAATATGCAATATATTCATTTTTTCATGTCCTCTCTTTTTTCAAAGGATTTTTTTAAACAATTTTATCCTAGCATTATTAATGTTAAATATCCCCATGACAAGTCATTTCAATGTTTTGTTAAATATGCCTTCTTGACTTTCTCTAAATACCTAAATTATATAAATGAATAGAAAAACTGTTTTGCTTATTTAGTTAATTTGATACAACCTGAAAAAAAAAAGGAGTTAGAAATGGGATTCTTAATGAAATTTGTAAATAGCCAGGGAGCAAGCAGAAACTGACAATAATAGATGACCACAAACTAAGACAGATAAACATGTAAGGAAATGTTGCCATCTTGTGGGCTTTCAGGGTAGTCCAGTTGAATTGGTGTGAAAAGCTACAAGTAATTCTGAAATTATGCAATTTAGTCTATTGCTAAGTAACTAAGTGAGTGAAACACAGTTTTTCTCTTAAGAGAAACATATTTAA
>CM053595.1:185434558-185448704 GCA_028646575.1 Pseudocheirus occidentalis | reverse complement strand
GAACTGATACAACCATTCTGGAGAGCAATCTGAAACTATGCCCAAAGGGCTATAAATAATTGCATATCCTTTGACCCAGTAATACCACTTCCGGGGTTGTATCCCAAAGAGATCATAGAAATAGGAGGAAGACCCATATGTACAAAAATATTTACTGCAGCTCTCTTTGTGGTGGCAAAAAACTGGAAATTAAGGGGATGCCCATCAATTGGGGAATGGCTAAACAAGTTGTGGTATATGAATGTAATGGAATACTATTGTGCTATAAGAAATGAGGAGGACATGGACTTCTTATTTACCTGGAGAGGCTTATACAAACTGATGCTAAGTGAGAAGAGCAGAATCAGGAGAAATTTGTACATAATCGCAGACACATCTTATGTGTGACAACCAACCTTGATAAACTGGACTCTTCTCAGCAATGCACACAGTTATAAGACAACTTTACAAGTCTCAGGATGGAAGGAGATATCTACATTCAGAGAAATATCTAGAAAGAACAAAGTTTAAATGGAGACTGAAGCAATCTACATGTTATTGTTCTTTTCCATGTTTGGATTTGTTTCTTTTTTCCCATTGTTCACACCATTGGTTACAACACTTCTATACAACCAGACTAATGTCCAATGTGAAAGTATTTGCAGATCCTATACTTGATTGCATGCTGCCATGGGTGGGAGGCAGGGGGAGAGGGAGGGGAGAAAAATGTGAAACTCAAGGGACTGTGGAACCGAATCTTGTAAACTAAAAGTAAATAAACAAATCAATTTTTTTAGAAAAGAAAATCTACCAACATAATGATGGTGGCTAACATCTGTATTTTTGCTGTTTAGCTGTTTCAGTCATATCTCACTATGACCTCACTGAAATTTTTTTGGCAAAGATACTGGACTGGTTTGTCATTTCCTTCTTCAGGTCATTCAACTGATGAGGAACTGAGGCAATAAAGGTTATATTATTTGCCCAGGGTCAAACAGCTAGTAAGTGTCTGAAGCCAGATTTAAACTCACAAAGCTGAATCTCCCTGATTCCAAGACCAGTACTCTATCCACTGCGTCACCTAGCTGCCCATCAACATTTATTTAGAGTCTCTAATGTATGCTAGGTGCTGTGCTAAGTGCTTTTTAAAGTACTATCTCCTTTGATACAACAACTGCCTCTTCTGGGTCCTTTCCTTCTGTGAACATGAAGGATTCAATTTTTTACCAAAAATAAGAACGTCCTTAATTGACAGACTCCCATAATGAGAATGGTAGGAATGGCGATAAGAGGAAGACCTAAGGTCCCTGAATAAATTAGCTGGCTAATGAGATTGTGTTCTGGAAGGCTTCATTGTGGGGCACAGTAATGACAAATTACAGAGTGCTTCTACGTGGCTATTTCTTCCTTGTTACTATTTCATTAGCTGATTTGATACTCAGTATTAATTCTAAGCAATTTCGAGAACTCAGAGCCTGGTCAGGACTGTGAAATAAGGATTTCTTCAAAGGTCTGAATACCAGTGCAGTGCATTTCTGTGTGAACTAAGCAATTCAGCAAGCTTGAAAGGTTTAGGACTTGGAGTTCCTGCTTAGTCCTTTCATTCTTAATGTAGAGTATCTTGAAGAAAAAATGAGTGGATGTTGCTGACCAAGTACAAGGTAAAAAGAGGGATGAATGATCATTCTTTTGACTGCAATAAGAATCAAAACTGGAACTTTAGCAAAAACTGAAGAAGACTATAGGACTTGTCTTGATACCAATAAAATTGGTAATATCCTTCCTTAAAGAGGTGATGTAATTTTGGAGATAATATCATGATTGTTGCAGTTATGTAATGGAACATCACAGAATATAGATTGGTATGGAAGTTAGAATCAATAGAGTGGCAATAGAACCAAACCCTACTGCAGAACCTTCAATCTCAGGAACAAATGGCTGAGGAGCATCTGGATGAACACAGAGAGATGAATGCGGTAAAGATTGATGTTATACGTATGATAATTAGACATGGAGCTTGATGGCTCTTGGGATAATTCTAGGCATAAAGAAAGAGGTTCCCTCTCCCCAAACTCAAACAGAATGTGAAGCACCAAAGCAAACCTCAAGATAAAGTTTCATCAGTTAGCACTTCACAGTCCAGCTGAACTGCCTTCCTCTTTGGAGAAGCAAAGTCGTTTGACACAGGTGCTAGAGAATAAAGAATACAAGAACAGTGGGAAGGGAGACAAGAATGACTGAACTGCCAATATGAACAAGCCATCCAGTTTCATAGAATGAGGAAACTAAGTGATGGGCAAGGATAGAAAGTGAGACTTTATAGACCTGAAATACAATTCCATTCAGGAGAAATACATGAAAGAAGGGTAGTGAAAAAGCCTTCCCCTACCAAAATCAGACATTCAACATAGAAGACTTCTCAATTTCTAGTTTCTATGCCTCCCAAACCATATATCAGTTTCCCTTATATCACCCAAGTAAAATCTTTGGATGAGGAAGAGCTCCCAGTCCTCCTGTCTAGTCTCAGAGATCTTCAGAATAGTGACTTCCATAGTTAATAGGGAGGTAGCCCTATCACTGTGGTCTGAGGAACAGTTTATATTTTGAGTAGATAATGATAAAGTGGATTGGATAATGCTCCTGAAAGGTTACTCACTCAAGAGGGATTTATTAAGTGATTACGATGTTCAAAGAACTGTGCTAAGCAGTGGGAGAATAAAGGCAAAAACACTATCTCTGCTCTTAAGATCACATTCTAATGAAGGAAGCAATATAGACTTAACTGTGTACACACAAGGTATACACACACACACACACACACACATACACATAACTGGAAAATAATTGCAGAGGGAAGGCACTAACAGTGGAAGTGGTAGAGAAAAGGTTGTAAAGTGGGAGTGTGGGTCCGGGAAAGATGTTTTTTCAGAATATTGGATTTGAACTGAGGTAAAATTGGAAACTCCAACTTGTAATGCAGTGGATGAAGAAAACAAACAAACAAACAAACAAAATCAAAGGAATCTCTTCGGAACCCTGACAGCCACAGTAAAGACTCAAGAATCTGCATCTGAGTAAAAATAAACAAACAAAAAAACAAATAAACAAATGAATGAATGAATAAATAAATAAAAAGATAAATAGATAAATAAATGAATGAATGAATGAATGAATGAATAAATAAATAAATGAATAAATGCATAAATAAATAAGAAAATCTGGCCTCTGAGTTCAGTTCTGCAGGGAAGTATTCTATTCTCTCATTTGTTATTAAAAATAAAAATGGGAGAAAAAATTACTCTGAATAGTAAACTAAGCACATTTGATTGAGGGAGACTAGTACCTTTAACAATAATATACAGCATAAATACAAAATTAATAAATACAAATATTTTTATAAATTTTATAAATAAAAATTTTTATAAAACATTTACTATGTGCAAGAGACATAGTTTTGCTTGTGCCTTGAAACACATAATTAAGGCTGAAGATGAAAAAGTTCTGGATTTTTAGTTAGAGCAACTTTTTTCTTACTTTGTATTCCCAGACCTTAGCAATGCACAATGATCCATCACCAATGTTCATACGTGATGACAAGCAGGAGAAATACCAGAATTTTGATCCCACCCCCACCAATTGTTTAGCTTGGATAACTCACTTGATTTCTCTGGGTCTCATTTCATCATCCGTTAAATGAAGAGCTTAAACTAGATGACTTCCAAGATCACTTAAAATTCCAAACATATGGTTGTCAGGCCTGAAAAATATCGGCCATCCACATTTAAATGATTTCCAATTTTTGGACACGGTGCCACTCAGTTTCCCCTTCCCCTCCCACATATTAATGATACAATGAGTGTGTTTTTTATACTATTGAATGTCATTTATAATCACTGATATATCTTGCCATTTGGCCTTCATATTATTTGCTTGGAATTTCTCCAACTTAAGAAAAAAATGTTTTTGTCCAATCTGTTTGGAAATTTTACTGTGCCCAGTGCACCCTGTAATTCTGCATATAAATACCATACACAATGAGGAAGTTTACAAATAATTAGAAGAAGATTGGAAAAAATCTCAACTCTGGCAGAATATGAAAAGAGAACTACTCTGTAGACTAATTAGATTATGGAATAATTATATTCAAGGCTGTCATCATAGCAAAGAACTGGCAACAAAGGAATGTTTTATTACTGTACTTCATTTCAGAATGCTTTAAACAGACTGTAAGAATCTGGACCAGTTTCTCCCACTAATAAAGAATGGGAGGATTGGGAAAAGAGGTTCGAGGAAAAGGGGAGGGGAGAGATGTTCCTACTTTCAGACAAGTAGGGGATCATTTAGTATACTTAAACTTTTAGTACAGATCATTTCTACATGAGTCAGTCTGCCAGACATAATACATCTCCTCCTACTTCTCTTTCTTCATAGGGTGATCAAAAACGTATAAATGAGCAAACAGACTTTACTTGGTCAGAGATTAGGAGCTGAAGTCACCCTTAGTTGTCACTTTATTCATCATTTGCAAATATACAGAATAATGGGTTAGCAGCTAATTTAGCACTTAAAAAATTTAGTAGAAAGCTACTGTATTTACCAGGACTGCAATGTTTAAAAACAAGATCACATCTGTTTTTCTTTCCTTTTATCCTCACAAACATTGCCTCCACTCAACTTTCACTTACATTTCAAGGATTTCTATTACAAGTAAACACTTTTGTACAAAGCTCCCATTTCTGTCAGTCCATTTCAACTGTACAAGCAATAATCTTCTGCTTCTTTATTCCTATTATTAGTCTTATTCCCCCAAGTCCATCAAGATGGGTATGAACTCAATTCTTATCAAGGTGTCCATCACAGCAGCACTTCAAACAAAAAAAGCCTGGTCTCTGGAACCATCTCCATAACCAGCCGGTCGCTTACTATATACTGCTCTCTGCGCCAAATTTCTGTCTGACAGGAGAGAGAAGAAGAGCCAGCGCTCCCTGATCCGTCATTTCTGTGCCAGAACTTGAGTCAGGAGGAATAATAAATAACAATAATAATAGTGGTAGTTGTTGTCTTAGTGGTAGCACTAGGAACAGTAGCAGCCAGCATTTATATAGATAGAACTTGAACATGTACGAAGTTCTTTGTATGCACTGTTTCATTTAAGCCTGACAATAACTCTGTAAGATAAGTATTACTATCTCCACTTTAAAGAGGGGGAAGCAAAAGCTGAAAGGTTAAGTGACCTGCTGGCTGTCACACATCTAGCGTGTGTTTGTAGTAGGTTGGATCTGAATTCTTTCAAGTTCAATTCAGGTCTTTCTGACTCCAGGTCCAGCACCATACTCACAGTTACTCCTAGTCTTTGCCACTACACAGATACCTTTTTTTTTTTTTTTGCTTTTTTGGAGGGCAGTTGGGGTTAAGTGACTTGCCCAAGGTCACACGGCTAGTTTTTTGTGTTAAGTGTCTGAGGCCGGATTTGAACTCAGGTACTCCTGACTCCAGGGCCGGTGCTCTACTCACTGTGCCACCTAGCTGCCCCACAGATACCTTTTTTAAAATTGCGCTTTGCAGATATTGTATTTCTTTTTAAAAATTGTAAAAAAAAAAATGCAATTTTTTACATTTACAGAAATTTACAAATTGTGTCAGCCCTGCTCAAGCAAGTCTATTGGTGCCATTTTTTCTGAGAGCACGTGTTCACGTTGTGTTTCTGTCACATTTTGGAATTTCTTGCAATATTTGGAACTTTCTCATTGTGACTATTTCTGTTATGGTGATCTGTGATCAGTGATCTTTAATGTTACTGTCATAATTGTTTTGAGGTGCCCACATAATAAATATTGTGTATATTCTGACTGCTCCACGGACCAGCTATTTCCTGTCTCTTTCCCTTTCCTCAGGCCTCCCTATCTCCTCAGACAATATTGAAGAATATTACAGAAATTTAGTTGATAAAGCAACAGCAGGGTTTAAGAGGAGTGACACCAATTTTAAAAGTTCTACTGTGGGTGAAATGCTATCCAACAGCATTGTATTCTACAGAGAAATCTTTCATGAAAGGAAGAGTCAATTGATGGAACAAACTTTATTGCTGTCTTATTTTAAGAAACTGCCACAGCCATTCCAATCTTCAGCAGCCACCACGCTGATTAGCCATCAACATTAAGGCAAGACCCTCTACCAGCAAAAGAGATTAAAACTTGATGAATCCTCAGATGATAATAGCATTTTTTAGCAACCAACCATTTTTAATGAAAATGTGTAGCTTTTATTTAGATGTAATACTATTGCATGCTTAATGGACTAAAGTCTAGTGTAAACATAACTTTTTTATGCATGGAAAAACAAAAAAATTCTTGTGACTCACTTTATTGCAATGGTCAGGAAAAACCTGCAGTATCTCTGAGGTATACTTGTAATTACCTTTTAATAAGTCAGTTAATCTTTTTGTTTGATCAATCAGTTAATCTTCATCTAGAAAATGATGGAAATTGACTAAATAATTTCTAAAGTTACTTCTACCTCTAGCCTTGTATGGTTCTGTTTACTGAGCCATAATACACAATCACCATTAGGATTATTCATTCAATAACTATTCATTGAGACATACTAAGTTACAAGACAGACTTCCAGAGGCTGTGAAGGATTTCATCTCCATAGCCATTTTGCCATCCATTTTCTTTTGCCAATAAAAAAAGAGCTGTAGCACCTAGGGCAAATTTGGTTGGGAGAGGGGAATGAATGCAGCTCTGAATGTAGTTACTCAGGGAAGCCCTGGGAGAGGACTATTACAGTAATAAGACCATGGAAGCATGGTAGTTTGGAGCTGAACAAGAGAATTGGGGCTGTGGAGGGTAAGATTTTGTTGCTGGAACTGCCAAAGGACTTTTGAGGTACATGGAATTTCTTTTTTTTCTTTTTTCTTTTCTTTTGATTTTTGTAGAGGGGTAGGGCTAGGGAATTGGAGTCAAGTGGCTTGCCCAAGGTCAGATGGCTAGTAAGTGTTAAGTGTCTGAAGCCAGATTTGAACTCAGGTCCTCCTGACTCCAGCACCAGTGCTCTATTCACTGCACCTCCTAGCCACTCTTGGTACATGGAATTTCTACAAAGACAATGTATGGCTGTCCAAAGCATTAGTTTCTAGGGGGCAGAGGGAGAGGGACAAAACCCCAGTAGATGGCCCATCCTAATTACAGCTTTGAGTCAGGCCACTCATTGCCTTTTACAAGTTTCTTGATGTAATCTAGTCCTCTTTAGATGTAGACCTGGGAGAAAGAAAGTTGCTATTCTGACTTCATAATCAAAATCCCTTTATTATGGTCCCCCTTGAAATCTTCTACAACACAGAATGAACCCAAAGACATAAGATCAGAACAGTCTAAGCTTTGGAATATACTGCCTCAATCTGTGTTAATTTAAATATCTAATATATCTATTTTTTGAGTTATTGAAGGCAAGAAAGAGTCGGCATATGTACTAATTTACATACTTATGTTCTGATAAAACAATTAAATGGAGTTTTCTCTCTCTTTATAAAATTACTCATCTTTCAATTTAGAGTAAGGTAAGGTAAGGATATTAGCAGTTTTCTTTAATTTTTAACTTTATTTTTCTCGGATAAATAATTCTTTGATTTCAAAAGTCATTTAATTGACTTTTTATTTGAAGACATTTACTCTCGCTTTATTTTTAAGGTGTTTTCTGAACTTAATTATATTACTTTGCCGATAATATTACACATGCTTTCTTCCTTTATTTTTTCAGTCTATATTTTCCCATATATCTGCCAAAATATAATTATTTTTCTATCTACTCTTTTCCCCTCTTTTTATTTGTTTTCTTCCATTAAGAATAAAGATATCATTCCAACAAACTTTTTGGCTATGTCTACACAGTGCCAACCATTCCTAGAAGAATTTTCTGTTTCTCTAAATACCTGATATTTTATATAGCCTAGACAAAAGAAATACATATATTCAGCACAAATCTCTACTTGGAACTCTAGTACCATTTCTCAAACTGCCTCCTGGACAGCTTCACCTGAATATCTCAGTAGTTACCAAAATTCAACATTTATAATATGGAACTAATCACTTTCTTCTTCCAACATCTACTTCCCTTCTGAATTTCCCTGTTTTTTGATAACATCCGGATCCTTCCAAAGCTCAAAGTCCCCTCTGAATCTTCTTTTTCCTTAGTCTCCACATTCAAACAGCTGTCAATTCTACTTCCGAAACATTTATCCTCTTCTCTACACTTCTACTAACAGTCCTTTTAATCAATCTGTATAAAGGTAATAGAATTTGAAGATCTCTTTGTATTGGAAAGCAGACAGGTACTTAGCACCTAGTTTCAAATTAAGCCTCTATAAAGAAACAGGAGATATGAACCCCCATTGTTGTAATAGGAAGGGGCTGAACACCAAATCCCTATTGCTGACCTGACAGGAAGGGGCTGAAGGGAGGAGATGTACTGTGTATAAGGAAGAGCACAAGCTGGATAGTCAGAACTTCTTGGGAAAAGTGTTGTGGAGGCAGGGCAGCTGCTGCTGGACTGAAGGCTGAACTGAGAATTGAGGAGAACATTGGAGAGGAATAAGAATTGAGAACTGAGACAGAATTTCTTGGAACAAGTCATGTGGAGGCTGGATAAAGTGATTTTGATTTTGAGAACAGAGCTTATGGTGCTGAGGATTTCGGAGGGCCAGCCAGAGCTGCTGAGGACTTCCAAGGGCCAGCTGAAGTTGCCAAAGACTGAGGAAGTATGCCTGTGGTGCCGATATTTTGTACACATGTTGTTGTGGCTTTGTTAATGTGTATGAATGTTATTGTGGCCTCATTAAGCTTTGTCTTCCCAGGAACAGAGACTGTGAAGGATTTGAAATGGACTGGACAATCTGCAGCAGGAACTGCATGGAAAGCTGGACAAGGAACTGGGAACTGTCTGTCTTTGAACCCAGGTGACAGCTTGGTGGATTCAGGTAGGAACTACCTGCCTCACATCAAGATGAAAAGACCTCTCCATGGGTACTGAGTAGTGTTGACTGATGAAATAGGACACTGAATAGTGACTGATGTAATTGTAATTTACTTGTGACCTAGGGGTAGATGTATTTTGTGTTTTCTGCTACCCTTTAAGAGGGTACTGAGTAGTGACTGTTGAAATTGTAATTTAATTGCACCCCATGGATGGAGAACTTTGATTTTTGTACTTTGTGACCCTTGAGGAGGCAAGCCTCCTTAAGGATGATTGAATGATTGAGTTACTAAATGACTGTACTTTGTTGAAAACTATATGAACACTTTGCTGAAGACTATGTGGCTATTTTAAAGATAAGTTGTTAAATTGTGACATTGTAAATGCTGTACCTTGATTTTCTGTGAATGTTTTGCCCTGATTTGTTATTGAATAAATAGAGTTCGCTATACTATGTAATCAGAACCTTGAAAGCTGTTCACAGCAGTAGTCCTCTGGGAAGCAGTTGTGTGTGGCTTTACAGTCTGTCACCCCCTTCCACCTAGAATATTTTAATAGCTCTCTACATAATCTCCCTGCATCTAGTCTCTCTCCTCACTAACCATAGTCTTCCTAAGACCTAGGTCTGACTATGACACTTCTGTGTCAGTACTTTTTCATTCCTCTGGGATAAAATAGAAACTTCTGAGCCTAGAATTTAAAAAGGTCCTTCACAATCAGGTTCTACCCTGCCTTTCCAGCTTTATTTCAAAGAATTTACTTCAGTTCTGACTGGAATGTACATGAGCACGTAAGTGATGGAGACCTAGCCCCCATCTTAGAAAGACGTATTGAAAGAGTTACTGAGCCACGGTGTCCTCCCTATAGCAACATGCTTACTCTGGAACTGTGAAAATCTGGTGGTATTATGTTCCTCAAGCATCACTTCAGACTTCCCCAGGCTAGAAAGGGTAGGGATATTGCCAAGATGCACACACGTGGCTTCAAGCAGTCAGGATTGTTTGGAAATGGAAATGTACTGGTCATTGTACACAATTTACCCACTAATGCCAAGTTAATTAGCGTGAAGACATGATTCTCCACTCTCCTTTTCCTAGCTGCGCATGCCAGCAAGCCCTCTGGTAAGGCATGGCCATCCGAAAATAGGGCAGCCTCAGTATGTACTAAACCAAGCTTGGGAAAGAGCAACCACATGCATTTTGGTCCCTTTTTAGAAATATTATAAACTCATCTCTGAGATGATACTAGCCCACTCCACTTTGGAAATGCATACCTATCAGCACTGTCTTACTCTTCTTATGAAAAGTCTATACTAAAAGCAGTGAACAGTTTGAAATTCTTTCAACACACCTTTGCCTTGGGCTACAATAAACTCCTTTATTTTTTCTTTCTTTCTGGGTTTGTTTTATTATTGAGAGCAAGGTCCAAACAAAGATTTTCTTTTAATATCATAAAGTAAAAAAACACAGGAGCAAATGCCCAGTGCCCCATTCAGCTCAAGGAGCCTCCTAGAGAGACACAGCACTGTGTGTTCCTACAATGAGAAGCTTTTAACCCACTGTGTGTGTGTGTGTGTGTGTGTGTTTAATGTCTACTACAAAGGCTTTGTGGTTAAGAAACTGGGGGGAAAAAGGGCCTGACTGGAGCAAGGGGAGTTAAGGGTGTGAAGGGGCATATTCTATTTCCTTTTTATAGATTGTTAAAAAACTGGGTGGGCTCTGGGCTGCTCTGTACATGTGGCAATGTCAGCCTCATATGATATAGCTGTTCTAATGAATTTTTATATAATATTACCTACTGTTTATACACCACTTTTAAGTTTAACAGAGCTCTTTATATGTAGTATCTCACCTGATTCTTATAACAAACTTAAGAGGTAGGTGCTATTATTATTCCACTTTTGCAAATAAGGAAACTGAGGCTGAGAGAGAAGTGACTTGCCAAGGTCATAGCTAGAAACTGTCTGAGGCAGGATTTGAACTCAGTTCTTCCTATCTCCAAGGTACTACCTATCTGCCTAAGAATTATTCCAGACCATGTGGGAGACAGAAAGAAGTGAAGTCCAATGGATTAGAAAGAGAGGAAGAAAGGCAAAACCATGATGTACCAAATTGCTGTTCTAATGAGAAATAACCCAGGACCCAACTCATGAAGGGCAGAGGCATGGAACAATTCTGACTGGTGCCACATAGCAAGGCCCCTGTATTATTACTGACACTCCAGTACTCCCTCTGGTTTTGCATTAAAACACACATGCAATAAAAGCATGGAGAGGTGGATATAGTCTAGTCACAACTCTTCCAACCTGTAGCATATAGGAAGAAGGGTCACCCAGATCTTTTTTGGTGGGGTGTGGTTCTTCAAGTATGGATTAGTGTTCAAGGTGGTGTATCAACCTAGATATATTTCCTGTGGGTGGAATATCACAGTGCTGCATTTCCTCACCTTGACAAGTACAGCTCCATTAGTAGACACTTGTAACTCTGCTTAAAACTGGCTACGTACATCTGGTCAACATCCTGTTTTTTAAATATTGATCCAGTCTGAATGGGTTCTACTTGAGGGACTCAGTAATTATTAAAATCCAAGCAAAGGCAGACAGTCTTGCTTCAAAGACATTTCTACTATCATTCCTATCATGTTACAAACTCTAAATTTCCTGCCCCACTAGTTAATTGTTCACATGACTGTGTATATCCCCAGCTCTCTGTAGATGGACCACCAAAGGGTTAAATACATGTTACTCTCCTTGGAATAATCCGTGTTCCAACCAAGTTACCCTGGTAGCTGTTTCCTGACTCTGACATACCATCCCCCACCTCCCTGCATTCACAGAAGCCATTCTCCAAGTGCAAAATATATTTCCTTATCACATTGGTTTTTCAGGATCCTTATCTTCCTTTAAAGCTTATTGTTGATGCTCCTTCCTTTTGGTAACTATCCCTAATCTTCCCATCTTGAAATATTTTGTTGCCTCTCATCTTAAATACTTCTGGAGTGCCTAGCCTGGATTTCTTCTTCCCATCCTGATCATCCCTCCCCTTGCTCTGTTATCTTCTCTGTGTATGAACTGGTAGTACAGCATATAGAGTGCACAGTGTATAAAGTGTAAAGTATAAAGATTTGGAGTGAGGAGGACCTGATTTCATATCTTGCCTCAGATACTCAATAGTCATATGACCCTGAGAGACATCATTTGACCTCTACCTGCCTCAGTTTCTTCCTCTATAAAATGTGGATAGTAACAGCACGTACCTCACAGGGTTTTTGTGAGGATCAGATGCAATAAATGTAAACCACTTTATAAACCTCAAAGCATTATATAAATGCTAGTTATTATTACTCACTCCCCTTGAGTATTGCTTCCCAGTCATTTTTATTTTTATATTGATGGTGTTTATTTCATTGTCTTAAACATAGTAGACTCTTAGCAAATATTCTGAAATTAAAGTTAATCGAATCCACATGACTGAATTTTTAGTTTCTATCCAAAGTTTCTAATGTCATTTCAAACCAAAGATGGACTGCAATTGTCCTGGTTTCTTTCTCTCAAATCTGAAAGAAATTCAGTTCTCGATTCATAAAAATATCACTTGAAATACTGAATGATAAGAGATGTGGAATCATTTCCCTTAATTGCAACATCCAATCAACAAGTATTAAGCAAGTATTACAGGACAGGGTGGCATTTGGCATATAAGTACAAGGTTTTAAATAATTCCCAATGAAAAGAGCTTATACTATAATGGGGGAGACAAGTATATGTATATACACATATACACACAAATATGTACACACATATACATAAAATAAAGTGAATAATGACAGATGTATACTAAATATTTAAATATAAAGGAGCCTAGAAGAGAGAGAGTGAGCATTTAGGGCAAGCATTTAGGGTAATTATCCCAAGAAAGGCTCCATGTAGATGATGTACCAGGTCTGCATCTTAAAGGACTGAAACAGCCACAAGAAAGGTATGCATTCCAAGCATGTGGGACGACCAATGGAAAAACATAGAGATGGTAAAGAAATCAGACCCTTAGAAATATGTCACAGATTCTCTTCCAACTCCAGTATGAAGCATTCCATATATCTCATTCAAAATGAAAATTCTCTATTTCTTCTTTCAAATCCATCAAAACGTGGAATATTTATTATAGTTCTTATTGGTTTCCTTGGATTATTATACATAGTGATAGAAATTTTCAGCATTACCAGGAGAAAACCACTGGGATGTGGTGGGGGTGGGGAGGGGAAAAGGGAAAGGAGGAGGGAAGCAGATGCTGACTTTTGGCAATGGATCTTGCCTTTTTAGCAGATCTTGCCTTCCTGCTATTTTAAGTCCTTCCAAGGATTTTGAGAGATATAGAGCTCTGATGCCCTGTTATACCAGCCTTATGGGAAAGACCATATGCCTACAGATTAATAATTTAAGTAAATATCTTTCTGGCTAGTGCTTCCTAATATATGCTAGAACTATTAGAAATAGTTGCTAAGAAAATGTTAAGGTATGTAATAAGAAAGTGAATTGCTTTTTTTATTTGTTGAATTGCTAACAGCAAACATATATGCAAAGCTTTTTCATGTATTTGGCTTTCAAGGCTTACATTCTCAATGTAAGCTTTCTCTCCACATACTGTTTTCTATTATTCCCTAAAACAAGCCACCGCTATCTGGATAGGTCACATTCTTAAAAAGTCAACAAAACAGTCTTTTTGTGGATTTTTCTGATACATGCTTACTGACAGCTAAACAAACTGCATGGAACATTGATGAGAAGTGGAGGGGAAATTATTTTGCTTTGATTTAGCTTTTTTTTATTTGCTGGGGGAAAAAAATGACCCTTCAAACTGATAGAGAGAACCAAAATGGTTAACAGAGATCTGAAAACCAAGAAGATTGAGCTAGTACCTAAGGATTTACCGTACTGCACTTTGTGAATTGAAGCCACCAAGCCTGGATGAACAAGGTCCCCAGGGAACTGAAAGAACTTTTAGATGTTATTTCTGACCCGCTGCCTTTATAATCTTTGAAAAATTGTGAACAGGGTATGCCTGTAGTCCCTGCTATTGGGAAGTCTGAGGCTAATGGATTATTTGAGCTCAAGAGTTTGAGTGGTAGCAGAGCTAAAGCAGATCAGATGTCTCACTAAATCTGGTACTAATTTGATGAACCCCCAGAGGTGGTGATCTAC
>CM053595.1:185418469-185434458 GCA_028646575.1 Pseudocheirus occidentalis | reverse complement strand
AAGGAAGGAAGGAAGGAAGGAAGGAAGGAAGGAAGGAAGGAAGGAAGGAAGGAAGGAAGGAAACAAAGAAAAGGAAAGAGAAATTTTTGAAGAAAAACGGAGGTTTTCTTGGTACTAACAATGGACACAGGTTAATTTTCTAAAAAGGAAATAAAGTATGTTATGTATAAAGTATATTTATTTTATATATTTTCTAAAAAGGAAATAAAGTATATTATGTGACCACCTGGTCTTTTGTTTAGAACAAACCTCCCTAGTTCTGTCAGTTTGGCTTGATTCGAGTCTTTTCACATTCTGGTTACTTTCCAACAGATATATAGCTTGTCAACATCCTGTCTAAAGTGAGATGTGGTCAATTTACAAAACACGTGACATACCCATTTATGAGTTATTATTTGCTTGAAACTCATCATTTTTAAATATTTCACTTAACTGCCCTTTTAAAAGCAAATTTTTTTTCACTTCTGGAACTTATTCCTGTTATTTTGTTTGTGATTTTAGCTCCAATCATCTTTGTTTCATTTGTCTTGCTTTGCTGTCCCCTGCTGTGGTACACAGGGGTTTCTTCCTTTGTTTTGTTTTGTTTTTGTACTTGCTCTCCTAACACATCCCTTTCTTCCTATTTTCTATCTCTATGTCTATCTATATTTTATATATACATATATATATATATACATTATACATGCATACATATAAACAAGCTTGTTATATAACAAACTGACTCAGATTAAGAATAAGAAAAATTGGATTACCTGAAATGAGATAGCTGCCTTGAACAGAGGCCTATGTTTATCATCTAGATAAAGGGATTAAGATAAAGAAGGAAGAAAAAAAAACCAACAATCTTAGCCTGAAGGTATTCTGCCTGGGTTTCTATTAGCTAGGCATATGGCTATGCTAAAAAGTCATTACACTAATACTATAAGAAAGAAATTCTAGTCACTATACACTATCAGACAGGAACTGGCACCTATCCCTTAAGAAATAGAGACTAGAAGTTGGTAGCAGGGAATGATGCCCAAAAGAAACTGTGAAACCCAATGGGCACCAGGGGAACAACAGAAAGATGCTATATTCAACAGAGAACAGACCCAGAAAGAATATCACAATGATGAAATTTGATGACATTGATGGTCCTGCAGCATCAGACAGATGACTTGGCCCATAAGCATTTTCCCTAGCCACACATGTTCCTTACATGAGTTTTCCTCATTTGCAAACCCTATATGTGTCCCTCTTTCTCACATATATGTATGTTTGTGAGACGCATAAAGACACATACTTAACATATGTGGGGAGATTATACCTCAGTTTTATAGAGGGAGTATTCTATAACTTTGTTCAAGAATCCTGAGTTGATTATTAACAAGTCAAATGACAGGGTGACATATATTTACCAGTGCCATGGAAGATGTTTTGTGAAACTCACTGGGTAAGTGCATCTGTACACATATCTCAGGCAGATGCTACAGATGGAGGATGATTTGCTCCTAGAACTAAATAAAAGGAAAACAGGCTAGAATTTATCTGGAAAATTGCATATTCTTTTCAGTGATCTCAAGCTGTACCCTGACATAAAATACCATATTTTTAAAGTGATAATCTACCAGTGTTACTTTATGCCTTCAAATGACAGAAAACCACAATCTCAGAATTTTTTTTAAAAGGTATCGCAGAGAGCAATATAGAAAAGTGTTATAGGCTATTCCATTTTCCTGAAGAGGAAATCCTAGAAATAAAAAAGATTACAGTAGCCATCTGGGATATCCCATGTGGACAAAAGGAATCTCCACTAGAACATAGTCAACATGTGGTCATCCAGCCTCTGTTTAAAGACCTCCAGTGATGGATAACTCACTATCTTTCTAAGCATTTTATTTTACTTTGGGACAGCTCTAATTGTTAGCAAATTTGTTTTTGTTTGTATTTTTTCCCCTGACATCAAGCTAAATTTTCCTCTTTCAACTGCCATTCTTTGTTGCTGGTTTTGAGTTCTGGAGCCAACCAGGTGAGAAGTATTTGACATTCTAGGCACTGGGGATGCAAGTACACAATTTTTACTGGAAAGAAACTTACATTCTAATCATGTCTAATCCCTCTTCATATTATGGCCTTTCAGATCCTTGAAGACAACTCTCATTTCCCCTCTGAATCTTTGATACTTCCAGCTAAACATCCCTAATCTATCTTTAACCAGTCCTCAGATGATGTAGACTCAAGATGCTCATCAGCATCTTTCTTAACCTATGGCACCAAGTTCCTAACATAATGCTCCAGATCCAGTCTGACCAGGGCAAAACACAAAGGGCCTACCATCTTCTTATTCCCAGAATCTATGCCTCTTTTAACATAACCCAAGATTGCAGTCACTTTAGCTGCCCCATAACTTTCCTGACTCGTATTGATCTTGAAGTCCATTAAAATACCCAGATTCTTTTTCAGACAAACTGCTTTTGAATCATGCCTTTTCCATCATGTACTTAGGAAGTCAATTAAAAATAAATTCTCAAGTTAAGATGACATTCATTCCCACTGAATTTCATCTTCTTAAATTCAACTCAATGTTGTAAAACTTTTAAGTCATCTTGAGTCTTTCATACAATGTGTTAGATATCCCTATGGGCTTTGCGTCATCTGGAAATGTTTTAAGCATGCAGTCTCTGCCTTTATCCGAGTCACTGATAAATATGTTAAATAGCACAAAGCCATTCAGATCTCTACAAGACTTCACAAACAACCTCCTTCCCAGTTGATGTTGAACCATTCATGACTATCCTTTGAATCTGACCTCTTAACTAATTCTTAGTATATCTAGCAGTCTTGTTGTCTGACCCACATCTCTCCAGTTTTTTTTCACAAGACTAGCATAGGATACATTATCAAAAACTTTGCTAAAATCTAGGTAAACTACACAGCATTCATCATCCCTTGAGTTTCACATTTTCTCCCCTCCCTTTCCCCTCCCTCAACCCCATGACAGCATACAATCAAGTATAGGATCTACAAATACTTTCACATTGGACATTAGTCTGGTTGTATGGAAGGGTTGTAACCAATGGAGTGAACAAAGGGAAAAAAAAGAAAGAAAACCAAACATGGAAAAGAACACTAGCGTGTAGATTGCTTCAGTCTCCATTTAAATTCTGTTCTTTCTAGTTCTTTCTCTGAATGTAGATATCTCCTTCCATCCTGAGACTAGTAGAGTTGTCTTGTAACTGTGTGTTGTTGAGAAGAGTCCAGTTTTTCAAAGTTGGTCATCACATATACAATGTGTCTGTGATTGTGTACAAATTTTTCCTGGTTCTGCTCTTCTCACTTAGCATCAATTTGTATAAGCCTCTCCAGGTGAATATGAAGACCATCTCCTCCCCGTTTCTTATAGCACAATAGTATTCTATTACATTCATGTACCACAACTTGTTTAGCCATTCCCCAATTGATGAGCATCCCCTTAATTTCCAGTTTTTTGCCACCACAAAGAGAGCTGCAATAAATATTTTTGTACATATGGGTCTTCCTCCCACTTCTATGATCTCTTTGGAATACAACCCTAGAAGTGGTATTACTGGGTCAAAGGGTATGCAATTATTTATAGCCCTTTGGGCGTAGTTCCATATTGTTCTCCAGAATGGTTGTATCAGTTCAAGCTCCACCAACAATGCATTAGTGTTCCAGTTTTTCCACATCCTCTCTAGCATTTGTCATTTTCCTGTTTTGTCATCTTAGTCAATCTGGCTGGAGAGATGTGGTACCTCAAAGTTGTTTTGATTTGTATTTCTTGAATCAATAGTGATTTAGAGCATTTTTCCATGTGCTTAAAGATAGCTTTAATATCTTTTAATATTAGTAGAAGACTAGAAAAGTAGATAAAGAATGCCTTCTTGATGACTAACACTCAACAGCAGGTTGACAAATTAGCAAGTAAGGGATGACATATCCAAGTAGATATTAAAGTAGTTATTAATAGGAAAATGTAGGAATCAGTGTAAGAACCATCAGTCCACACAGCAATTTACAGAACTTCACAGGAGTAAACTCAAAAGATTCAAATTCACCTAAAAATAGCCGTGGGCTCCACCATATTTGTTAATAGCACTGATTTGAGAATGGGTTTGGAGACATAACTTACCTCTCTTTCTAGTTAGTAAGTCTTGGAATGTATATTTAAGCAATATACAATAAAATGCTTGACTGGCTTAACTTCACTGAATAACTGGACATTTTTGCTCTATAGACAGAAAGAAAATACTTCATAAGGACTATCAAACATGTAGACTTTCAGGGAAATTTCTGGATCAATATAAACATGGAAATCCATCAAAACCTACTTCTAAAAAATGAGGTTGTAATATTTAATAGTAACCCTAAAATACATGTCCTACTCAGATGTTATGAGATTCTTTATTGAACCCAGTGGGAACTATCTTGACAATAAAATCAAGCAAGCTTTTCCAAACAAGAGATAAATAGACAGAGAGTCAGAGATAGAGACAGATAGACAAAGGGACACTGAGAGAAACAGAGAAGGTAAAACTGAAACAAAGGTAAAGATAGAGACAGGGACACAGAGACAAAGAGGGGGATAAAAATATAGAGAGAAACAAAGACAGAGATAGAAAAGCTATGCTTGGGTTCTCTTGCCCAGTGGAAGAATACTTACCTCCAGGGCTCAGCTGTCACTTTGTCTGTCAAAAAGCAGATTAAGGAAAGCACCAAAGAACTGTGCCAAAGACCAGTGTGTCTTAGTGTCCTTTCTCCTACTTCCAGTTCAATCAGATCATTTCTGGTAAGTGTTTTAACCCTGTTTCCCAAAAGCCCTCAAATTTTGGAGGCATAATTTCACCTTATACATACCAAGCTCTATGTCAGATCTAAGGGTCAGAATTGGGTAGAGGTAAATAATTCTTTATAAGAGAAAGGTCTGCTTTTAATCAAAGACATTCATTTAGACTACCCTAGGCTAGTTCAAGGGTGTAACAGTTGATTTGGGTACAGATATTTCGATTGGCTCAAAGGTAGGAAGCAGATGGACAGTGGAGGGCTAGGCTAGTAAGAGTAAAAGATTTGGGCATAGCTATAATGAAAGGTTTATGGACTCAGGGAAATGCCTCATCAAATGGGAAGATTCAATCAGAGTTCAAGGGGGTTCCCAGAGCCTGTACCTTATCACAGTAAGGGTGAATTCTCTAAATCTCAAAGCAGCCATTTCTCCTATTGGACTGCTCTAATTGTTAGAACATTTTTCCCTATGTTGTACCAAAATCTATAGTTAAGGTAAAAATGTGCATTTGTATATGTTCACCTTGAACCTGAGAGAAATACTTATTAATAACCAATGACTTGGGGAAATTAAGGTTTCCCTCTTCTCCTAATTCTTATTTCAAACCCTCATTTTCTGAAGGTAAAGCTAATCTTTTCTTATCTAGACCCCACCCAAGTGGGGCAGCCATTATGTTCTGCTTAAGCTTGGAGGAGCATAAATTCTTTGAATACATTGTCTAAGGCTGGGAGGAACTTAGAATTGGATGACATAATCAGAATTCAGGTCTAGCCCCTAATTCTAATATTCATTCTCTCATTAACTGCTGACCAATCAGAACTGACTGTCACCCTTTTGAACATGCCTCTTTCAAAAAAACATATAAACTGTGAGCCACACCTACATGATAGTCTTTAGTCTAAAAGAAAAACAGCCAAATGAACATCATTTTATTAAAATGCTGGTATTTATTAAAATAAGGTGATTAGGTATTCAAAAAATATGTCTCTCAAACATTTTTAAACACCACAAACCAAAAATTTTATTTCATGGATCATCTAGTCTAAGCTGAACTTTATCTACAATTACTTCTGTAACATCCAGAATACTAAATCAAGGAGGCAATTTTCTGTTGTTAATAATGAAGAACCTCATTGATTCTAAGCAGCTCTATGCCCTTATATCATGGTAATTATCTCCTCCCCATCACTGCAGAAGATGTATGTGTAACACTTAATTTAAGACAAAGAGACAGAATGGTTAGCTGGAGAGACAGATTAATATATTAGATAGATGATGGGAAAATGAAATAGACAGTTTTCATTGGCATTGTTTAATGGTACTTATCCATTATTATCCAATCCTTATGGAGAGACAACTTTGGGAACTGCTCCTCTAGGTTCTACAATATCTGCTGGAGACCCAGAAAAGATTTTTTTTTCAATTTATTTATTTATTTTTAATTTTCAACATTCATTTCCACAAGATTTCTAATTACAGATTTTTCTCCCCATCTTTTCCCTACCCCCCACCCCAAAATAGTGAGCCTACTGAATACTCCTTCCCCCAAACTGTTCTCTCTTATATCCTCCTCCATTTCCCCCCTCTAACTTTCTAGTAGGGTAAAATGGATTTCTATATCCCAGTGCCTGTATATCTTCTTTCCCAGTTGTATGTAACATGTATTAACATTTGTTTTCTGAAACTTTGAGTTCCGGAGTCTTTCCCTTCTTTCCTCTTCACCTACCCCCACTGGGAAGACAAACAATTCAACATATGTTGTACATGTGTAGTTACACAAAACATTTCCATATTAGTTATATTGTGAAAGACTAACTATATTTCCCTCCATCCTATCCTTCTCCCCACTTATTCTATTTCCTACTTTGACCCTTTCCCTTTTCAAAAGTGTTTGCTTCTAACTACCCTCTCCTCCACTCTGTCCTCCCTTCTATCACCCCCTTTATCCCCTTCCCCCCTGCTTTCCTGTAGGGTAAAATACCCAATTGAATGTGTATGTTATTCCCTCCTTAAGCCAAATTCAGTGAGAGCAAGGTTGACCCACTCCCTTGCACCTTCCTGCTCTTCCCCTCCATTTTGAAAGTGTTCTCTTGCCTCTTTTATGTGACATAATTTACCCTAATCTATCTCTCCTTTTCTCCTTCTCCCAATATATTCCTCTCTCACCTCTTAATTTTATTTTTTAGATACCATTGCTTCATATTCAACTCATCCTGTGCTTTTTGTCTATGTATACATGTACACACATATGCACATACATATATATTTATACATATATACATCCTCTGATACATATATATTTATGTATACATATACACATATATATTCCCTTCAACTATCCTCATATTGAGAAAAGTCTCATGATTTACAATTATCATTTTTCCATTTAGAAATGTAAATAGTTAAACTTTAATAGGTTCCTTACGATTTCTTTTTCCTGCTTACCTTCTCATGCTTCTCTTGCTTCTTGTAATTAAAAGTCAAATTTTCTGTTCAGCCCTGGTTTTTTCCATCAAGAATGACTGAAAGCCCTCTATTTCATTGAATGACCATATTTTCCCCTGAAGCATTACACTCAATTTTCCTGGGCAGGGGATGCTTGGTTTTAATCCTAGCTCATTTGACCTCCAGAGTATCATATCACTTCATGTAGAAGCTCCTAGATCTTGTGTTCTCCTGATTGTGTTTCCACAGTAGTAAAATTGTTCCTTCCTGGCTGCTTGTAATATTTTTATCCTTGAACAAATTCTGGAATTTGGCTACAATATTTGTAGAAGTTTTCTTTTGGGGATCTTTTTCAAGAGGCAATTGATGAATTATTTCAATTTCTATTTTGCCTTCTGGTTCTAGAATAGCAGGGCAATTTTCCTTGAGAATTTCTTGAAGGATGATTCCTAGATTCTTTTTTGACCATGGCTTTCAGGTAGCCCAATAATTTTTAAATGATCTCTCTTGGATCTATTTTTCCAGGTCAGTGGTTTTTTCCAATGAGATATTTCACATTGCCTACTATTTTTTTGTTTGTTTGGATCTGTTTTATAGTATCTTGATTTCTCATAAAATCATTAGCTTCCAATTGTTCCAATCTAATTTTGAAGGAATTATTCTCTTCAGTGAGTTTTTGAAATTCCTTTTCCATTAGGCAAATTAGGCTTTTTAAGGCATTCTTCTCCTCATTGGCTTTTTGGACCTCTTTTTCCATTTGAGTTCGTCTACTTTTTAAGATATTATTTTCTTCAGAATTTTTTGGGCCTCTTTTAGCAGGCTATTGACTCACTTTTCATGACTTTCCTGCATCATTCTAATTTCTCTTCCCAGTTTTTCCTCCACCTCTCTTACTTGATTTTCAAAATCCTTTTTGAGCCCCTCCATGACTTGTGACCAATTCATATTTTTCTTGGAAGCTTTTGATGCAGGTGTTTTGACTTTACTGTCCTCCTCCAGTTCCATGCTTTGATCCTTTTTGTTCCCCAAAAAGGATTGCACGGTCTGGTTGTGCTTCCTCATCTTGCCAATTACTAGACTTTTGAGCATTTTGCATTGGTAGAACCCTGCTTACAGAATGGAGAGAGCTTTGTCCCAAATTTCTGGGGTTTTCTCAGCTGCCAGAGCTATTAGTTGGGTTCCCTCTCTATAGCCACCACAAGCTCTGGCTCACTGAGGATCTGTACCCAAGACTGTGATCCACATCCAGGCAGGTCAAAGCAAGAGCAATTACCCTCTGAATGGTTGCTTGGTCCCCCTATGATCTGAAAGTCAGGAGCTCTGAAAGCAGCCACATGGCACCACCATGCCTCCTGCCACTTCTTGCCCCAGGGGCAGGAGCTGGACCTTACTGTTCCTTCACCCTTACAACAGAGTTCTTGACTGACCTTTTATTTTTTCTTTGGCATTATTGGGTTGATGAGTCTGGAAAACACCACATCTGCTGGTGATTTACAATCCTGAAGTCTGCTGTGACTGCCTCCTGAAGTCCAGCCACCACTGGTCAGGACCACCCTGAGGCCAGAACTGCAGCTCACATAGGACTGTACTTGGCTTCCAGTGTACTGTAATAGGCCCTTCCTGTCGGCCTGCCAGGCTGCCTTCAGTGGGAGATTTGTTTGTCTCTTTGTTGGTTCTGTAGCTTTAAAATTTGTTTAAAGTCATTTTTATAGGTTTTGGAGATGGTTGAAGGCAAAGTCCATGCCAAGTTTGTGCTTATAATCTGCCATCTTGGCTCCACCCCTAAAAAGAAACTTCTTACCACCACAATCATTGGCACTAGTAGTTCCATGTTGGAAACTATTAAAGATTTTTATCAGTGGAAGTAACATAAAAGAAGAGGTATCATCATCTACTCTGATGCTACACCCTAAGTACCAGGAGACCTTTCCATCTGGTTTGCCAAAGAAACCTTCCATATGTGTTGTTACCCCATTAGAGGAGGGACTAACTTTTCTGTCTATATCCTCAGTAGTTAGCATAGTGCTGTACCCATGGTAAGCACACAGGCTTCATGTATCCATTATAGATAATTTATATTTACATTAATTCTATTTATACATTCAAATATGTATATATAAAATGCCTGGGATTTCCTTGGTATAGAGAAATCCCAGTGAGGTAACTTCTTCTATCAATACAGGTATGCACCTGTCCTACAGTCTTAGAGAGTTTCCTCAGGTTAAATGTCTTGCCCAGTATTGAATAATCAGTATTTCCTAGATTTGTATCTATGTCATCCTGACTCCAAGTTCAGTTCCCAAAGTCATGTCACGCTGCTGCTGCTGCTGCCCTTAACATTAATTTGTTATTGTTTGATTGGTTTTCAGTCATGTCCCCATGACTCCTTCATGACCCCATTTGGAGTTTTGTTGGCAAAGATACTAGAGAAATTTGCCATTTTGTAATGGTAAGCAAAGTAGTTAACCTTGTTTCACTTATTTAATTATTTAGCATCTTCTTTCAGTTCAAGTTTCTTATAAGCCTTGCCTATGATTATATCAAGTCTTTTGTTAAGAAACAGAACTTTTGAACCCCTGTTGCTGATGCAACAAGGGGCAGGACAGGGAAGAGCTTAATGACCATATATAAGGAGAAGCCCAGTCTGGGAGAGAGCAGAACTGAGAGAGCACTTGTGATGGTGGATTTTGAGAAGGTAACATTTGTGGTAACAGCACTCTGTCTCTTTTGTCTGTATTGATTTTTGTTTGTGATGTGTGTTGAATTCTCAGTCCTTGTTTGTGGGTCTGTGTTGATTTCACAGGCAAATAGTGAATTGATGATGGTACTTGCAATGCATATGAATGTTATTGTGGCTTTGTTAAACTTTGTCTTCCTAGAAACAGAAACTATGAAGGTCTTGAGGCAAACTGGACACTGTGAACTTCAATATAGAACAGGAACTGGACAAGGAAGTTGACAAAGAACTGGACAAGGAACTGAGAACTGCCTGCCCTTGAATCTAGGTGACAATTGGGTAGATTTGGGCAGGAACTGGGAATGTGGAAGAGGAACCATGGAATCTGAGAGCCAGCCTCAGGTCAAGATGAAAAGACCTCTCCTTGGGTATTTAATACAAACTGAGAAGATCAAGATTTACTGTGGTGTAGGGGTGGGATGACTTTGTACTCTGTATCTTGTACCTCTTCAGGATGATTAAATTAAGGATGATTGGAAACTAATCTCCAATTAAGAAGAAAGAAGTCTTTTTAACTGAGAGATTAAGACAATATACCTAGGAGAGGAGAACTTTGACCTTTGTACTTTGTGTCTCTTAAGGAGGCTTTGTCCTTAAGGATGATCGGGTTAAGAACTTACTGAATGATGGCACTTTGTGTCCCTTAAGGAGGCTTGTTCCCTAAGGATGACTAAGGACTTACTGAATGATTGTACTTTGTTTAAAACTATGTGGTCACTTTAATGATAACTTAGTATGTCATAACTTTGTGAATGTGGTACTTTGGTTTCTGTCAATGCTTTGTCTTTGTTACTGAAAAGAGAGTTCACTATGCTATGTAATCAGAATCTTGAAGCTGTTCACAGTAGCCGTCCTCTGGAAAGCTGCTCATGCTTGGCTTTACACATTTCCTTCTCCAGTTCATTTTACAGATGAGGAAACTGAGGCAAACAAGTTGAAGTTACTTGACCAGGGTCACACAGTTTGTAAGTGTCTGAGTCTGGATTTTAAATCAGGCCCCAGTGTTCTATCAACTGTGCCACTTACCTCATGTTAAGACTTGTCACAAATGAAACCAAAGAAGAATATAAAGTAACACAAAATGAGTTTAGTCTTCTCCTCACTGGAGCAAATAAAGGGTTTAGCAGATTTGTTTTCATCCTATGGCTCAAAGCAACAAGAAACAATTTTATAGAACATTTGGTCATTTCACCTTACAATTTATTATAACACAACAATCTTACTGGAAAGATAATTACTGTTTTATGGATGAACATGTAATGCAGAAGGTGAATTAGGGAAATTCTATCAAGTCTAGTGTAATATAATCAGAGAAAAACTGGCTTTGAAATGGCACTGAGTTCAGATTTTGGCTCTGTAACTTCCTACCAGTGTGACTTTGGAAAAGCCATTCTGGGCCTCAGTTCCCTCACCTTTAAAATGAAAGAATTAGACTAAATGAGCTCAGGGGACTTTTTTGTGGTAATAAAACTTCAGAATGCCAGAGATTACTTTGGTTTTTACCTCCAGTGCCTAGGACGGTGCCGTACAAATATAATCAGTCAGTCACCCTGACTTATTGTTCAATTGAACAGAACTGAAAGGAGTAATAAACAACTAAGAACTGTTCTTGTGAACAAAAGTTATGATTAAAAACCTTAACCCCTTTCTGCGTGCACGCTCACTCTAGCTTTTCTTTAAAAGTCATAGGGATATTTTTTGAGACTCAATTGGCTTTAGGGAATACTCTGAATACCAGCAGCTATGCGGGGCACAGTGGGTAGAGTGCCAGATCAGGAGTGAGGAAGACCAGAGTTAAAATCCAGCTTCATATACCTCCTAGCTGGCTGACTTTGGGTGTGTCGCTTCTACTTGCTACTAAAAGGGAAATGGGAAACCACTCCAGTGTCTTTGCTTAGAAAAACTCAAAGACAGCAGTCTAGAAGACTCACGAAAAGTCATACGTGACTGAACAACAACAAAAAGCATCTCCAAGAAGTTAGAGGGCAACTCTGGCGTTTGTCTGATGCACTTCAGTGGGAGTTTTCGTCAGCTGGACCGACACAAGGAATTCTCAGTGACTACCCTTACTAGAATATCTGCCTGCTCTGGATAAGTATATCCCTTGTACATTAACTGCTAAATGACCTATTACTTTCAATACTGAACCTAACCTACCAGAGGACTGACCCCAGTCAGGACCATGTCAAAATAAAATGATACACCCAAGTGCAATTTACGCATTTTGACAGGTCCAGTAATCCATCAAGGTACTAATAACCATTATTAAGTACAGCAGATACCAATTAAGTGAGAATGAAAGCAGTTCAGTTCAAACAAAAAAGACAACATGGGTACGTTGTAAAGTATTATTTTGCTGATTTATTTTTTAAAAAATCTATCAACTAGTATAGCTATAAAAAGATCTTACAGAATTCGACTCCTTCCTTTCAGAGATGAAGAAGCTAAGGCTCAGAAAAATCTACAAACTGAACCATAAGAATCTCAGGAAAATTATTTTAATTTCAAATGGATGTCTGAGATCAGGCCTCTCCAAACATTATCTCCAAATCCAGAGAGGAAATAAAAACATAGAACAAAATTGTATTACCACAAGTCTGACGAGGAAAGAGTCAAATGGCATGAATTTTTACTTTTGTTCTCTTCTTTTCTTTTGAAGTTAAAATGTCATTTTTGGAATACATACAATTTTTATATTGGACCCACAACTAAATAGGAAGAAACAAGCAGAATGAATTATTTGGGAAATTGTGTGATGTTTTCAGTGACCCTAAGATGCTTCCTTACTGCGTCAAAAAATTTTTTTAAAAAAAGATAACCCCAGAATCTCAGAGTTGGGAAAGGCCACAGAATCTAACCTGTTCATATACAACATACTATTATACAACATACAACACTGGTGAAAACTGGTTTGACTGATCCAGTACCAGTCCCCCAGAATTCATGTATGCCAAGGCTATGCAAGGACTGAGCATTAATTATTCCCAACCTCTTGAATGACTGACAACAATAGAGTTAAGTTCCTTATATTCATGCCCTCATTCCTCACACCTTTTTAGTAACTTTAGGAAATACCCTTATTTTACTGGTCCTGGCTATTACGATCTTTCCCCTTGGATAAGAGAGCCATCTCCTATGGATGCTACCAGCTTTTAGTTTAAAACTATGTAAATTTGTGCCCAAAGGAGCTCTGGGCCAGTGATGGGGAACTTGTGGCCTTCTAGGTCATTGGTCCAGTCTTTTGATAGAATCCAAGTTTTACGGAACAAATTTTTTTGTTAAGGGGATTTTTTCTGAGAAGGTTGGATTCAGTCAAAGGGCAGCACTTGAGGACCTAGAGGGCCACGTGTGACCACAAGGCCACAAATTCCCCACCCCTGCTCTGGGCCTTCTACCAGAGTGGAAAATGTTGTTGCATGATCCCACATCTGGAAACTACCCCAAGAAATGCTACGCTATGAAAGAGGCTGGGAAGAATCAGGGTCATCACCAACCTAGACAGTTCCTTATTATCTTCTGCTCTCCTCTTCCCTTGTAAGTATAGTAGTAATAAAATTTTCCTGTTATCCTTGGGTGGCTCTTCTGCTTCTTTATCTGAACTTTCTTGAATCATAAGACATTAAGCTTAACTTAGTCCTTGTCTGAAGACCTTTACTATCTCACAAGGCTTTTGTTAAGCTCTCAATGTTAATAATTATTTTAATTTTAAATGTGCTTTTTTGCAACTTCCTTTTTTTTCTCCTAGTTGTGAAACTAAACAAAACAAATACAATTAGAGTAGTTAGCCCTGACAAATAAAAGGCCTGAAGGGTCATGGAACTGTCTTTAAGTTTTTGAATGGATGTCATGTGGAAGAGTGATTAGACTTGTTCTAAAGGGCAGAACTTAATGCAGCATAATATTGAATTAGTTTTCCTAGTGACATCACATTGTCACCTCATAATGGGTTTGGAGCACACTAAAAACCTTAGATCTTTTTGTAAATGAATTACTGTCTAGCAATTCCCACACTATCATGTACTTCTGAAGTTAAAGTTTTAAATCTTAGCATAAGATTACATTTCTCCCCATACAGATTGAACTGTCAACCCTGAAATTTTGTTGTCTGTATGTGTAGAGAAACAGCTTATGATCACCTGAAAATTCTGCACGATTTCCCAAAAGCAATTCAGTCTGCTCTCTTCTTCCCAGTGAGCCATAGATCCAATGTAAGAATTTGATTCAGTCTAGTGCTCTAGTTCCTCACAGTATTTTTTTTTTTGGATCCTGATCTTTGATCCAGTATGTTTGCTATTCTTCCCAGTTTTTTCGTACCAAAACTCTCTGGTTGATGCTGAATGGTCAAAAATCTTGGAAAAGCACATTTTCAAAGAAACAAAGGTGCGGATGACCCTATGGCAATGAAGTTAGGCAATTTGGGTGTAAGTAGCTGCACAGTATTTTTATGACCTGTTTATGAGAAGAAGCAGAAGGGATATTATTCAGGAAATGGTGATCAAAAGAGGATATGGACTGGTCTTACAGCAAGAGGGTAGCCCCAGTATTGCACTATCACATACAAGATTTAGCCCTAGAGTAAGTGTTCTTAAGCTGGGACCCATGGATCCCTAATGGGTCAAAGGACTGATGTCAGTGACAGAGTGTGGGGGGATATCTTTGAACTTAATGGGAGAAAAGTGACATCGTTAAGTTCACTAACCAGGACATACGAAAAATGATCAATTCCTGCTCAAGAGAGGAAGATCCTCAATATTCTACATAGACCTGGTGTGAAATCCAACCAGGTCCCTTAAGGCCCACAACACTCCCAAGTGCTACCTGAATTAAATTAAAATGCAAATTGTAATGCAAAATTTATAAATATTGGGGATTTCTGGGGGCAGAGCCAAGATGGCAGCATAGAAGCAGCAAGCTTCCGCAACTCCCACACAGCCACCCTGAATACCCATAAAATATGACCCCAAACAAATTCTAAAGCTCTCAAACTCACAAAAATACAGAAAACACATCTCTCGCTGAAGGCAGATCAGCAGGAGGGGCTCATCTGGCAGGCTGGGAGGCAAGGCCAGCCCAGCCTGAAACCAAAACCACGGCCAGGACAGGCTCCAGGGGGGTCTGGAGGAGGCTAGCTGAGCTGCAGGGTGAGTCAACCCCTGGGAGCAGACCTACAGCACCTGAAGGGATCTTCACATCTAACAAGCCAGGATTAGAAACTGTTAGTGAAGGTGGAACTTTGAAGCTAAATTTGGGAGAGGAAAAGCAGTTCAGCTAATCTGCACCCAGGGCAAGGAAGCAGTGGGGGAAGGGCATGAACTATCGAAACTGGTGGCTGCCCCCACTGGGCTGCTTCAGAGTTCCTTGCCTGTGGACCCCCGCAAGGGGGCTGAGTCGTTTGATCAGGGCCAAGTGCTCTTGCATTGAGCGGCCTGGATCTGGATCGTGGTCTTGGGTGGTGGTCCTGGGGAGTGCTTTCAACAAGCCAAAGCTGGGGAGGGCTGTAACACCCCCCCAATAGCTCCAGCAGCTGGGAAAACCTCAGTGATTTGGAACAGAGCTTTCCCCCTTGGAAGCAGAGTTCTACAAAGCTAAAACAAAACAAAACAAAAACCAATTAATTGACTGGTCAACGTGAGGAAATGGAAGCAAAATAAGAACAGCAATAAAACTCTAGAATCCCTTTTTGTGGACAAAAAGGATCAAAGCATGGAACAACACAGTCAGAACTCCCACACCAATTGCTTCCAAGACACTTGGAGGATGTCTAGAAGCTATACATCAACTGAAAAAGGACTTTGAAAAACAAATAAGAGAAGTGGAGGAAAAATTGGGAAGAGAAATGAGAATGATGCAAGAAAATCATGAAAAGAGAGTCAACAACCTGACTGAAGAAAACAACACTTTAAAAAATAGATTAATCCAAATGGCAAAAGAGGCCCAGAAAACCAATGAGGAGAAGAACGCCTTAAAAAGTCAAAATTCCCAGATGGAAAAAGAATCTCAAAATCATTTTGAAGAGAATAATTCCTT
>CM053595.1:185397145-185417969 GCA_028646575.1 Pseudocheirus occidentalis | reverse complement strand
GCCTCCAGGTAGCCTGTATTTAAGTCCTTTATCCAGGGCCCCTTAGGGCCCCTCCCCTGGCCTTGCCCTTGCCACAGTGAGCCAATCGTGCATCACCCCAAAGGCAGAGAGATAATCCTGCTTATTGCAAACAAGTGCAACCTTCGCATTCTGCCACGAGGTGATCACGGGCCTCCTGTTAGCTGAGGACCAATTCAACCCATTACCAACAAGAGCCCCAACACTCCCAGAGCTATCACTGGGGGGTGCTGCAGCCCCCACCAGCTTTGGCTTGCTGAAAGCGCATCCCAGGACCACCATAGAAGACTACGATCCGGATCCAGGCCGCTTAACGCGAGCCCTTGGCCCTGATCAACTGTCTCACCCCCCTCCCCTCCTATTGGCTTGCCAGGAGCTCTGAAGCAGCCCAGTGGGGGCAGTTGCTGGTTGTAGCAGATCCTGCTACTTCCCTGCTGGTTTCTTGCCCTGCGGGCAGATCAGCCAGCCAAACTGCTTTTCCTCCCCCAAATTTAGCTTGAAAACTTCACTTTCACTGACCTTTCTCTAATCTTTATTCTTCCTGGCTTGACAGATGTGGAGATTGCTCCAGGTGCTGCAGATCTGCTCTCTGGGGTACACTCACTCTGCAGCTCGGCTCATCCTGCCTGCCCTGGGGCCTGGCCCAGGTTCCAGTTTCAGGCTGGTCTGGCCTCGGCTCCCAACCTGCTGCAATGAGCCCCTCCTGCCAAGCTGCCTTCAATGAGAGATGTTTTCTGTATTTTTGTGAGTTTGGGAGCCCTAAAATTTGTTTGAAGTCGTATTTTATGGGTATTTAGGGTGGGAGCTGCAGAGCTTTGCTGCTTCTACGCCATCATCTTCAGAAAGGGAAAATTTAAAACTCAAAATCTTATAAAAGTGAATGTTGAAAACTAAGAATCAATAAACTTTTTTTAAAAAGTAGGTTGTGAGATATCTTTTATGTCCTTTAAGTGATCATTTTAAAACCACTTTGTACTAAATGAGATTACTTTTATTTTTTTAATTTTATTTTTATTGACTTGTTTTTTTACTTTTAGTTTATAAGATTCAGTTCCAGAATCACTTGAATTTCAGATTTTCTCCCCTTCCTTCCCCTCTTCCCCCCCATGGTGTTGTACAATCATGTATAGGATCTGCAAACACTTTCACATTGTACATTAGTCTGGTTGTATAGAAGGGTTTTAACCAATGGAATGAACAATAGGAAAAAAAAGAAACAAAACCAAACATAGAAAAGAACAATAGCATGTAGATTTCTTCAGTCTCCATTTAAACTCTGTTCTTTCTAGATCTTTCTCTGAATGTAGATATCTCCTTCCATTCTGGGACTTATAGATCTGTCTTATAACTACATTGCTGAGAAGAGTCCAGTTTATCAAGATTGGTCATCACACATATGATATGAGGCTACTTTTAAATGAGAATATAGTTTCACATCACATGCTCTCATCAGTAAGAAAGCACTGTGTTAGGTACTTGGGGTGCAAAAAAGTATAGTCCTTGACTAAAAAAATCTTACTTAAATCCCTATCCCAGACCCTCTTACATTTGACCTTGTATGTACCTCATGTACAACTTTGTTAATTCTGAAATTAGATTCTCAAATTAACTTAAATTAACTCAAATTAAAATTCTAATTCTCAAATCATGCATTCTATATATACAGTCTTATATCCCTTCTGATTTTCAATCTCCTTGGGGACAAGGTTCATGTTTTATCTAAACTTTCTATCTCTCCCAGCACAGGGCTATGGAAAACAGGAGTGCATTAGAAATGTTTCTAATCAATCAACCATCAATCCAAACATATTTATTGATTTTTGTAATTATCTAAATTTTCAGATTTACCCCTTCACTTACCTACTCTCAATGAATCAACTCTCATAACGAAGAACTTTTTTTAATGATGAAGAGGAAGAGAAAAACATCAACAAAACTATTCAAAACATTGAAAACTTTCTGATATTATGAGCAATGTTTTCACTTACAGACCCCAATCTCTGCAAAATAAAAAGGGGAAGTATATTTTTTTGCTCTACTTTCCTCTGTTAGGTTCAGGAATGTCAACGGACAGATAGCTTTTTACATGGGCTTTGGAGGGGGTCTGGGGGCAGCACCCGTGGGTCTGAAGCAGGACGAGGGTCTGCGGTCCTTGTGGGCCTCCCCGGACCTATTCCTCACCACCTTGCTGTGGATTGCGCAGATCACGCAGCAATGCAGCTTCACATACAGCTTGGGCAGCACGTAGGAGTCCAAGACACTGGCCTCGGAGATGTCCCTAATGGCTGTCGCCTCCACAATGTTGCGGATGACGAACTTCTTGATGGCTTTGTCCTTGAGCATGCAGCAGGCACAGTTGGTGCAGTGGCTGAGCTGCACATGGCTACAGCCCTTCTTGGCGCGTCTGTTATTCCTCCTCTTCTTGGTCGTCTTGAAAGCCAGAAAACGAAAAAAAAGAAAAGCAGAAATGTATTCTTTTATTTGTTCTTTGGGATCAATTTTTTATGTGTAATTTTATAATATTTAATTTTTGTCATTCTATAGTTCTTATTAACATGGATGATGTTCTAGTCATTACATGTATTTGTTTTCCTTGATCTGTTTACTTCAGTTTGTAGGAGTTCATGTGTAGCTTTCTATGCTTCTCTGTATTTGTTTTGCTCATCATTTCTTACATCAAAATAATATTCTATCACATTCTTTATTTCTATTTATTAAAAACAATAGAGAATGCTGTTATAAATATTTTGACATATATTGGGACTTTGTTTTTCTCTTCCACCTATTTATTTCAGTCATATACACCTAGTGGTGGAATGAATTAAATAATATGGACACTTGTGGTTGCTTTGCATAAATCCAAATTGCTCTCTAGAAAGGTTGTACCAATCCACAGCTTGACCCATAATACTTTAATGTGCTTGTCAGTTCTTCCAGCACTGACTTCCTATCTTTTATCATCTTTGCCAGTTTGCTGAGTATGAGGTGAATCCTCAGATTGTTCTTATTTACATATCTCTTATCATTACTGTAATACACTGTAGCCTTTACAAAGGAATATTTACTTCAAAAAATATATAATAATCACAAACTTGCTGATGGACTTTCCCTAAGATGCGGGAGGCATAATCCTGTCCCCCAATCCCACTCCCAGTCTCTAGGGAGGAAAAGAGGATTACATTTATATAGGGGTGTGTGTGTGTGTGTGTGTGTGTGTGTGTGTGTGTGTGTGTGTGTGTAACTTGGTTCCCTTAAGAGCGTGGTCTCAGATCTAGGCCCAAACCAGATTTTGAGCTTTAGGCCCAAGCACATTGGCTTTCTTCTTAGGTCTTCCCTACTGTTCTGGCTGGCTGCTTCACCACCCCACTTGTAATTGTGGTTCTAAAGTTGTCATGTCCTGAATGCTCACATCCAGTGAGAGATCACCTCCAGCACCTAACGCTGAGGACAAAGAGAACAGAAACACCCCCAGGTCGATTTCACTGAGGGTAAGAGAAGGCAAGTCCCTCCTTTATCAGCTGTTCAGCTTATTATGGCCTCTACACTTTTAGCACAAATTATAGGATTCTCAGATATGACAGCAGAAGAGAATGTAGTAGAAAGGAACAAGCAGCTCCATCTCAAGGAACAATTAGCTCAATCTTATCAGTTTTAAAGATATGCAGCCAATCAAAGTAGTTTCCCCTATCCCTGAGGACCAAGGAGGCTCCATGATAGTTAGACACACTGAACATGCTCCAAGGTTCCTCCAGACTGGGTTACATTAGCGATTTGGAGCATTCTTTCTTGTGATTGTCATTAATTTACAATTCTCCTTTTGAGAACTCTGTTCATCTTCACAAGGGTAAGTAGAACCAAGATGGCAGAGTAAAAGCTGGGACTCACCGGGGCTCTGCCCTGAACCCCTCCAAATACTATTTTTAAATGACTAAACAAATTCTAGAGCAACAGACCCCACAAAAAGATGGAGTGAAACAAATCTCCAGCCTAAGAAGACCTAGAAGGTCAGCAGGAAGGTATGTTGCACCAGGCTGAGAGAGGAGTGCAATCTAGTGCAGACATCAAGAGAGCCTCGGCCCTAGCAAACCTAGAGTGGGCTTCAGGGGACTGAATTAGTGGCAGCAGTGATAGTTTCCAGAACTCTCAGCCCACGGATGGCAAAGAAACTTAGAAGGTCAGCAGGAAAGGACTTATGCACCTGGGTGAGAGTGGAGTACAGTCCAGTGCAGACACCAGACCAGCCTCCAGCAAACGAAGAGCAGGCCTCTTAGGAGTGACTGAAGCAGCAATAGCAGCGGCCACTTCCAGAGCTCTTAGTTCACAGATGGTAAGGGGGTGAACAACTAGTCAGAAGATTACAGGGGTCTCTTTGCTGGCACTGAGGCATGACGCTGTTGTTTTGCCCATACTTGGATCCAGGTCACCATCCTGGGTGGCAGTCCCAGTGCAAGGAAGACCACTAGCAGAGCAGAGATTGTGGTAGCAGAAGATGAGGGACCCTCTTCACAGTTCCTGGGAAGAAAAAAGTGCTTGTGTTCATTCATAGACCAGAGCACAAGTCAGGAGAATGGTAAACACCTCTTCTTAGATCATATCACCTTGGAAATACTGAAAACTCATAGGTTCCTAAAAGTATCTCTGAAAACAGTTGCACAAAATCCCTGAAGCCTAGGACAATGCTCCCTCCACCCTAGAAGCAGAGCCTTCCTTTAACAAAGAGCTAAAAGTCAAGTAACAGACTGAAGAAAATGAAAAAAAACTGACTATAGAAAGCTATTATGGTGATAAGGAAGATCAAAATACGTACCCAGAAGAAGAAAACAAAGTCAAAACTCCTATATCTGAAGCATCCAAGAAAAACTGGACTTGGTCTCAGGCCGTGGAATACCCCAAAAAGATTTTGAAAATCAAGTAAGAGGGGTAGAAGAAAAATTGGGAAGAGTAATGAGAGTGATAAAAGAAAATCATTTAAAAAGAACCAACAGTTTGGTAAAGGAGACATTAAAAGCACAGAATAAAATAACACCTTAAGAAATAAACGAGGCCAAATGCCAAAAGAGGTCCACAATTCAGATGAGTTGAATACTACCTTAATAAGCAAAACTGACCAAATGTAATATGAGGTCTAAAAACTCACTAAAGAAAATGATTCCTTACAAACTAGAATGGAACAAACGGAAGCTAATAACTTTATGAGAAATCAAAGAACAATAAAACAAAACCAAAAGAATGAAAAAATAGAAGACAATGTGAACTATCTCACTGGAGAACTCTGGTCATAGCCATGAGCTACTTCTCTTTGGGAAAATAACTTTTAACCCTACATATTTCTGCTAATGGTCTATATTTGCTTTACCAATCTTAAATCTTGAATATAAAACTCCTATAATAGATATTTGGTGAAAAAAAGTTTTCCCCCAATTGGTAATTTCCCTTCTAATCCTAGGATGAATCAATTTTATGTGTATGAAAGTTTTTTTTTAATTTCATATAATCAAAATTTCCTATTTTATCTTTTATAGTCTGAATTCCTTGTTTAGCTTTCCACCTCTAGGGGGAGCTAGGTAGAGCAGCAAATGGAGTACTGGCCCTCTAGTCAGGAGGACCTGAGTTCAGTTCTGACCTCAGACACTTGACATTTACTGGCTGAGTGACCTTGGGCAAGTCACTTAACCCCAAATGCCCTGCCTTCCCCCCTCCAAAAAGACAAAAAAAATTTTAAAAATTTAAAAAAAAGAATTCTACTCTACACAGAGCTACGAAATTTATGTGACCTGCTTATATTCTAATATTTAGGGCATTATCTTTAATATTGAAGTCACAAAACCATTCTGAATTTATTGTAGAATAATAATAATGATGATAAATAAGTAACATTTAAATAGCATTTATTATATGTCAGGCACTGAGCTGAGGGTTTTTCAATTATGATCTCATTTGATCCTTACAACAAACCTGGGACATGGCTGCTATTATTATCTCTATTTTACAGATAAGGAAACTGAGGCAAACAAAGGTTAAATGACACCTAAAGAAACTGACATGCCTTGAGCAGGGTCACACAGGTTGGTAAGTGACTGAAACCATATTTGAACTCGGGTCATGCTGACTCCAAGGTCGCCACACTCTATCCACTGTGCCACCTCACTAGAGAGTAAAGCATAAGGTTAAACCTCATTTTTTCTAGGACTGCTTTCCAGTTTTCCCAACAACTGATACTAATGGATTTTTTCCCCTAGGCAATTTATTTAGAAGTTTCTCAATTACTTGGTTGTTGAATTCAATTATTGCTGATTCTTCTTTGGCAAATCTGTTCCATGGATGTACTTTTCTATTCTTTTTAGCCATGACTAAATGGTTCTAATGATTGTTACCTTATAATATAGGAGTGTATGTGTGTATTTCTATATATAGCTTTTCTTGTTTAGCTGTTTTACTTGTTTCCAAATCTCCATGACAGCATTTGAGGGTTCTCTTTTCTAGTAAGTAGGTGTGGCTGCATTTGAACTCAGGTCTTCCTTACTCCAGATCTGGTACTCTATCCACTGTGCCACCTAACTATTCATCAGCATGACTATGGTTCGCTATCTACTGAACCAGCTCGTCTTTTTTCACTCATGAAGTTACCTTTGATTACTCTAGAGCAGGAGTGAACCTGTGGTCTTGAAGCGACATGTGGCCCTCTAGGTCCTTAAGTACAGTCCTTTGACAGTCAAAGGGGGACCTAGAGGACCACATGTCGCTTCAAGGCCACAGATTCCCCAACTCTGCACTAGACATTTCTTTTTTCTTTAAACTATGCTAATAATATTAACAATAGTTAACATTTATATAGTGCTTTATGACTGGAACAGCACTCTCCACACACACACACACACACACACACACACACACAGAGAATACTTCATTATTATACAAATACTTTACTATTGACAGTGCTTTATTATATACAGAGGGCAGCTGGGTGGAGCTGTTGATGGATTGGAGTCAGGAAGACCTGTATTCAAATTTGACCTTAGATACTTACTAGCTGTGTAACCCTGAACAAATCACTTAACCCTGTTTTTCTCAGTGTCTTCATCTATAAAATAAGCTGCAGAAGGAAATGGTAAACAGTTCCATTATCTTTACCAAGAAAACCCCAAACGGGGTCACAAAGAGCAAAACAGATAAAGAACAACTATATATAATGATGCAGGGGGCAGCTAGGTGGTGCAGTCATTAGAGCACTGGCCTTGGAGTCAGAAGGACCTGAGTTCAAATCCGGCCTCAGACACACTACACACTCCGCCCCCCCCAATAGCCGTGTGACCTTGGGCAAGTCACTTTACCCCAATTGCCCTCCAAAAAATAAGAAATATATAAAAAAATTTAATAGTGATGCACACACACGCAAATATATCCTCATAGGATCCTCATAATAATCTTATGAAGTACCCATTTTACAGATGAGGAAAAGGAGAGCAAAAGAACTTAAATGATTTGCCTGCGGTTACACAGTGATACAGCATTTGATCTCAAGTTTTGCTAACTCCAATTGCAGCACTCTTCATCTGGTCACTAAATTGTACTTATAGGTCATATTGTATAGTCAGACTATGATAAGATCATTAAGCACCATAAGCGCTAATGTGTTACATAATAATCTTATTGTGACCAAAGAACAAGCTAGAAATGACTACATCAAGGATGGGCAGTTCTCATTCTAACAGCTTCAAAATCAACAAATCAGATGAGGTTGAAAATATTCACAAAACTTTCCCCAATTGATAAATGTTCAAAGGATAGGAACAGGCAATTTACAGAGGTAGAAACGAAAGATATCTTTAAGCATAAGGAAAAATGGTCTAAATGACTATTGATTAGTGAAATGCAAATCAAAACCACTTTGAGGTACCACATCTCACCAGTCAGATTGGCTACGATGACAAAATAGGAAAATGACAAGGGCTGGAGAGGATGTGGAAAAATTTGAACTCTAATGCATTGTTGGTGGAGCTGTGAACTGAACAACCATTCAGCTGTATCAATGAGGGAAATATGGAACTATGCCCAAAGGGCTATAAATAATTGCATACCCTTTGACCCAGTAATACCACTTTTGGGACTGTATCCCAAAGAGATCATAGAAGTGGGAAAAGGTCCCATATGTACAAAAATATTTATTGCAGCTCTCTTTGTAGTAGCAAAAACCTGGAAATTTAGGGGATGCCCATCAGTTGGGGAATGGCTGAACAAGTTATGGTATATGAATGTAATGGAATACTATTGTGCTATAAGAAATGGGAAGGAGATGGACTTCATAATTACCTGGTGAGGCTTATATGAATTGATGCTAAGTAAGAAGAGCAGAACCAGGAAAAATTTGTTCACAGCCACAGATACATCATATGTGTGATGACCAACCTTTATAAACTGGACTCTTTTTAGTAACACACATTTAAAAGACAACTCTACAAACCTCAGGATGGAAGGAGATGTCTACATTCAGAGAAAGATCTAGTAAGACCAGAATTTAAATGGAGCAATACATGCAATCCTTCCTTTCTATGTTTGGTTTTGTTTCTCTTTTCCCATTGTTCACTCCATTGGCTACAACGCTTATACAACCAGACTACTGTACAATGTGAAAGAGTTTGCAGATCCTATACATGATTGTATGCCACCATGGTGGGGGTCGGGTATGGGTAGGAAGGGGAGAAAAATCTGAAACTCAAGTAATTTTGGAACTGAATCTTGTAAACTAAAAGTAAACAACAAGTCAATTTTAAAAAATAATAAAAAAAGAAAAAAGAAGAAAAAATATTCACATAACCATTCCCTTTCTGTAGGGGACTAAGCTCCTAGTATGTCTTTCTCTTGACATCAGTATGACCAAATGAAAATGAGATACTTCACCAGCTTGTCATTCAACACCATTCTTGGTTTTTTGTTTATTCAGGTTTTCTTTTCCCTCCTGAACCCTCAGCATTTCACATTCAGCCTTTTCTCCCCCAGACACTTTCAGATAAGCCTCCTGGGGCCATTTGGATTCTTTGTTATTGTTTTTCATTGTTCTTAAGGGAGAACAGGTTTCCCACATATTAATCAATAAGTCTTTATTAGCCACTTGTTATATGTGATGGTCAATAAATATAAATGAATATAAGACAACTCCTTGATTTTAATTAAGCAAGAAGGCAAACTGAGTAATGTAAGAAAGAAGTCAAATTGTGTAGTTCTGTCCAAAAGTGGTACCAGAGTTCAGAGAGAGCAATGTGAGTAGAGACCATAATGGAAGGCTTAATGGTAGCTATGGGCCATAAAAGTCTTGAAGATTGAAAAGATTTGGATATGTGGGAATGGGTGAATGGGGCACAACATGAAGTTACCAGCATGAAGAAAGGAGCAGTGTTAGAAATAAGGATGTTACATGCTAAGAAGTAATAACAGGAGTAGAAACCTTAGAGAAAGTAGGAAATTATTTGAAAGGCAGGGAGGGATAGGGCAAAGAGTGCTGGACTCAAAGCCGGGAGTGACTGAGGTTTGATTTTTGCCTTCAATAGTTTGTACATGTGTGACAAAAGATGAGTGACTTAAACTCTCTGAGCTTGTCTTCATCTGTAACATGAGAATAATAACACCTATAGTATTAATTTATTCAGATTGTTGAAAGGATTACTTATGCAAAGGGCTTTCCAGACCTAAAAATTATATATGTGTATATACCTATCTGTGCGTATTTTTCAACAATTAAACAAAGCTGAATAAATAATTTGGCTCTAGTTAGTTATGGAAGGCTTTGAGAGTTAGGCAGAGGATTTTAGAAAACATATGACAATAATCTTGCAAAAAGCTAAGAAACTATATATAGATTACATAGCTGATATATAATGCTATGCACATTTTCCCAAGGGGGTAATACCTAATGGAGCATGACTTGAGGATTCTGGATATGCACTTTAATATTTTTTCAAGAAATCTGAAAAACCAGTTTATCCTGAAGGTCAAAAAGATTACCAAGTTAGGGAATTGACTGTCATCATGGTAGATCTTCAAATACACTAATTTTCATGATCTTTTTATTTAACTGAATTCATCAACCATGCATTAAGCATCTACACTGTACCAGGCACTGTTAGGCAATGAGCATACAAAGCATACAAAGACAAAAACATAATAGTCCTTGCCATCAGAGACCTTACATTCTACTGGCAAAGGAGAAAACATTCACAGAAATAAGTAAATACAAAGTAATTTGGTGGGAGGAGCACTAACTAACAACTGGGAAAATCAAAGAAGGAATTGTGTTGGTAGATAGCACTTGAACTGAATCATGAGGGGAGATCAGGATTCTAAGAAGCAGAGGTAAGGAGGAAGTAACTACATTCCAGGCATGAAAGACAACAAAAGCACAGCTGTAGGAAATGAAATGTCATTTTCAAAGAACACCAAGTAGGGATATTTGGCTGTAACACAGAGAACATGAAGTGGAGTAATTTTAAATCAGTTTGAAAAGATAGGTTTGAGCCAGATGGCAAAAGGCTTTCCATGTCAAAAAGAGTCATTTGTAGTTTGCCCTAAAGACCATAGGGAATTACTGAAACTTCTTGAGCAAGACAATAAGAGAATCAGGTTATGAAGGACTTTGAATGTCAAACAAAAGATTTAGTATTTGAGGCAATAGCAAACCACTGGAGTCTGAGTAAATGGGTGATGGTCAAAACTGTGCTTTAGCAAAATTGCATTGGTGGCTGAGTGGTGGATGGATTGAAGTGGAGAAAGGTTTGGAAGTCAAACCCATCAGTAGGTTATTGCAATAGTTCAAGGATGAAGTGATGATGGTCTGTAACAGTCTTTAATCAGGATGCCTTCAGCATCAACTACTAAATCTTCCATTTGACATTAAAAGTCCTTTCATACCATTACCCCCCCACACACACACCTTTCCAGTCTTATTATTACACTTTATTTCCCAACAAGTACTATTCTATCCAGAGACATTGCATTCCTGGCTGTTCTAGGAACAAGACATCCATTTCTTGGCTTTGGGCATTTGTTCTGACTGCTCCCCCATGCCTGAAATGCTCTGCTTCCTCATATGCCTACTTGCTTCCCTGGTTTTCTTAAGACCCAACTAAAATCTCATCTTTTATAAGAAGCCTCTTCTAACCCCTTGTAAAACCAAGCATGAGCAGCTTTCCAAAGGACTGCTGCTGTGAACAACTTCAAGTTTCTAATTACATAGTATAGTGAACACTTTATTTATTCAGTAATAAACTAAGACAAAGCATTGACAAAAACCAAAGTACAGTATTCACAATGTTATAGCATAACAAGTTATCATTAAAGTGGCCACACAGTTTTCACCAAAGTGGCCACATAGTTTTACACAAAAGATATCTTTCAGTAAGTCCTTAATTCAATCATCCTTAGGAAGCAAGCCTCCTTAAGGAACACAAAGTGTGCAGGTCGAAGTTCTCCACCCCTAGGTCACATTGTCTTAATCTCTCAGTTAAAAACTCTTCTTTCTTCTTAATTGGAGATTTGTTTCCAATCATCCTTAATTCAATCATCCTGAAGAGGTACAGGCTACAGAGTACAAAATCTTCCCACCCCAGGCCTCAGTCAATCATGATCTTCTCAGTTTGCATTAAATACCCAAGGAGAGGGCTTTTCATCTTGACTTGAGGCTGGCTCTCAGATTCCATGGTTCCTCTTCCATGGTCCCAGCTCCTGCCCAAATCTATCCAATTGTCATCTGGATTCAAAGGCAGACAGCTCTCAGCTTCTTGTCCAGTATCTTGCCCAGCTCCTTGTCCTGTTCCTGTTCCATATTGAAGCTCACAGTGTCCAGTCCACCTCAAGTCCTTCACAGTTTCTGTTTCTGGGAAGACAAAGCTTAACAGAGTGCCGGCACCATCATCAATTCACTATCTGCCTGTGAAATCAACACAGACCCACCAACAAGGTCCAAGTTGTCAGCACAAATCATCAACATAGAAATCAACACAGACCCACAAACAAGATCTGAGAGGTCAACACAAATCATCAGCAAAGTCCCAGGACCTCCAAAACCCTCCTCCAGGACTTCTGTAAACAATCAGAAAATCCTCTTTCAGAGATTCCTGTAAGGTCCCAGGGCTTCTGTACAAAGTATTACAAACGAATATCAACACAGACAGAACAAACGGAGTGCCAAGATACCGATGAGGTGCAGTTTTTGGGAGCCCCCTTGAGCTCTCCTTGAATCTTTGAGGTATAGGCTCTGGGATCCGGCCTTGAGCTCTCCCTAAATCTTCCCAAGGCAAGGCATTTGCCTAAGGTTATGGGCCTTAAGTTGTATCTCTGCCCAAGTCTTTATCCCCCTTTGTTCCAATGATTTACCACCCTTAATGCTCCTGTTCCCACCCTTGAACTGGCATGGCCCACCATTGCCTATGGTCTCCAGGTAGTTGGACCTCTAGCAACTTCCCACCCTTAATCACTCATTACTGGAGTCTGACCTCATTTTGACTCCTGAAGACCCTCCCTAAACTTATTACTGGAGTATGACCTCATCTGACTCCTCCTGAATGAAGACCCTCCCCAAATTCCTCCTCTAGACCACCTCTAAATTCCTCCCACAACCTTTCTGTATATAGAATCCTATCTCCCTTCCATGTTATGTGAGAGTGCCACAGAATGCCCCATCACAGACTTGCTCTGTGAAAGTGCCATAGGATGAGCTAGCATAGACTGGCTCCTTGAGAGTCTACCCTGTATGGTGCACTATTAATAAACTACTTTTATTTGGCTGAGAAGACTTAAGTCAAATTCTTTTGGACAGAAAAGATGAAAAATTGGGAGCCATTTGTTGAGTCCACCATTTGCCATGGACAAGATGCTGGGACCAGTATGTTTCAGTATGATGTTCTCATCAGCAAATTTCTCCCCATAGATAGACTTGCCACCAGTGCCATTATGGCATGTGAAGTCACTACTTTGGCACATGAATCCAGGAATGATTCTGTAGAAGGATCCCTTATAACCAAATCTCTTCTCTCCAGTGCTCAGAGCACAGAAGTTTTCTACTGTCTTTGGAAACTTGTTTGCAAAGAGCTTGAAAGTAATCCATCCCAGGTGGGGCTTATTATTGACAGCAATGTCAAAGTGCACATTGGGGTTGACCATAGTCACAAATGCCTGGGCTGGGCACAACAGGAGAAGAAGAGGCAGTGTGGATCAGTTGGAACCAAGATGAGGACTCCCAGTGGTGGCATGTGCCAAGCGTTATGAGTTTTATCAGTAAACAAAATTCCCAGGCCAATGAAATCATAGATTTTTAAAATATTGGATTTAGGATTAGATTCACAGAATCTAAGAAATCGGCTGTCTTTCAGAGATCACCCTTCCAATGCATGCTGCAACAGTAATTGCCACTACAACATACCATAATAAATGGATATTTAGTTTTGGTTCTTCCAGTGAGGTGGAATCCATGGCTTCCTGCTAAAGCAGCTCATTCTACTTTTGGAAAGTTCTAATTGTTTATAAAATTTTCCTCATATAAAGCCTAAGTATATGTGTTGGCAACATCATGGACTTAGAAGTGAAAGGGGTCTTAGAGATCATTTTGTCCTATCTGTTCATTTCACCAACAACAACACCAAATCCTAGAGAATTAAAGTAACTTACCCAATGTCATAAGGGTAGTAAATAAATGAGCCAGGATTCAAACCTAGGTGTTCTTATTCTGCATCCAGTCTTCTTTTTGCTACACATTTAAAAAGCACCAAAAACTCATTTTACAATATCAAGCCAATTTGACTCAGGAACACTCCTGGATGCCTGTAAAGTGCATGGTATGCTGGCAGCCTCAAAGATCAAGCTCTGGTCATGGCTACTCTCCCTCCCAGAGTCCCCCAACCTCAATTAGGAGAGCTGCCCCTCAGTGATGACATGGAAAAAACACTCAAACTGCACCTATTGCTCCTGGTTCCTCCATCAGAGACCAAACTGAACTAATTTTCTCTTTCTAGTCAGTCAATAATAAACATTTACTTTGTGCCACACACTGTACTAATAACTAGGAACACAAAGAGAGGCAAAAAAACAGTCCCTGCCTTGAAGGAGCTCACAATATAATGATGATCTAAAAAAGTTCCAGCCCTTCAAGTACTTAAAGAAACAGCTATTATGTCACACCATCCCCCTCCCGAGGTCTTCTACAAAAAGTCATACACACACATGCATGCTTATATGTATAGATAGGTATATATGTATTTCTTGTGATATATTTATAAATTGACTGCTTCTTTATTTGTGTTGAAGCAAAAACCAATAACATGTTCTCCAGAGAGTCATTTTATTATGCATTTATCATGTATTTTTGGGTTGGTAAACTTAAATGTAATATGTTTTTGAAAGAGTGAAGACAATGATACTGCTCAGTATTAGGTTTTCATATTCAGTGATATGCTTACAAAATTAATTCTTTTTTGGAACACATATTAAGAAAATTATTCTCAGGGTTAGAAATAGTCATATTCTTTCATAGTTGAGAGAATTGCCATGATAAATTATGTATGTAAATAGGCTAGCAATACAATTTAGCCCCACAGTTAAAACAATGAAACAATGACTTTGAATACTTTGGTATAATTGATTGCATTGAACTAAAATAATCAAAATAAAAGGTTTAAAAGAAAACTCATTTAATAATTTTGTTTTCTGAATTAATGGTTGCTGATATTTTAAAATGAAGTAGAAATAGAATATCATATGAGAGAGACTGCTGCAAAAACTTATAGGGCTAAAAATATCAGAAGTGTTTTCATTACCATCTCCATATGTGAAAACTGTAGGATGGATGAGGAACTGGAAACAAACTCCTTGAAAGCAGATCGGTACAATGGGAAAAGCTTTGTATCTGTTCTCACTGAACCTGAGTTCAAATACTGGTTCTGATATTTACAATTTGTATGAGCTTGGGCAAGTCACTTAGCTTTCTTGAGACTCTGCTTCATCATGTATAAAATGAGGAGACTGAACTAGGTGGGTCCTGATACATTTGTACAACATGAGGAAAACAACCTTTTGATACCATAACAAGTTTTTTTTTCTATTCCTATAATAATCAATCAACACATATTTGTTAAATGCCTATAATGGTACAGATATTGTGCTAAGCATTGAGGATATGAAAGTAAAGATGAAATATCCTTTCAAGAAGTTTACATTCTATCAGATAAGGTGTACATTCAAATACCCAAATGTATCTGTGATCTTAGCTATGTGGATTTTCTTCCACTAGACTGAAAGATTGCAATTCATCCATGTTTATGCCATTCTTGTGCCCATACAATGGAGAGAGGTCCTTCATTATTTCTCCAAATGTTGCAAAGATACCAGTGGAGTACTGGGATTTTTTGCCTTTTATCCCTTTGCCTTATCATGTTACCAACACATTTTGGGGGGATAATATATCCACGACATTAAAAAATTGGTTAAGTGTACCATAACTTGCCGCCTTGGGGGCACATGTTCAAATACTAAATAATCCATCTAACTATGTCCTTATAAGTCTTGTCTAAATAATCCATCTAACTATGTCCTTATAAGTCTTGTATGTTCATCAAGTTTATAAGAAAAATATGATGTTCTCTAACATCTTCTATTTTCCCATTACCTTGGTAATTCCATTACTCCAAGAGTTTCATACTCACCTTCCCTAAAATTAAGTCCATTTGGTAACCAAACTAACTAGCTATCTGTATGTATACACAGACAATTATTTAATCCAAAGGTTGATTTATTATTCACAATATGAAAAGCACTATAGTAGTGGGGAAAGAGTGCATATATTTTACTTGTTGCTCCTACTCAGATGTCAGTCAATAAGCACAACTAAATCTTCCTAATCCTTAAAAAAACACCTTAAGGAGATGCTAGCAGTCATTCAAGCTGTCATAGCTTTCCTCCATTTTACAGCCAAAATCTCTGAAAAAGCAATGTGCACTACCTCCACTTCCTCTCCTCTTCTTACTCTTTGATCCTTTCCTATATAGTTTCTGACCTTGTTACCCACCTGAAATTGCTTTCTCCTAAGTGCCAAATTCAATAGTGTTTTCTACTTCTCACCCTTGTTGACCCTTTGCTTCAGTTGAAACTGTTGACCACCTCTCTCCTTTTTGGGTCTTCATTCCCCTACTCTTTCCTGGTGCTCTTCCTATTTAAATGCCTTTTCTTTCATCTCCTTCATCTGCTCATCTTCTGTATCACACCCCTAACTATAGCTATAATCCCAATCTTCTGTCAAAAACTCTCTTTTCTTTCTATATTTTTATAAACTCATCAGCTTCAATACATATTAAGTATTATCTCTACACAGATAATTCTTTTATATATATATATATATATATATATATACGCACACACACATATAGCTCTGTGTGTGTATATGCATGTGTGTGTGTCCTCAATTCTTGTCTTTCCACTGAGCTTTAGTTTCATGTCACCAGTTGTCTTGGGGACATTTGTGGTTTTTTGTGTGCCTCAGTTTATCTTAATTTCTCACAGAACGTGATGAAAGTTCTGAGTTTTCTCAAACAAGATTAACTTTCAGAGATCAAGCCTGAGGCAACTGAAATGTTATCAAACATTGTAGATTATGCTACAAGTATCTTTTTTTTCTGTGTTCTGAGACTAGATACATTTCCACAGACAGAAAACAAGATCATAGTAAGTGGAATATTCTCAGAGACAGTGTCTCTAGCCACTGATATCTTGTACTCTGAGTGATATATAGTTGTGCTCGCATTTTTTTTCCTCCCTTTTCCTGGAGGCGAGAGATCCTTAGGTGTTACTCATTCTACAGGTTTTCCAAATGCATTTATCAGTTGCCTTGACTTTTTTTCCTCTCCCACATCCAACACATTTACACACAGGATTCTCAAGATTGTGTAGAGGGTGGTAGAATAGGGGAGGGAAGGGTGTGGGGGAGGAATAGGTAGACCTTGAGCTGCACCCTCTCCCAACACTGGAGGAGTGGGGAGGGAGCTTATCAGACATTTCTAAGATGACCTGGAAACATCTTAAACTCAAAATGTCAAAAATTGAATTCATTATCATAACCATAAGCCTCTTCCAACCTTAACTATTTCTGTCACAGACACCACCATCTTTCCAAGCTCCTGAGTTCTTAGTCTTAGCATTATCTTTATTCTCCATGACCCTGTCTATCTAATCAGTTGTCAGATCTTGCCTGTTCCGTGTCTATAACATTTCTAGAATCTGACCTATTTTCTTTATCAACGCAACCACCGTCTGTGTTCAGAATCTCATCACCACTTGCCTGGATAATTCTAGCAGCCTTCTGTGATCTCTTTGCCTCTTGTGTTTCAGTATTACAGCCCCATACCACACAATGCTGCCAAAGTGATCTGATCATGCCACTCTCCTCCCAGTCAACTCCAGTGCCTTCCTATTAGCCTATGATGAAATAAAAACTCTTTCATTTTGGTTTTTCAAGTCCTTCACAAACTGGCCCTAATCAGTTTTTCTTGTTTCATTGAACATTATCTCCTTGTTTCACAGGAGGCACTGGAGTTTTTTAGATGCCAAACTCTAACACGCAAACTGCACCAATTGTTGGGCAGATGGAAACACCAGCACAGGTTTACTCTTGATCTAGGTAGACTGGAAGACAGCTTCAGAGGGGTAAAATAGGCCAACTTACTTTATTCTAATCTAGTCTTCTCACAATGGCTGCTGATATTAGGAGCACCAACTCTTAATCACCCTTCTCACAGGGGGCCAGTAAGAAGTGGGGGCAACAACCCCTATGTCTCAGTGGGGTCAGTTGGGAGAGGCAGAGCAATCCAGTTTGTTCACTCCCCTAAATTCCCTTAAGCCTTGATGGGGGCTGATTAAGGCATACACAGAATTACACTGTTATATTCCCCTGTGGGTTCCCCACTTACTTACCAGACCCCACTTGCTTTCTGGGACAACAGAATAAGAAGGCATATTTGTTGCGGTTCAAACCCAGAGATGCCCAAAACTGTTGCAGTGGGGTCTTTGCCCACCCAAAAAACTTTTGGGGTTTCGTGATGTGATGGAACTGTTTCAAAGAATTCAGAGTCAGACCACCTCTAATCCAAGTATAGGCACTTATTGAGATTGATACCTTTCATGAAGCGAGCTAAGTTCCAAGAGGAACCAGAAACTTCAGAGAGAGCAAGATGAATTTTTATAGGGTAAAGATACAATTACATAATCAAAGTTTACATAGAATAGAGGAAAATCATTAATGTTAAAAAAAGGCAGGATGAGTTTGTTAAGGGATTAGGTAATAGAGGAGGACTTCCATCTATGGTTCAGTAGTTAAACCCTCTGGTCATGCTGCCCTCCAACTGGCCAGCTATTGTGGTCATGTCTGGTCAAGATATAGATATTTAGATATTGTAGTCCTGTCTTGAGTTTGATAGATGATGTGATTGTGACTGAATACAAGAACACACCTGTTTCTGTGGGAATGAGTCTGGGATAGTGAACAGGTAGAGGCAGTAGCTGGGTTCCCATCACACAGACACACCTACTGTTTCTGTGGGAACTAAGAGTTCAGGGACACACCTGGTGTTGTAGTGAGCAGTGAGGTATATATGAAGGAGTTAGGACACTGGCAGGGGGACTAGGTAGGTACAGTGGGGCTGGGCCTATAATGAAGTTAGAATATTGAGGCTGGGGCAGCTTTATTAGGAGGCCATCATATTGACAGTCATTCAGTGCAAGCATAGGAAATATCACATTATGTCATCCCCACATCTCACTGCACAAGTATGGAGAATATGTTTACAAGTAATAAGCCTGTGAAATATTGTCTAACACATAGAAACTAGAGCTTGTTATGGCCATGGAGTCTGGGAAACTAAATTTTAAGAAGGAATAACAAAATCTTCCTTACTTACACTACAATACTCTGTGACTAAACAAAACTGCCTTCCTCACAGATGGAAATCCATATTCCTCCTCCATGTCTTTGCACTGGCTATCCTTTAAGTCTGTAATGCATTCCCTCCTCACCTCTTCAAGCACCATCTTTCTGTCTGAAGCATTTCCTTATCTCCTCTTCTCAGTTGCAAGTACTGTCCCTCATAGACTGCTATAATTAAAACATTCTGTATTTATTTTAATCTGTTCCCTTCTTATATATGTGCTTGTTGCCTTCCTTTACAAATCTGGATTGTTGCATTTATTGTTTTTGTATACCCAACACCAATCACAGGGCCTGGCACATAAAAGATGCCTAATAAAGGCTTATTGATTAAATAAGTACTTACCATGTACCAGTAATTGAGCATACTGGTCTATGGTTGTTTAGTCATTTTTTAGTCATACCCCACTCTTCATGAGCCCTTTTGGTGTTTTACTAGCAAAGACATTAGAGTGGTGTGCCATTACCTTCTCCAGTTCATTTTACAGATGAGGAAACTGAGACAAACAAGGTTAAGTGAGTTGCTCATGGTCACATGGTTAGTGTATGAGGATGGATTTGAACCTAGGTCTTACCGAACCAAGTCCCAGCATTGCAGCCATTGTTCTACCTAGCTGGCCAAACTGAGTGTACAAAGAAAGGCAAAAACAGATCCTAGTAATAAAGGAGCTTATGTAATAATGATGTAGACAACAGGTAAATAACTAGGAGCATAGAAGATATAGAAAGTAAACGGAAGGGACCCTCAGAATGGAAAGCACTAGCAGCTGGGAAGAACTAGAAAGGTTTCTTTCAGAAGTTGGAATTTGAACTGAGTGGTCAAGGGAGTCAGGGATGAAGGTAAGAGGTCAGAGCATTCCAGAATGAGGAACACATGGTCCAAAGGCACAGAACGAGGAGATGGAGTCTTATGTTAGAGGAACAGCAAGTTGACCACTGTCACTGGATCACAGAGTAAGTGAAAGTATAATTTAAGAAGGCTGGAAAGGTAGGAAAGGGTCAAATTATAGAGTTATAAATTCCTAACACAGGACTTTGTATTTTATTCTGGAAGTAATTGAGAGCTACTACATTTTAAGTGAAGGTAGGGAATATCATATACATTTTTTAAAAATCACTGGTGGTTAAAAGAAGAATGGACTGGAATTGGGAGAAACATGAGACAGGATAACCAGTTTGGAAGCTATTACAATATTCCAGGCAAGACATGATGAGGTCCTGAACTTGGGCAATGGCTATGTGAGTTGAAAAAGGGGAAGAGTATAAAAGATGTTATACAGGCTAAAACTACAAGACTTGGCAATAGATTGGCTATGAGCAGTGAGATGTATGGAAAGAAAGAAGGAACGGCAGTATCCAGATTCTAATCATAATTAGTGCACTTAAATCTGTATAGTGAAACATCTGGTTAAACTCTAATTCATATTTTCCTCCACCCAATTGCCCCATTCATCCTGAGGGAATCATTAACAAAATTTCTATTTGGCTTTTAAATGTGAGAACAAAGGGTCTACTATTCAAAAGTATAACCAACAATGATCAAATAAAACTATCTTTTCACATCTGCTCCTGTAGATACTTCTTCTGTTTTCAAGTTTCTTCACTGTTTTCTATTTTCCTAATTTTAAAGTAAAGAACAATCATCACTGAACAAATCTATACACTCAAAATTACAGTATTAAGTGGAATCTGAGATCATTTTTGAATAAATTAAATTTGTGAGTCCTTTTGGAGACCCAGAGGCTTCAAAGCAAAGAATCTGAAATCACTTAGACCAATATAAAATGACCATTCATTCACATTAATGGCCTGTGATAGGAACTTCTCTCATCACTGATTCTTTTAAGGTAT
>CM053595.1:185370876-185396645 GCA_028646575.1 Pseudocheirus occidentalis | reverse complement strand
GGTAGGGAGACCCTCCCTGCCCTACCAGAAAGTTAGAGGGGTGTTGGAGGAGGGTACAAAAGAGAGCAGATCAGGGGAGGGGCTTTACAGTGGGATATCTATTTTGGGATTGGGGTGGGGGAAAGACAGGAAGAAAATTTGCAACTCAAAAATCTCATGGATATGAATGATGTAAACAAGAAAACAAATTTAAAAATTATATTAAAAAATAAAATAAATTTTCCCATTCTCTCCCATCCTTGCTCCCCAAGACCACATGCAATATGATATAGCCCATGCATGTGCAGTTATGTTACACAAATTTCCACATTAGTTATGTTGTGAAAAAAGAATCAGAACAAAAAGGAAAAATCACTAGGAAGAAAAAAACAAAGCCAAAAAAAGATAAAAAATAGTATGCTTCAATCTGCATTGAGACTCCATAGTTGTTTTTCTGGATGACGGTAGCATTGTCCATTATGAGTCTTTTGGAATTGTCTGACTTTGATAATTGCATTGCTGAGAAGAGCTAAGTCTATCAAAGTCAGTCATTGCACAATGTTGCTGTCAATTCGTACAATGTTCTCTTGGTTCTGCTCACTCCATTCAGCATCAATTCACATAAGTCTTTTATGAAACCTACCTTCTCATCATTTCTTGTGGAAGACTAACATTCCATTTCATTCATATACCATATCATCAACAATTTCCCAATTGATGGGCATGACCTCAATTTCCAATTCTTGGCCACCACAAAAAGAGCTGCTATAAAAATTTTTGTACATGTGGGTCCTTTTCCCTTTTTTACAATAACTTTGGAATACAGATCTAGTATTGCCATTGCTGGATCAAAAGGTATGCACAGTGTTATAGCCTTTTTGGCACAGTTCCAAATTGCTCTATAGAATGACAATCTTCCTGAGAGAGGGAGCAAGCATTCCTGGTTGGTCTGCATAATTTCTGGTTCATTCTCATGCTTAAGTAATGAACAAATGCTTAGAAAAAAATTCTTTTGGTCTTTAAGAGTACAACACATCTTTTATTTTATAAACTGCATTTTTGATTCCTTTGTTCTATGGCCAATTTTATTTATTTTAGGGGAAAATATGAATAAGGAGGGAGGGGAGGAGAATGCCATCCAGAAACCAGTCACTGATTTGTGAGTTCACATTGTGTTATTTAAAGGCAATCTTTAAAGGAGAATAGCATGACAGTGTTCCCACATCAATAAGATAGCAATTCTGTGATAAAATCTAAATATTTATCCAAAGAACACTAGCACATAATTCTATTTACTGCTATAATGACTATGCTTCCTCTACACACTTGGTTGTTCTTCTAATGAAAGTAGAACAAATAGCTTAATTTATGAAGAAATAAAAACAATCTTCCTGGCATGATTTATTATCTTTGAAGTACATTGCAATGATTATAGGACCATATGCAATTTCCAAATTCAGGGCAATTCAATATAACAAATCTTTATTAATTATCTGTAGTGAACTGAGCTAGGCTGGGAGATACAAGGACCAAAAAAAGAAAAAAAAAGAAGCAAAAAATAGTCGTTGCCTTTAAGGAGTTTATATGCTACTGGGAGTATACAGCTTATATTCAGATAAATAAATACCTGGGAATCTAAGGGTATGTACACCATGTTAGGAAAGGAACGTCTCATGAAGGAAGTGGTTTTTGCACTGAGTATTGAAGGAAGGTAATGGTTGTAAAAGATGGAGGTGAATTGCTAAAATTGGGGAATGGCTTGTAGTTCATTATTATTATTTTTTGCTTTTATTTTGGAGGGGGGAGGGCGGGGCAATTAGGGCTAAGTGACTTGCCTAAGGTCACATGGCTAGAAAGTGTTAAATGTCTGAGGCCAGATCTCCTGACTCCAGGGCTGGTGCTCTACTTACTGCACCACCTAGCTGCCCCTAGTTCATTATTTTTTATTTTAAAATGTTTTGTTATTTCTTTTTGTTATTCTTATGGCAACCTTCTACAAGTAAGCAAATTTACATATACCAAGAAGAATGGGAAAAACATTTCATGTGAAACTGTCCAAATCTATTACATATATAGCATTACTTTTCCAAATTTTAACATGCACTCCACATCTTAGTTTCTAAGCTATTCTGTTTTCCTATGTCTTTTTCCTAATATCCTTCTGTTTTCCTCTTTCTTTTCTTAATGAGAATTACAATGACCTGTCTTTTTTTTAAGGCCACTTCCTATTCCCACTGTCTCTTGTGCCCCCATTAAAAAAAACCAACAATGACAACAGCAATAACTTTTAAAAAAGTATAGGTGAGCAAAATAAATGTTCATGTTGGCCATGTCCCAGAACATATGTCTCAATCTGTGTCTTAACTTGTTTGCTTCTTTGACCTACGATAGCTTTCTTCATCTTCAGTTCTCTCGAGTTGTGGTTGGTCATTTATTCATTGGGGTTCTTTCAAATTTATTTTTCTTTATGATGTTATTGTAATTGTATATATTGTTCTCCTGGTTTGTCTCACCATACTCTATAGCAATTCATGTATCTTAATCCATGCTTTTCATCATTCTCAAAGCACAATAACATTCCATTACATTCATATACCCTAACTTGTTCTTTTTTCGCCTAATTGAGGGTCACTTAATTTGCCTCCAGTTCTACATATTCTGTGTGTCTGTATACATATATTAATGTACACATACACACATACATATTCATGTACAGACATATATACACTTACATTGATATAGTGATGTCAGTATTGATATCAATATAGATATCACTGGGTCAAAAGGATTTTGTTTAGTGACTTTTGATGTAGAGTTCCAAATTGCTGGACCAGTTCACAACTCTAACAATGTGTTATTTCCCTTGTCTTTCCACTGCGTTCTAACAATTATCAGTTAATTTATTTTTGTCACCTTTTCCAATCTAATAGGTAGAAGGTAGAAACTCAGTTGTTTTAACTTGTATATGAAACATGTATCTCATATAGTTACTGTTACTTTAAGTTTTGTCTCTTGAGAACTACCTGTTTATGTCTTTTGATCACTTATCTATGGAGAAATGGCTCTTATTCTTATATATTTAAATTTCCTTATGTATTTTGGACATCAGGGCTATAGCAGAGAAGTTGATGCCAAAATTGTGTTTCCAGTTAGTCATTTCCCTTATAATTTGAACTATATTGATTTTGTTTCTGTAAAACTTTGCAATTTTACTTAATTATAATTATACATTTTACCTTTATCTCTTGTTTGGTACTAAATTGATCCCCTGTCCATCTATCTATGTTTACAAAAGGTATCTCCTTTTCTACCTCCTCTAATTTGTTCATCATGTAACCATTTGTAATTAAATCATAAACCCACTTGCAATTGGTAGCAAATGTTTTGAGATTTTGATCTATACTTAATTTCTGCTAATTTTTTTTCCATTTTCTTTGCAGTTTTCAATAGATAGTAAATTTCTAACCTGATAGTTGGGATCATTAGGATTACTGAAGATTGTGCTACTAGATCCACTCCTGGATCACTGCCTTGTTTGTGGAGGGCCTTCCAAAGCTCAATGAAGCTATGAGGTATGATCTACAGGGTTACCCAAGACAAACGGGTCATAATAAAAAATTCTAACAAAGGGTGAGCCGATGGAAAAGGAAATGGTAAACCACTTCAGTATCTTTGCTAAGAAAACTCTATGGACCATATGTATTAAATCCTAAAAGATATGACATTGAAATGGTGTGCTATGTCCATGGGGTCACAAAGTGTCAGACACAACTGAACAACAACAACAACAATGCTACTATAATTGTTTGGTACTATAAGTTGTGTGCCTAATCTCATCTAGTTTTTAACCAGTATCAAATAGTTTTGATGATTACTAAAGTAATTCTGTAGTACAGTTCAAGATCTGACATTTGAAAGGAAAGGACCCTTTCCTTATCACTTTTCTTCCTCCGTACTTTTAATTAAGAATCTTGGCCTTCTGTTTCTCCTGATGAATTCTAATCTTATTCTTTCTAGTTCCCCAAAGTGATTCTTTGATAATAAATTAATTTATTACCATTGTAATTTTCATTACATAGACACACACCAATTGTGAATAATTAATACCTCTTTAATTATTAAAATCTCATTTTCTTAATATGAATTATGTTTTTATAGTTATATTCATTGATTGGCCTGCATATGGTTTTTTTTTTTTTTTTTTTTTTGCTTTTTGCTTTTTTTTTGGAGGGCAGTTGGGGTTAAGTGACTTGCCCAAGGTCACACGGCTAGTTTTTGTGTTAAGTGTCTGAGGCCAGATTTGAACTCAGGTACTCCTGACTCTAGGGCCAGTGCTCTATTCACTGCGCCACCTAGCCGCCCCCTGCATATGTTTTAATAGCTAGATTCTAAGATTTTTGCTCTTTTTAAAAAGCTACTTCTAGTTTTATTTATTGTTTTGTTGTGAGGTCTATGCTTTCAATTTTGTTAATATTTTCTTTGATTTTCAGAATTTCTATTTTGTGTATTTGAGGAATTTTGATTTGTTACAAAGTTGTATCTGTTGTTCTCTTTACCTTTTTTGTTCATGAAAGTGGTTAGAAGTATACATTTTCCCTTAAGGATTGCTTTGACTGTACCCCCCCCCCAAATTATGCTTTAATTATTGCCACTCTCTTTGATTAAATTGCCCATCATTAAAAAAATAATTTATTCACTTATCACCTAATTATTATTTAATAAACAATTTACTCATTAATTAATTTTGAATCTTTCTGAAATAATTTTTATTCATTATAATTTTTGTTGTATTGTGTGATGGGATATGTTAAATATTTCTGCTTTTCTGCATTTATCTATGGGTTTTTAAGGTGCTAGCATGTAGTCAGCTTTTGTCAAGGCACCATATGTACCTGAGATATCCGTATGATCCATATATATATACACATCTACATCTGTATCTTAGCTACATAAAACACCTTTCCAAATCTTTGTCCTATCCATTTTTAATATTGCCTTACCTGTTATTATGATTCCTACCCCTGATTTTTTTTTGCTTTTATCTGAGATTATTAAATTTCACCCTAGCTTCTTATTTTAATACTTTGTATTTCTTGTAAACCACATATAATTGGATTCTAGTTTCTCATCCATTTTGATGTATAGTTATATTTTGTAGATGAGTTAATACCATTCATTCCTATGTTTACTAATTGTATGTTTCCTTCCACCGTATCCTCTTCTTTTTGTCTCTGTGCCTGGTCCTACACTAGTCTTTATTTTTTAATTAAAATTGTTCAATTTTTTCCTTAATAGAATTTTTTTCATTTAATGTTTTATTTTCCCCAGTTACAAATAATTTTTAACATTCACTTTTAAAACTCTCAGTGCCAAATTCTCTCCCTTCTTCCCCTTCCCCTTTATTGAGAAGGCAAGCAGTTCAATACAAGTTATACATGTGTAGTCATGCAAAACATTTCCATATTAGTCATGTTGTGAAAGAAAACATAGACCAAAAAAAAAACCTCAAGAAAAATAAAGCTTAAAAAGTATGTTTCAATCTGTGTTCAGATGGGAGCAGTCGTTTCTCTGGGAATGAAAAGCATTTTTCTTTCATCATAACTCCTTCAAAGGTTTCTGGGATCATTGTATTGCTGGGAATAGCTAAATCATTAACAGCTGATCATAACACAATATTTCTGTTACTTTTTTACATAGTACATCTCACTTTGTGTCAGCTCATGTAGATTTTTCCAAGCGTATCCTGCTCATCATTTCTTATAGCACAATTGTATTCCATCATCATCACTAAACCTTAAAGGAGTAGACTCGGTCTTGCTGAGTGATTCTTGGTTGTAATTCTAGCTCTTTTGCTCTCTGGAATATCATATTCTAAGCTTTCTTCTGTGAGGGTCTGGGAAATACTTAGAGTTTGCAGGTGGTTGGGATGAGGCACAGGGAGAGTCGAGGCCCTGTAAAAGTCTGGGTCATGTGGAGTTTGGGGCACGCTGGACTCTCCAGGTCTCTCAAAGGCCCTGGGGAGCAGCTGTGCTTAGAGTTGTCTTTTGCGTAGAAACAGGGTTTTCTAGATGATGTCTCCTTACCCTGGGGCCAGGTGAAGCCATGGTTACTGCAACTTCCCACCCCCACGGTGAGCTATATCCTGCACCTTGCAGCCAGACCTTGTTTTTTTTTTTTTTTATCCCGTGTAGTAGGAGCCTCTGAGGGTTATATAAGACTCGGGTTTTAGGGCAGTCGGGGTTGGCCGTAGGGGTTCAGTCCTCGGTCTTGAAATGTTGCTGTTAGGCTTTCTTAATGGAGAGGACTCAATAAACTTTCTGTTTGCACCTCTGAGCCTTTGAGACTCTTCTGTTCTAGAGAAGGCACTGGTACCTTCTCAATTGAGGTGGTGAGTAACCGGTTTCCCCTGCCAGAGTTGTCATCAGGGAAAGTGGCCCTGACAGACCTGTTGTCAGGGTGAGAGGACCCTGACATTCTTCTTTAATGTAGAAGCTGCTAATCTTGTGTTATTCTAACTGTTATCCCAACCTAACTCCATCATACTTGAATTATTTCTTTCTGGCTGCTTGCATTATTTTCTCCTTGACCTGAGAGCTCTGAAATTTGCATATAATATTCCTAGGCATTTTCATTTTAATATTCTTTCAAGAGGTGCTTGGTAGATTCTTTACATGTCTCTTTTGCCCTCTGTTTCTAGAATTTGGGGATAGTTTTCCCTGATAATTTTTTGAAAAATTATGTCTAGGCTCTTTTTCTGATCATGCCTTCAGGTAGACCAATAATTTTTAAATTATTTCTCCCAGATCTTTTTTCCAGATCTGTTGTTTTATCAATGGACTATTTCACATTGTCTTTCATTTTTTCATTGTTTTGTTTTTGTTTTATTGTTTCTTGATTTCTCATAAAGTCATAAGTTTCCATTTGGTCAATTCTAATTTTTAAAGAATTATTTTCTTCAGTGACCTCTTGTACTTCCTTTTCCATTTGCCTAATTCTGCCTTTCAAGGAGTTATCTTTTTATCAGTGAATTTTTGTGCCTTTTTTATTATTTAACTTCATTTGTTTTTTAAGGTGTTTTTATTTCTTGTGAACCTATCTTTTATGATTTTCGTGCATTATCTCATTTCTCTTCCCAGTTTTTCCTTTACCACTCTTATTGATTTTCAAAATCCTTTTTGAGCTCTCCCATGGCCTAAGACCAATTCATATCTTTCTTGGAGGCTTGGGATGTAGGAGCTTTGACTTTGTTGTCTTCAATGTGTGTTTTGGTCTTCCTTGTAACCACAGTAACTTTCTATCATCATATTTTTTTCTTATTGTTTCTTCATTCTACCATTGTATTACTTGACTTCTAACTCTTTGTTAGACTAGATCTCTGCTTTAAGAATGGAGGGAACAGTGTCCCAAGCTTCGGGGGGTTTGTGGAGCTATTTTCAGAGGTACTTTTAGGGACCTGTAAGCATTCAGTTCTTCCAAGGTATGATCTAAAGAGATATGTTTACTATTCTCCTGACCTACGCTCTGATCTGTAAAGGGCCAGAAGCACTCTTTTCTGCATTATAGCTGGAAGCTCTTATGTGCTAGTGCTCCTAATCACCCTGGGACTGCTACCAAGGGCTGGGACCTGGATCAAATAACTATGGGTAAAGCAACAGAATCCTGCTCATGGTTCCAACAAAGAAATCACCCACCCCTAATTTCCTTCAGGTGTTTGTCAATGTCTATAGGCTGAGAGGTCTGGAAGTAGCCACTACCACTGTTGATTTACTGGCTCCCAAGGTCTTTTCCTGGTTTGATGGGACAGGTACTGTGCTGGCATGGCCTGTGCTGGACTGAATGCAACTCTTACTCAGGTGGGACAGACCTTTCCTGCTGACCTTCTAAGTTGTCTTTGTAGTCTGTGGACTGAGGGGTCTGAAAATTGCCACTGTTGCCAGTGATTCAGTCAACCTGAGGCCTGTTCCTGGTTTCTAGGGCTAGGTCTGTGTTGGAATGGCTGGTGCTGTACTTGACTCCTTTCTCAGCCTGGTGCAACAGATTTTTTCTGCCAACCTTCAAAATTTTCTTTGGCTGGAATATTTGTTTCACTTCATCTTTTTGTGGTTTCTGCTGCTCTAGAATTTGTTTAGAGTAATTTGTTCAAGGTATTTAGAGGGGTTTGGGAGAGAGCTCAGGTAAGTCCCTGCCTTTACTCCACCCTGTTGGCTCTTCCTACACAGTCTTATAAGAAAGTCAGCAGTGAAAGGAATGGGGTACGATAAATCCTAGTAATAAGAAATCGCATAATCTACTTTCATACCATTGCAACTTCTTTCTCCCTATTCCTTAAATCCTTATCACTGGTTCTTACTTTGTCTTTTTACTCCTTTTAATATTCCACATATTACCTTTCCAGTAAAGTTGAACTTTGTTTTGATTGCCACTATTCTTTCTCCAATGCTGTCCTCTCTTTGAAATCTATTTCCCTCGTATCCCTGTTTCCTTGTTCAATTTAATATTTTTCTATATCAAAACCTTCCTCTTTTCTACACTGGTTTATTCCTTCCTGCCTAGTGTTCTGACCTTAACACCCATCAAAACAAAACAGATTCACCCTCAATTCTCTAGTTTATCTTATTCAACTTCCTCTAAAGTCCTTGAAAATGCAAATATTTAGCTCAGATATATTTAGCTTTTTAGGTGTCTCATGATTATTATTGAATTTCAAAATTTCCATTCAGTTCTGGCCTTTAAAAAAAATCAAGCATACCCTATCCCAATAAAGATCAGATCTGAGAATCCAGAAATCTATGGAGAGGAGCATATCAAGAAGAAAGAAGTGAGCAACAATGTCAGAGTCTGCAGTTAAGTCAAGAAAGGATGAAGAAGTATTCCAGAGAGTTTTCATTTGATTTTCTTTTCAGGAGGTTATCTATGGGTTCTTTATAGTTTCACTTTACCCTCGGGTTCTAATAGTTCTGGGCAGTAATTAAATAATTCTTCAATTATCTCTCCATAGCCCATTTTCCAGGTTATCAATAAGAGATACCTTATGTTTTCTGCTTCCTCTAACTTTTTTATTTTGTTCTACTTTTTTTTTTACTGTCTTTTGTAGCCATTGCTTTCTATTTGGTTTTTCTACTTCTCTGGGAGTCTATTTCTTGTGCATGATGTTTTTATGCATATGACCCTGTAGCACCAACACAATGTTCACAGCACTGATGGCAACGATGAATATGCTAGCACCATTTTGAATCACAAAATGTAACAGACTCTCCATATAGAAGACAGAAACAAAACATTTATTCAGATACCAGTAAACCAAATCCCCAAACTAGAAAGCTGAATCCATAATAGCAACAAAGAAGTTAATATACCATAGCACATCAGGGACCCATGACATCCTTTAGCCTTCCTACAATCAAACACTCATAAGCCTAGCTGTCTGCTTGCCTGCTGTCCTCTCTCTCTCATCCTCTAAGTGCTCTGACTCCCAGCTTCCTGTGGGCTCTGCTCCACTCTTCAGCAAAGGCCTTCTACCACAGTCTCCATGTTATTACATTTGGCCTACTGGGGGCAGGGAAGGTCTTCAAATTACCATTACCATTACATTCATACACAAGATCTTTCATGTTCCTTACACAGCAAAAAATACATTAACAATACATTATATTACATAGGTTAATAGGACTTTAGAGGTAACTGGTATCAACAGAACTTTACAGCAGTATAAAAGAGATAACAAAAGAAGCACATACAACAACATCTTAGGGTAAGGGCTTGAGCACAATCACCCCATCATTCCCCAATCAAATGAATGGATCTCAAAATATTGGGGTAAGGGACAAAGGTCTCTTCTTCAAAACTATTTCCTGTTGAAATTGAACGTAGACCTGTCCCTGACAAAAAGGTCCCATTCTCAAGGTCAGTTCTTTAGCTGGCATCTGGAGCTTGGTCAATGCCAGGTCTAGGGGTGACACATCACAGTTATGGACAGAGGGTGACATCTATTTAAGTGATCAAGTATATGCAGGTGGAGGGTACTAAGCCTGCAGAAAACAAACCTAGCAAACAAGTTTATCATACTAAAAGACAAAAAGAAATGTATATAGGGTAAGCTGTGCTTCTGGAGTCCATGAACTCATCATAACCTCAAGAATGATAGAATGTATGAGTTAAGGGTACAATTTGTTAATCATCTTCTCTTGAATAAAAACAGTTACAGTATTATCTTTCCTATGTCCTATAATCACTACAGCCTTTGGAGCATCATCTGTCTGCTTCACACATTCTTTAGTTCCCAAATTTTTCCTATTGGTAGAACAAAACCCTTCAGTTCCTCTGATAGTTATTTCAGAAGGAGGGTCAGTTTTCACAAGGGGTATTGTTTCAAAAGGAATAATGATCACTAGAACTATTCTGTGATTTTTACTAATGAGTTCTTCACCCAAATTTTGCAATGTCACAATAACTTCTCCTCTATAATTAGAATCTATTACTCCAGCCAATACACGTATTCCTCAAACTGCTAATCCTGATTTAGGTAACATCCATCCAAAATGATGTTTAGGAATTCTCGTACATATTCCAGTGGAGATTTTTCTTATTTCTTTTATATCCAACCAAAAGACCTCTCAGCAATGTAAATTATATCCTGCTGAACAGGGTGTTCCTGGATGCAGTAGTGGGACATCTGGCCTCAAAGTCCAATACTCAATATTTTGGGATCTTATATGTTTGTCGTTTTCTTATTTGCAGATTTGGGGTCATCATTCTGGCCAGAGGCATACATTCTCCCAATGGTCTATTATTCAAATTACATAAAGCAGTGAACAAATTATTAGAACTTAACTTCCTTAACTGTTCTTTCAATAATCCATTCATTCTTTTAATTAACCCCGATGCTTGTGGATAATATGGGATATGATATAGCCTTTCTACATTGTTTAATATACAATATTTCTTCATTTCATGACCTTTGAAATGTGACCCATTGCCACTTTGAATCTTCATTGGGGTTCCATAATATAAATTTATGAGATCTAGAGTTTTATAGATGTTTTTCTGGGTCAATTCTTATAAGGATGAGCAACTAGTACACCTGCATAGGTGTCGACACTAGTATATATAAATTTTTCATTCTTTATCTTGAGATGGAGGACCAATATACTCTATTTGCCAAATTTGGGCTGGAATTTTTCCCTCTGCTACCTGAGGAAGAGTTTGTTCCTTTTCCAGTTGATATATATAACATTCATATGCTACCTGTTTTAACAATGATTATGAGACACTAATACCTAGATTTTATGCCCATTGGTGTGTGACCTTGACCCCTAAAAAGCCAGCCATTTGATGGACCCATTTTGCTAGTACTGGATCATCTAGCAATCTTGGCTAGTACTTCAGCATGTACATTGTACTCACGTTCTGGAGTGTTGAGGACCACATGAGCATCTACATGAAAAACTGACAAATTCATAATGAAAGACATGCCCCATGTCTTCCCATAATTCTTTGCCCCAGACTTGTTTACCATGAATTTCCCAATCTTGATTTTTCCACGTGGGCATCCATGTAATTAGCCCATTAGCTACCACTCATGATTCAGTGAATATATGACACTGTCCTCTGTGTTCTGTTTTGATGGCTTGATGTACTGCCATAAGTTCAGCATATTGACTACTTCCACCTGTCCCAGTGCTTTTGAAAGTCTGCCTAGTACATGGGTTATAGGTTACTGCTTTCCTATGTCTTTTGTGGCCCAAATATTTTGCTGTCTCATCATGCATGTTTCTTCTGTTTTTCAGTTAATCCATTATATCTGCCATTCCATTTTACCAAGGACTGTACCAATTGTTGCTATGGTTAGGGCAGTGGTTCTCAACCTTCCTAATGCCACAACCCTTTAATAGTTGTATGTGGCATTTTTACATGTGGATGGACACACCTGGAGAGGGATAGAAGAGGTTCCTAAGACCTTCAGAAATATGTGTTTTCCTATGGTCTTAGGTGACCACTGTGACCCAAAAGGGGTTGCAACCCACAGGTTGAGAACCACTGGTTTAGGGGATGTGTCATTTTACTCAGTATTGATGTTTGCTATAGATTCATGTAGAGCAGAAACTCTACTTTTACCTGTTTTAGATCTATTTGGAATATAACATTTCCATTGAATTATGCTAACCTCTATGCATGTCCAATTCTGTGAGAAACTGGGGTACTCATTACCCAGCTCATAATTGGGATTCCAGGTCTTAAAACCATTTCATGGCCCAGAGTCAGTTGTTCAGTCTCTACCAAAGCCCAATAAGCAACTAACAACTGCTTTTCAAAAGGAATATATTCAACTCCAGGTGAAGGGAGTTTCTTAGACCAAAATCTGAAGGGTATATTTTGACTTTGTTGTTTCTGCCAAAAACTCCAATTTGAATATTCATCCTGCACAATCACTTGTTATTCCACAGGGCCATTTTGAATATGCCCTAAATCTAGGTCCAATTGTATAGCAGCCTTGGCTTCTTCAAAAGCTTTACTCTGCTCAAGACTCCAATCAAATTCATATTTCTTCTGAGTAACTTTATATAAGGATTTCAAAATCTGTCCCAGATATGGAATGTGGTGCCTTCAATATCCAAATAATTCTATAAACCTTTGGGACTCTTTCTTATTGATAGGGATATGAAAATCTTGAATCTTTTATGGGGCTTGTGGGAAAACCTCTCACAGCCCCTTATGCCACTTTATTCACAACAATTTTACATTTTGAGTTGGTCTTTGAATCTTTGCAAGGTTGATTGCCCACCCTTTGCTTTTCATATACTCAATTAATGTATCAAACTCTTCACTTCTTTTACATTTTTCCCCTGTATCATAATATCATCTATGTAGTTGGTAAACTGTATACTCGGTAGCTCTAATTCATCCAAATGTTCAGCCACGATCCTATGACAAATAGTAGGGTTATGCAGGTATCCTTGTGGCAAGCAGATGAAAGTATATTGTCTGCTGAGTGAAAGCAAACTGGTCCTATTGTTTAGAATCTATTGGGATATTAAACAAAGTATTCACTAAATCAATAACTGCATACCAAGTCCCATAATATTTCTAGATTCTTTCTATTAAGGTGATGGTATCTGAAACAGCAGCATACTAGGGTAGAGTCACCTTATTCAATTGTTTATAATCCACAGTCATTCTTCATATACCATTTGACTTTCATACTGACCAGACAGGATTATTCCATCAAGTGGTTGTACAGACTAACACTCCTGCCTCAACATATTTCTTTTCATCTTGCCCACCTGGCACACAGTACTGCTTTAAAGTAATTACTTCAGAAGGTTCAGGTAAAGTGATTGGGTCCATTTTTATTTTTCCCACTAAAACTGTATTAATTCCTATCTTCCTTACTGCAAATTGGTATCTTCCCTCAGGTAAATTTAGAGTCATACCTCTCAATATATCTATTCCAATGATGTATTCAGGAATGGGTACAGTTACCAAGGTGAATTATTTCTTAGGTAATTGTCCAGTTTTCATCTTTAGTTTGACTTGTCTGGCTGATATTTCAGGCCCCTCCACCTGCTCAGTCCAGTGATAGTATTAGGAGTTCTGTGTTTGAATGTGTCAGGGTTCCCATATATAAGAGAGGTCTGTGTCCCAGGATCTGTTAATGCCCTCATTACAGTATTTGATCCATTTTTTCCAATATATGGTCAAATTGATCATGGGATCTATAATCCCGTTTGTATATTTCTTTATTCTGATCTGAGACTTGACCAATTTCCTATTCTCCCTGAAGGTGTGATGAACTTGGATACAGGGATTCAGAAAGATCTGTATGGGTAGTCCTCATTTTCCTCTTCCATCTAATATTAAGTTACTTTTCTCAGTACATTTTATATCATCCTTTAGTTGGAATTCCATCAGTTCTTCCAAAATCTACCCTTGCTCTCAATAGAGCAGTAAACAATTCTTTTCTCATCAATCTATTTTCACTTTGAATCTGCTGACTATTTGCTCTTCTCTCTCAAGAAAATTTATCTTTTCCCTATTCCCCTATGTCACTTAGCTATGAAATCTTATCCAACACCTCCTAAAATGGGTTCCTTATTTTACCAATTAGTAGAGTCAGAATTAGGTGCTTATAAGCAGGAGGAGCCATCTTCACTATGATATTTCTATGAGAAACTCCTAAGGGGATATTGTGATATGCATTAGCATTTTTCACTATGATAGCTGTCTTCATGACCTCCTCCTTTAACTTTCTCATACAGTCCCTAAGAATATACCAGGTCTGTCTCCACTAAGCCACATAGAATCAGTGGGATATAGATATATTTTATTACATCCCTTGGCAGCTAAAGCTAACAGATTGGTCATATTGTTACCTCCTTGCATGTGGTAATCCCTAATAACTTGCAAAAAAGGATTCTGACTAATACGTATAAAATTCAAGCAATCCATGCTATCTATCCATGATCCTTCAGCCCCCTCATCACTGATTCTCTCCATCCAAGACATTAACAATTCTCCCATCCTTTGGGTGAATCATCTTAATATAACAGTAACTTTCTGTTGAGTAAAATCCTCAGTTATCTCCCTGAACTCTCTTTGGCCCCCATGGTTCTTTTACTTTCTTCTTATTTTGAAACTCCTTTTCCATCTGAGCAATTCAACTTCTTAAGGCATTCTTCTCCTCTTTTGGGCCTCTTTTGCCATTTGAATTAGTCTATTTTTAAGATGTTGTTTTCTTCAGTATTTGGGGGGGGTCTCCTTTAGCAAGCTGTTGACTCGCTTTTCATGATTTTCTTGTGTCATCCTGATTTTTCTTCCCAATCTCCAATTCTCTTACTTGATTTTCAAAGTCCTTCTTGAGCTCTTCCAAAGCCTGTAGCCAATTCATATTTTTCTTGGAAGCCTTTGATGCAAGCATTTTGACTTTTTTGTCTTCTTCTAGTTCAATGTTTTGATCTTTTCTGTTCCCCAAAAAAGGATTCTATAGTCTGATTTTGCTTCCTCTTCTTGCTCATCTTGTCAGTCAATTACTTGACTTTTGAACTCTTAGCCATGATAGAACTCTGCTTCCAGAATAGAGAGAGCTAGGTCTCAAATAACTGGGGTTTTCACAAATTTGTCAAAGGTCTGAGGAGGTCACACTCTCTACAGACACTCCAAACTCTGACACACTGCCACATATCCCAGGACCACCACCAAGACCATCATCCTGATCCAAGAAGGTCAAAGCAAGAGTGATTAAGGAGCTCTGGAGGCAGCCATGGGGCATCAGCTTCAATCACCATGACTCAGTCACCTCTTGCCCTGGGGGCAGGGGCCAGACCATACTCTTCTGTCCCCCTCTTCCAACAGAGTTCCTCACTGACCTTTACTTTCTGTTTGATGCTTATGGATTGAGGAGTCTGGAAACTGCCACAGTTGCTGGTGATTCACTCTCCTGAATTTTGCTCTGTCCACCACTGGTTGGGGCTATCATGGGGTAAGAACAACACAACTCACATGGGACTGTGATAGACCCTTCCTGTTGGCCTGCCAGGCTGCCTTCAGTGGGATATTTGTCTCTCTGTTACTTTGTGGGTTCCATAGCTCTAAAATTTGTTTAGAGTCATATTTTGTAGGTATTGGAGGTGGTTGGAAACAGAGCCAAGTGGAGTTCTTGTTTTTACTCCTCCATCTTGGCTCCCCCCACTTTCTTCTTATCATAGGGTGAACTTCTGCCCTCTTAAAAGCTTCCTCATCTGACATTGTTTCACTCTTCACCCACACATACTCACCTGGCAGTAGTCAACACAGTCACTAGAATCAGCCTGTACCAAATCTGTATGCTTCTTCCTCCAGTTACTTATCTGCTTCTTTTTGAGGGCTAAATTGACAACTTTTTCTTCTAGTGCATAAGACTTTCCAGTCTGCCTTTCTAAAGGAGAGCCTTAATGCTGTAACAGAAAATTTCTCATGCAAATCAGCTTTCCATCTGAGTTTTCTCTTCCAAGAGTTTGTCTTTGTTTTTACATATAAGATGGTAACTTGTGAGTAAAACCCAGCCTCTTCTACGTACTCCCTCCTGTTCTTTCCCTAGTTTTATTGGTATTCCTTGCAAACATGTTTTTGAATCTGTAGGTTCTCCTTTTTGTAACCTCAGTTCTGAGTTTTCACAGAGCCCTATACTTTTAGCCTATTCCCTTGCTAGGGAGGAATAAAGTAAATTCTCCCATCCTGGGATATCCATTTCTTCCTCTAATGCCCTTATGCCTCCAAATAGAGGCCTGATATGTGGCAATCAGATCCTCATCACCAAATGTAGTGCCAGCACAATATTCACAGCACCAATAGTGACTATGAATGTGCCAACATAATTCTGAATTTCAAAATATAACAGACTCTCCATATATAAGACAGAAGCAAAATATTTATTCAGATACCAGAAAACCAAATCCTAAAACAAGAAAGCTATATCCATAATAGCAACAAAGAAGTTAATACACTATAGCACAGCAGGGAACCATGACATCCTTTAGCCTTCTCACAATCAAACACTCATAAGCCTAGCTATCTGCTTGCCTTTCATCCTCTGTCATGTCTAGCTGCTCTGACTCTCAACTCCTATAGGCTCTGCTCCACCCTTCAGCAAACTCCTCCCACCACAGTCTCCATGTGTTTACATTCAGTATATTAGGGGGCAGGGAAGATCTTCAAATTTCCATGACCATTACAGACCCTTCCCTACTCATAGTGTGTACATTTTCTCATCTCTCCTTTGGATTTGAGTTTGAATACTATAATTACCCAGTACTCAGTTTTGGTTTTGATTTCAAAAAAATTTAAGCAGAGTTTTATCATTGACATTTCACAATACTTCTATAAATTCTACACCAAATAGCCTTAGGGTACAAAGGGAAAGGTTGAAGTGGACTGGCTTCCAGAGGCTCTGTTTTCCTATACCTTGATTTGGGAGGTCCAGATCACCTCTCTTATAGATAATTGTTTAGGCAATAGTATTATGAATTGAAGACCCTGGAGAAAAGAAACTGAACTAAGTCCACAAACTTACCGTACCTCACATTTGGAAGGAATCTTAGAGGTCATACAGGTCAACCCAGAGCTGAATACAAATTCCTTCTTACTACATCCTTGACAAACAAGTGTTCATCCTGCTTTTGCAAGCTCAAATGCCTTTCTGAAAATTACGCTCCTATTTCTGGCTTCTGGCACCAAAGAGAGTGAGTTTAATACCCCTTCCAGAACAGTCATCATTCCTTCCCTTTTCACTCAAGTCTTTTTGGTTTGTTAAATATTCCCATTTTTTCAGTAGATTTTTATGTAAGATATTTTTTAGTCTTTTCACTATGCTGGTCACCCCCTTCTGGCTATGATTCAACTTTTTCATACTATTTGAAAAACGTGTCACCAAGAACTGAAAATAGCAGTCAAGATGCGATCTAATCAAGGAAAAGTATAGTGAAAGACTACCTCCTTCAGTCTGTACTCTCTGTCTCTTAATGCATCCTAAAATCACATTAGCTTTCTTAACTTCCATAAACATTGTCAGTTCAGATTGAGCTCGAAGTTACTCTAAAACGCCCAGAACTTTTTAGAAACCTTTCAAGTATTAACAATAGAAAGACAGCAGGATTGAGATAATTGGAATTGAAGCACAGAACAGCACAGTGAAAGACAGCCTTGCTTTCTTTCTTTGGATTTGTTAGTTCAGTTGATCAGAGAGAAATGTGTTAATGAAGCAAAGGTCATGATCTCTTTCACCAGCTGGCTTCACTCTATTCTCCAGCCACAGACTACATTCCCATAGGGAAGGCCAGAGAAAGTCTGTGTATCAGTGCAAATACATCACCCCTAATACAAAAAAAAACAATAAAAACCCAAAGCAAAAGAACAAAAACGCCTTAAAATCCAGTGAGTCTATTGTGTTATTTTGGTACAAGAAAAGAACTGTATTTATTGCTTCTGCTTTAGACGTGGAATGCATGATGCATTAAATGTACATTTAATGGCAAGTTCATATTCCTATCATTCAATTCCATTTGAGATGACTAAATTATTTTAATCTATTTTGTATTTGTAATTATTTAGAATTCAATTCAAACACTTATTAAATGGCTTTTCTTCATAGAGATTTGTGGCCTAGGAATGGGTCTTAGGGATCATTTAACCCAAAGACTTTCAGAAAAGCCTGAAAGCTTTCTTAAGTCCTGAAAGCTAGTGTGTACATAGCCAGATATCTCCTGATTTTTGGTGCAAACTTCTTTGTTCTATGTCAGGGTTCCTTCACTGGGTTAGTGCTACCCAAGCCAAGGTTAGGCGATTTGGAGTCATTGGTTTCTGTCCTCATGAAGCATGCTATTTAAATGAGACATCTATGGATACTATAGGCTAAATTACCCAGTCTTTTGAACTAGTAGTATAGACACTGAGCCTTAGGGCAATGACTCAGCCTAAAACAAAGTAAATATTGCCTAAAGAAGTCTACAAAAGTGGACTACAGGTATGGCATTACATATAGAGGCACAGAGAGAAATTTAGCTACTAAAGATCAGTTGTTTTTTGTTTTGTTTTGTTTTTAAGTATTCGGATCTTATGGGCTACTCAACAGGCATTCTTAACCAGAGGTCAGTGAACTTTTAATTTATTTTTGTATATTTGGACAATCACATTTCAATATGATTGGTTTCTTTTATAATCCTGTGTATTTGATTTTATGCATTTGAAACACTGTTTTTCTAAGGTGTCCATCTTTTGCACCAAACTGCCAAAGGGATCCAGGATATACAAAAAAGATTCAGAGACTTTGATCTGAGACCAAAGAAGTTCGTTCATCATCATTTGGGCCACAGACTGATTAAATGTTGACTATGGCAATTCCTCAAGACTATTTACTCTATTGAAATTGGATAGATGGAAGTACCCAAAAAATGACATTCCTTATCCTTGAAGCAATGAGTATTAGAGCCTATACTGAACTAGTGTATCATGCAGGGAAAAATTCCTGTTTATAATTCAGTGTAAAAAAGGACAAGTGTTATGCCTCTAAGTCTGATTATGTACGAAGTAGTTTATAAACCTATATAGGTGTGAGTAGAAATACATGCGACATAAATTGTTTTTCCATGTTCAACATGTTCTAGATTTCTAGTTTCACAAAGATATATGAACCCATTGTTCTTTTTAAGAACTGATTTAGCACATAGACATAGGTAATTTTTATCAAATTCAGAAAGTTAACACATTCTTTTGGCCTAGATAGATGATTCCTAATAAAAACCTCAGAAGAACATTTATCTAAAACAGACCAGAGAGCATATTTGGAATAGAAAACTACAGTTACTCAGCTCCTGGCTTTCATCTTTGATATAACTCAGGCAGCAATGATTTTGCCAAAGTTATAAACGCCCACTAGACCGTTTGTGCTAAGATGAATTTTCTTGCCTGTGCAGTGCATGGCATGCTTTTCCTCTTTTATAAAGCTTGTGAGGATCAACCCAAAGGAGTCATTTTTGCCTCAATTTACAAGCAGTGATTCACATCCAGTAAATGCCCACTTGGATTTTCAGTGACTGAGTTTTTTTATAATTTATTTCATGTTATGAAAGAAAATTACTTTCCTTGCCTTTGAGATCTACAGGACCAGTTACACAGTCATACAATGCCATCTCATTTGCTCAAAATGGGAGTCTGGAATACCTCCATGATTTTTGTTGGTATTCGGTGTGTCTGACTCTTCAGAACCCCATTTGGGTTTGTTTTTTGGCAAAGATACTTGAGTGGCTTGCCATGTTCTTCTCCCCCTCATTTTATAGGTGAGGAACTGAAGCAAACACAGTTAAATGACTTGCTCAGGATGACAAAGCTACTAAGTGTCCAAGGCCAAATTTGAATTTAGGAAGATGAATCTTCCTTACTCCAGGCCTGGTACTTTATCTGCTGTGCTACATAGCCACCCCATCCATGCTACTACTAACTATTACTTTTTATTTTATTTAGTTTTTTAATAAAGATTTGCTTGGATATGCTTGATATTTATAGAAACAAGTGGGCACTAACATTTCCTTTTTCTTTAAACTATTTGAGGCTTATGGCGACAACTATTTTTGTGGTATATACTTAGATCTCAAGTAAAAGAAAATATATGTATGTCTTTCCTACTAAGATCCCAGAATCTGTAAAAGGGCCAAATGTTTTGATTATGTTAGAACGAATTATTTTTTTTAATTCAACCAGCAGAGTGACCTTTAAAGTATGGAAAGAATCTGTTACAATTACTTTAAAGGCCTAAATGATAACAGTATATTTCAAAGGATAAACCTAACCCCTCCATAAAGCATGAAATATTATATAACCAGAAAAGTAGACTCATTTTTTTTACATTTGATGACTAGGTTTGAAACTTTCCTTCTTTTTTATAAATAGAATTTCCTAATAAATGGTAATTTTTGCGGCAGGTGGTTAGGTGCACCTGAATTCAGCCAGCTAGTACACTTTTTGTATTCATAAGAAATTGAAATATGATATAATAAGAAGATTGGACAGGACAATAGAAGACTTAGGCTCAAACCCTGGCTATGCGCTGTGTATCCTTGGACAAGTGACTTTAATTGAGACATTAGTTTTCTCAACTACAAAATGAAGGAATTGAGCTACTTCAATCATACTGTCTCTTTTAACCCTAGGATTCTGTGATTCTTAATGGAAAAATATGATAGCCTGAGCAGGAGGTCTCATCTCCATTTTTCTAAAAAGGACTTATGATACATTTTAGTATTTCTTATGACATTATTTAAATATTAATAAAAGAGTTACTCCATGGGGAAAATATAACTGATAAGCCACATAAGATTTGCATTACTTAGTTTGATTTTAAGACACTGATGTAGGAGAATTCATTATTTATAGAAAAGATTTCATTAATAGATGGCTAACATCTTGGAATTCATATCATGTTTCTCCATTTGGCCAGCCTTCCTGAGTTTATTATTGGGCTAGATTTATTGTGCAGAAGGGTACTAGTGTCCACTTTGGTATTCAGTAGAGTTGAGATATCTTATTATATTCCCAACCATTTTCTCCTCAATCCAGAAATATCCCTGGCTCAAGGACTGGAGGGCAGAATCATCACCAGCAAGTCATTAGAAAATCTATGCACCATGGGAAAAAATTTTGCTGTCTCAGCCATGCTTCTCTCACGCAATTTTTTGAAAAAGTGTTAGAGTACATAGATCAGAAAGGGGGTTGCTGGCATTTCATTCCTTAGAGATTCACTCTTGCAAAGTAGAATGATAAGATTTTAGACCAGGAAAAGACACATCCTTATTTCACAGATCAGGCAACAGAGGCCCAAAAAGAAATAACCTGAGCAAGTTCATTCAGCTTGTTAGAGAACTAGCATTAAACATAAGACTTCTCAATATCAATTCAGTACTTTTTCTACTATCTTGTTTGTGATGACAGACAGACAACTTGGTACAGTGGAAAGAGCATCAGGCTTATTAGAGTCAGAAGATCTGGATTTGAATCTTAGCCCTGCTTAATACCAATGGAGGCATGAGCATGTCTCTTCATCTCTCCTGGTCTCAGTTTCCTCATCTGTAAATTGGTGCAGTAGATGACCTCCAAAGTCACTTCCAGCTCAACATGTATGGCCGTGACATCACACCTCATTGCGCAGCAACTTTTCTTCCCTTTTTATCTAGACACTGACCACTATAAATGGGGTAGACACTGACCAAGTTACTATTCAGTTGCCTTTGTTTCTACATGAGGATTTGGTTGAAAAACAAATAAAAAAGGGTTGGAGAGAAATTTTCAAATTAATTTGTTGGATATGTGATAAAAACGGATAATTCCTGCTGCTATGGAAGCTGAGGCTGGTGGATCCAATGAGTTTGGGAGTTTTGAGCCTTAGCAGGACTAAAGCTGATTGGATATTTATAGTTAAGTCTGGCGAGCATCTGAGAGAGAGGAACCACTAGACTGGCTAAGTAGGGACAATCAGACCCAGGTCAGAAATGAAGCAGGCCAAAACTTCTGGGATAGTAGTGGGATCAGGACTGTGAGTGGCTACTACATTTCCAGCCTGGGATATATATGGAGATCCATTCTTGAATAAAGCAAAACTATAAATTAATTCTATGTGACTTAGTATAACATGACATTAATATTTTCATAAAAAAGCAATTCTTTTTCATCTCATATAAAACAGGACACATTTCTAGGACATCTTTCAATTGAAGAGTAAATAGTACAGAATTGAGAACAAATTCATAAAATCACAGAATTCTAGTTAGAAAGGATCTCTGTGGTCTTTTACTAGAACTTGTACTTGAACAATAACCTTCTCAACAAAATGAGTGGTTATCCAGCCAAAGCAACCCATAACACTTTTGGGAGAATCTAATTTTTGTTAGGAAGTTTTTCTCTAACTTGAAGCTCTGATCTGCCTCTTTGTACCTTCTGTCTTTGCTCCTACTCCAAACCTCTGAAAGAAAATAGAAAAAGTTGAGTTTCATTCAAGTATTTCAAATCAGTTATCATTTTCCCTTTCCCTTCAGTAAGTAAAAGACCTCCATGTCTTTCAGTAAGGCATGTTTAAAGCCTGTTTCTATCCTGGTTGCTTTCCTTTGGATGCTCCCCAGCTTTTTAATGTCCTTTCTAAAGTGTGGCTTTCAGGTCAGGACAGTACACAGGAACACATAGCTAAAACGATCATTAATACTGTCTATAGCAAAGGGTGGAACATTACAAAGATCTTTCTATTCTCTGCTGTCAAACAAAATTATTAATATTTCCACAGGATGTAATAATATTCCTCCGAATTCCCATCATACTGCTAACTTTTCCAGGCAATATGGTTCATGACTAGGGTACAGCTGTTTCTTTGTCATACAGATTGTCCCCAGTTCTTATTCAGCGATTCAGTCATTATGTCCCATGGTGTTAAACATTCTCAATGGACCTTTAACATAACGGGGATAGTCTGTGGTAACTTCCCAAGGTCTATAAAAGTCCAGCTATTTAAAAATGAACACTCTTACCCAAATGAAGCTAATTGTGAGAAAACGACCAATGACAGGCTGCCATTTTTTTTGGTCATTTTTCTTTTGGAGTATTTATTTAGTATTTAATTCTTCCTCAGTTACATGTAAATGCAATTTTTAACATTTGTTTGTAAAAATTTGAGTTCCAAATTCTCTCCTTCCCTCCCTCCTCCCACCCCCTCATTGAGAAGATAAGCAATTCCATATAGGTTTTATATGTGTAGTCATGCAAAACATATCCATAATAGTTATGCTGTGAAAGAAAACACAGATAAAAAAAACCAAGAAAATAAAGAAAGTTTTAAAAAAGTATACTTCAATCTTTATTCAGATACTACCTGAGGATGGATAGCATTTGAATTTTTATATTGGGAGAATAGCTAAGCCATTCACAGCTGATCATCTTGCAATATTGCTATTACTTTATACCCAGTATATTTCACTTTGCATTAACCCATGTAAGTCTTTCTGGGTTTTCCTGAGAGTATCCTGCTCACCATTTCTTATAGTACAATAGTATTTCATCATAATTACATACCACAACTTGTTCAGTCCTTCTCCAATTGATGGACATCTCTCCAGTTTTTAATTCTTTACTCCCAGAAAAGAGCTGCTAAAAATTTATTTTGTATATACAGGTCCTTTTCCTTCTTAAAAATCTCTTTAGGGATACAGACCTAGTAGTGGTATTGCTAGGTCAAAGTGCATGCATGGTTTTGTAGCCACACCTCCCCCTCTTCCCCTGTATTGTAAAAGCTTTTTCTTGCCTCTTTTATGTGAGATAATTTACCCCATTCTACCTCTCCCTTTCCTCTCTCACACCTTAATTTTATTTTTTAAATGCCATCCCTTCATATTCAACTCACATCTATGCCCTTTGTCAATGTATGCCCCTTTTAACTATCCTAATAATGACAAAGGTCTTATGAGTTAGAAATATCATCTTCCCATGTAGGGATGAAAACAGTTTTACCTTATTAAGTCTATTATTATTTCCCTTTCCTGTTTACCTTTCTATGCTTCTCTTGAGTCTTGTACTTGAAAGTCAGATTTTCTATTCAACTCTGGTCTTTTCATCACAAATGCTTAAAAGTCCTTTATCTCATTGAATTTCCTTTTCTCCCCCCCCAAAAAAAGATTATATTCAGTTTCATTGGGTAAGTGATTCTGGGTTGTAATCCTACCTCCTTTGCCCTCTGGAATATAATATTCCAAGCCTTCTCCTTTAATGTAGAAGCTCCTAAATCTTGCGTTATCTTGGCTGTGGCTCCACCATAATTGAATTATTTCTTTCTGGCTGCTTTGCTATATTTTCTCCTTGACCTGGGAACTCTGGAATTTGGCTATAATACTCATGGCAGTTTTCATTTGGGGATCTCTTTCAGGAGGTGATCAGTGGATTCTTCCCATTTCTATTTTACCCTCTGGTTCTAGAATATCAGGGCAGTTTCCCCTGATAATTTCTTGAAAGATGATATTTAGGTTCTTTTTTTTTATCATGGCCTTCAGGTAGTTCAACAATTTTAAAATTATCTGTCCTGGATTTATTATCCAGGTCGGTTGTTTTTCTAATTAGCCATTTTACATTGTCTTCTATTTTTTTTCATTCTTTTCACTTTGTTTTATTTTTTCTGGGTTTCTCATTAAGTCATTAGCTTCCATTTGCTCCATTCTAATTTTTAAGCAATTTTTTTCTTCAGTGAACTTTTGGATCTCCTTTTCCATTTGGCCAAATCTGATTTTTTTTTTCTTTTTTGGAGGTGGGAAGGCAGGGCAGTTGGGGTTAAGTGACTTGCCCAAGATCACACAGCTAATAAGTGTTAAGTGTCTGAGGCTGGATTTGAACTCAGGTCCTCCTGACTCCAGGGCCAGTGCTCTATTTACTGCACCACCTAGCTGCCCCCAATTCTGCTTTCTAAAGCATTCTTCTCCTCATTGAATTTTTGTGCCTCTTTTGCCATTTGACCTAGTCTGTTTTTTAAGCTGTTATTTTCCTAAGCATTTTTGTATGTGTGTCTCCTTTACTAAGCTGTTGACTCTTTTTCTTGTGATTTTCTCACATCACTCTCATTCTATTCCTAATTTTTCCTATGCCTCTTCTCATGGAATTTCAAAATCCTTTTTGAGCTCTTCCATGGCATGTGACCAATTTATATTTTTCTTGGAGGCTTTGGATATAGGAGCTTTGACTTTGCTATCTTCTGAATTTGTGTTTTGATCTTCCTTGTCACCATAATAACTTTTCTATAGTCAGAGATTTTTTCTGTTATTTGCCCATTTTCTCAGCCTCTTACTTAACTTTTAAATGTTTGTCAAAGTAGGGCTCTTCTTCCATGGTAGAGGAGTTTTGTGCAACTATTTTCAGAGATACTTCTATGGACCTATGAGTTTTCAGTACGTCCAAGGTGGTATGATATAAGGAGAAGTGTTTCCTACTTTTCTGGCCTGTGCTCTGGTCTGCTAGGGACCACAAGAACTCTTTTCTTCCTTGGAACTGTGAGGAAGGTCCCCCATCCACTGCTGCCACAAGCTCTGCTATGCTAGTGCCCCTTCTAGTCCTGGGACTGCAACTCAGGACTGGGACCCAAATCCAAGCATTGGCAAAGCAATGACCTCCTGCCTCATTGCTAGCAAAGAGACCACTATAATCTCCTTCTAACCAGTTGTTAAACCCTCTCACTTTCTGTGAAATGGGAGGTCTGGAAACAGCCCCTGCCACTACCTGTTACTGAATCACTCACTCACAAGGCC
>CM053595.1:185349149-185361114 GCA_028646575.1 Pseudocheirus occidentalis | reverse complement strand
AGAGCTTCTGATTTCATTAACATTACAAGTATAAGAAGGAAAAAAAGGAACTAAAATTACCAAAGATCTTAGGCGGGAGAATATACAATTTAAACTCTTGAACAGAAGCAGATAAACTAACGAAGAAGATATTAATAACAGAAGGGAAGATGGTCTCCAGATCACCTAATCATATTCAAGTATTTCTGAATAAATATTGCAAGACAAAGGAAAATTAATCAAGACCTGATGAAGTAGAGTAATGGAGTGGATAAAAAATAAAAAACATAAAATGTTGTTTACAAGAAATACACCTAAAATTCAAAGATATATACAGAATAAAAATGAGATTCTGAAACAAAACTTATTATGCATCAGGAAAATTTTAAAAATTAAGAATTGCAATCATGCTATCAAACAAAGCAAAACCAAAAATTTACAACATAAAAAAAGATTTAAAATTTTCATTATGTTGAGGAGAACCATACCAAAACACAAAAGACATATATTAAAATAGGAAAAAGAAAAATTTAATTAATTGAGCATGTATTTTTTTAAATTACCAAGCTAACAAATAAACTTGAAAAAAAAAAATAAGCACACAAGGAGAGATACTGAAAATTAAAGAACAAATAGATCCACTGGAAATGAAAAAAACCTATAGAAGATAACCAAAACAAAAATCTTTGAAAAAACTAATACAAAATGATAAACTTTTAGCCAACCCTATTAGAAAGATGAGTGCATAAAAAAAAATTCAACGGAAATAGCAAATAAGGTAAAATTACAACAAAAACAAAGGCATTTTAAAACATTTGCTAAGAGAACCTATTGTGCAGAGCTTAACACTAGCATAATTGAGAATAAAGAAAAATAGAACAACTTCAAATCAAAATATAAAACAACCAAACTAACAATACCAAGTAGAGATTTTAAGTAATCCAATTTAGGAAAAGGAAATAGATCTAACTCTAAAGGTACTATCAAAGAAAGAATCTCCCTCCGGATGTTGATAAGAATGACAAAAGAATTCTACTAAACTTCTAAGGAACAATTAGTATCAATACTTGACAAATTATTCTCAAAAACTGAGAAAGAAAACACTCTAACAGATACTTATAAGAGATAAATATAGTCATAATATCCAAACTATGGAAGAAACAAAAGGGAAAAAATAAAGAACTATGATATTAATGAATATCAACACATTTTCTTAAACTAAGATCTTTTCATACTATAGCAATTCATCCAAAATCACTCATTATGACCAAGATAGATTTATGCCAGGGATGCAAGGATAGTTCAACATTAGGAAAACAATTAAATAATTATGTTAAAACAAGAACAAAATATTGATCTCAGTACATAGAAAAGGTCTTTGGCAAAGCAAGACATTCATTTGCTGTTCAAAAATATAGACATTGATATTATAAAGGCATAAAATATGGATATAATATTCTTTAAAAAGTATATATCTATACCAAAAGAAAGCATTATATGAAATGGGGATACACTAGAAGATTCACTAACAAATTTAAGAGTAATGAAATAATGCTTGCTCTCACCATTGTTATAGTTTTGAAATGTCAGCAATAGCAATAAGACAAGAGATAGAAATGAAAGGTATAAAGGTAGAGAAAGAGGAGCCAAAATAATCTTTTTTCACTGATAGTTTAGTTAGAAAATCCTGAAAAATCATTGAAGATAGTAATTGAGATAATAGCTTTGGTAAAGTTTGAGGGTACAAAATAAAGTCACAAAAATGAATGGCATTCCTGTTTAATGTTAACAAAGTCCAAGAGGTAATTATAGAAAAGGAAACCTTGTTAAAAAGAAAAAAAAAACTACCAAGTGAATAATATATTTGGGGTTGAATCTAATGAAGCATTCATGATACAATTTCTACTATACTTCTCTTTAAGGAAATAAGCAATAACTTAAAAATAAGGAGGAATTTTCAGTGATAATAAAACAGTATAATAAAAATGATAATGCCCACATTAATTTAGTTTTAATGTTACATAAATCATACTATCAAAGGGATACTTTTAGAACTTGATAAAAAAAATAAAAATCCATGATGGAAAACAAATGATCTAGAATATTGACAAAAGTAATTTAAAAGGTAGTCAGTGATACCTCCAGTAATGAAAAATGGGAAATGGCAGTCCTGAAAACCATTTGGTATTGGTTAAAAAAATTAGAGAAGTCCTTCAAAGAAACCAATTAGACAAAGCAGAACCAGAAACATTGGAACTCGACAACCAACTTTTCTATAAACTAGGAAACATGAATTACTTAAGAAAGAACTTCCTATTTAATAAGAACTGCTGGTAAAAATGGAAGCCACTTTGGTATCAAGACCATTTGGATGGTCTTAGACTATCATCTTATTTCAAAACAAATTCAAAACAGATCTTAATATTAAATATCACATCAGAAACACCTTGCAGAGGTTCAGGTCATATGCCTTACGTAGGGAGGAGATGTATTATTAACTTAAGGACAGAGGCAATTCCAAAGTTAAAACATAACTTTGGTTACATGAAACTGAAAACATGTTTAAATACTAATACACCTTGGAGAAATGGAATACACACAACACATATATTTATATAAACATATGCATACATATACATATACATAGATGTAACCAAAAACTATTCCCCAATAAAGAAGTTGCCAATAGATGTGAACCCACAGTTCTCAAAAGAACTTCAAAGTATTAACAATCATATGAAGGATTGCTCCAATGACTAATAATAGGATAAATGAAAATGAAAACAAACCTAAAGTTTCATATTACAACCAGCAAATTAGCAAAAATGACAAAAATTGGACTAGTAAATGTATTATACATTTGTGGACACATTATATATATGTGGACACATAGGAACACTAGTGAATTTTTGGTGGAGTTATTAATCTGATAATCATTTTGGAGAGCAGTGTGGAATTATGTAAATTACACTGACTAAAATGTCTATGCTCTTTAGTCCAGAGATTCCACTTCTAGGCTTCTTATCCAAGTTGATACTTTATAAAAGAAAGTCTTCATGTATCTCAAAATAAACATAGAAGCAATTTTGTTATAGGAAATAATTTGAAAGAAAGTAAATGTCTATTGATTCAGGAATGGTTAAATAAGTTATGGAACATGAATGTAACAGAATATTACTGTGCTGATGCACATGATGAATACGGAGAAGTAGGAAAAGATCTGATGCAAAATGAAAGTAAAGAGAACCAAGAAAACAATCTATGCAATGACTACAACATTGTAAATAGAAAGCACAACAAAAAATCAAAACTGAATGTTAAAAAAAAATCATAAAGAACAAGCACGATGATAAAGAAGAGATATGAGAAGACATTTCTCATCCCTTTCCTCAAAGGTGGGAAGTCCATAGTTATGGAACATTGCACACATCTTTAGACTTTACATTTATCAATCAATTTTGTTATCTTTTCTCTTCCTCTTTCTTTAAAAATATTATCTTTATGTGCATGACTGTGGGGCAGAGGAAAAGAGGAATACTAGGTAAAATTCTGTCGATGTAAAAAAGAAGAGATAAACATATTTTTAAAAATTTTAATGGAAGGAATCAGAGAAGGGGTGAGGGGAAACTGAGTAACAAAGGATAGTGTCACCCCTAAAGATCCATTTAGTTAATTCACTCAGTTTTGGAACTTCTTCCTTGGTATTGAATCCCTTTAATTTATGGCTGAGGAGCTTCCATCTTATCGAGTTCACTACATCTAGCCAAATGTAGACCAGCTTACTAGATCATGTTTCACATTCTATCCATGCCATCTAGCCCTCTACTCTGCTACTACTGCTCGGGTTCTCTCTTCTTGGACTAGCACCCTCTCCACTAGTGGATACCCCCTCATCCTGGTGCTGTTTTCTTGATTGGTGCCTGAATGAGTGTTGCAGCTTTATTTCATTCCAGACCAGACCTTTAGACCATATCCCATAATCTATGTGGTCATTTTCCCAGGTCATCTGGCCATATGTCATTCTACTACTTCTGTACCCTCTCCCTTTTCCCAGTCTCTTTCAGCAATAACATCAATACTACCATTCTTTTTGGAATGGCCATTCCAATTGAACGTCTTCTTGGTAAATCACAATACTAACAGCTAGCATTTATATAGTGTTTTAAGGTTAGCAAAGCACTTTACATATGGTATGATATTTAATCACCTCAACAAATCAGTGAAGTAAGGGCTGTAATTATTGGGTTTTGAGATGAGCCTCAAATCCAGAGACATTTGAGCTTATGTTTGTTTCAAGATACATAATATTTCTCAAATACTCAGTTGACCTGCCTGGTTTCAATTCCAAATAACAAGATGCCCCTCCCAGGCTAAACTGGTCTCTACTAAACTTACCACCAAACTGTTAACTCAGGCTTTGACTGGCCCCACCTCCCTCAGCCTCCTTTTCCCTCTGATTGGAGGGCTGAAGGGTAGAGTACTAAACTCTTCCCAATACCTTCTGTTATAAAGGGCAGAAACTGGAATCAGCACACTCCATTTTGCTTCTGTTGCCCTCCCTGGTTTCAACTCTACTAATACACCTGGTGTCTGGCATCCCCCTTTCTTTCCTGCCTCCTTTTATGTGTTGTCTCCACTTTAGAATATAAGCTCCTTGAGGGAAGGGACAGACTGTCTTTTTATCAGCTGTCTTCTCTGTGCTTAGCACAGTTCCTGGTGCATAGTATGCACTTAATAAAAGTTCATTGGATACAGCTAAGTGACTCTGGGCAAATCACTAAACCTGAATGCTGTAGGCAACTCTCTAAGACTCTAACTCATAGAAAAGGTGTTAATTTTCCTTGGTAGAGGGAGTTTACCCACCCATGAGTTACCTGAAGCTTTGAAATTAAAGGTCCAATTCTTATTCCTATGAGTTAATGAAATTAGCATTGGGTTTCTGGACTTCCTCTTTGTTGTCAGTTATCATTATCCCACTTTCCAGGCAAAACAGCTATTCTTTTTTATTTTTTTTATCCTTATTTTGTCTTCTAAGATAATTATAAAATAAACAAAAGTTTTTGGTTGCTCTTAGCTCTCTTACCAGCCTTGGTTAATTTTAAGCTTTAGCATTCCTAATAGTATTTTTAAAGGACTGTGTCATACTGAAATATTTCTTGATCTATATTTGATTTCATGTCTCATCACTCCCATATTCTGATGAAAACTGGCCTGATGATAAGGAGGCCTAGAATGAACTACTACTAAGGTCCTTTTTGTCCTTTGTTCCTTTAGGGCATGACAAATCACTAAAAGTACTTTGCATGGATTGAAATGTAGGAGGAACGGCATTATCAGTTCTTTCCAGTTTTATTTAATATAATTCTTCTGCATGCACTCTTTACTCAAAGTGACCTAATATTGTGGTTTTCAAGATTATATGTGTATATACATATATTTGTAAATCTGTTGTGCAGAGAATAAGAGCTAGCTGAGACTTGGGTTCAAGGTAAATTTAGGTGTGGATTTATTAAGCAAGTGTGCAACTAAGAAAGTGTTCACTCAAATTGGTATGTCCACTGAAGGTAGGACCGTTGCTTAAAAAGGCTAAAACCACAAAAACTACAATCAGGGAGGGGAGCTAGCAGAAGCCGTGATATACAGAAGCAAAGGAGAGTGACTGGTTAGATCTATAGTCCAGGGCTAATTTGGGAGTATGGCGCGAGTACAAGGGTGCAACCTTCCTGTGACATGGGGGTCCCTCCTAGCACAGGGTGGAGGGCACAGAGTGGAGGGTCATAGTCAGCTTCCCAGATCAGGGTGGAGGGGTCATTGGGTAAGGGGGACTGGAATTCCCCAGAACAGGCCAGGGTCATGTTCTGGGCAAAGGGTGTGGGGACCCTGCTTGGTTAGCAGAACAGAACAGGGTGGTCTCTATATAAAATAGTCTTACACCATAACCTTAGGCTGAACCTTGTACAATATGCTCATTCAGGAAGAATAAATAGAATGCCGATTTGAGGAAGGAGGGGATTATGGAACTAAGCCTTGGGCAATTACCCAGTACTATGCCTTCTAAGCTGTTTCAAGCTATTACAGGGTGTAGGATAGAGACAAAGACAAGAATATAAAGGGGCTTAATGGTGGGCCACAAATCAGGTGATATGTAGTGACCTGGGATTTGGGTTTGGGTACAACAAATTAATCAGCAAATTATAGCTAGTTGGACACTCGCAAATTCATCATGATCTGGCATTGGCATTTATAGTGAGAAGGGAAAATCAACAGTTTAAGCAATTTTCTAGCCCAAGCATATTACCCAATTTTTGTTTGAAATATAAAGGCAATTCCTCATACACAGTATTCCATCTTCAACCTCTGTGATCAGCCTTGGAATGCACTCCCTCCGGTCTTCTTAGAATACCTTGTTACCTTCAAAAAACAGTCCACCACCACCTTTCACCAGAAGCATATGGCAATTGTCCTGGATGCTACTGCCTCCCTTACCCAAAAAGCAATATTGCATTGATTTGGTTATATATTTTGTAAAATTTTTATAGGTACTTGCTTTTTCTTAGAGGGCAGGAATTGTTCCTTTTTGACATTTGTATATTCACCACCTAGAATGTCATAAATATTGATTGCTGCCTAAAAATATTTGAGAAAAAATTGGGATTTCCATGTGGCATAGTAGAGGGAGCATGGAACCTTGAGTCAGGAAATCTGGGCTCCAGTACTTAGTAGCTGCATAACTATGCATAAGTAAGTTTGCAGCTCTGGACCTCATTCTCTTCCTCTGTAAAATGCTGTTAAAGACCTTAGTTTAAAAAGGCCAAGGTCTCCCACTGCATCCAGGGCCATCTCCAGTCATCCTGATCTATCTCTTACCACTGGACCCAGGTGGCTCTGAAGGAGAAAGTGAGGCTGGTAACTTTGCATAACATTCCCTCACTTAAATCCAATTCATGTGAAAGTCATGGCATCAATTTTCTTATAACATGGTCCTCTTTGATAAAGAAAGGAAAACAGCAACCTGTGAGTAGTCCAAGTTGCCCTACTGAGAACCCTACTGGTTAATTCCAGTTGGGCAGCTGTAATGGCAAGCAAAGAAGAACTTAGCACCTTGTTTCAGCTATTTCATTATTTAGCATCTTGTTTCATTTCAAGTTTCTTTTGAGTCTTGCCCATGATTGTATCAAGTCTTTTTTTAAGAAACAAAAATTGTGAAACCCACAGTGGGAAGAACTTGCTGATGCAGCAGGAAGTGGTAGAACAGAGAGGTGCTAATGACCATATATAAGGGGAAGTGACAGTGGAGAAAGAGCAGAACTGAAAAGGGGATCAGTTATGGAGGCCAGACACTCTGTTTGTTCTGTTTGTGATACTTTGTACAGAAGTCCTGGGACCTTACTGGAAGTCTTGAAAGAGGATTTTCTTGTCTGTTTACAGAAGTCCTGGAGGAGGATTTCAGAGGCCCTAGGACTATACTTACAGTTTGTGTTTATTTCTTAGACCTTATTTATGGGTCTATGTTGATTTCACAGGCAGAAAGTGAATTAACGATGGTGCCAGCAATGTGAATGAATGTTATTGTGGCTCTGTTAAGCTTTGTATTCCCAGAAACAGAAACTGTGAAGGACTTGAGGTGGACTGGACACTGTGAACTTCAATTTGGAACTGGAAGAGAAGCTGGACAAGGAGCTGAGAGCTGCCTACCTGTGAATCCAGGTGATAATTGGATAGATTTAGGCAGGTGTTGGACACATGGAAGAGGAACCATGGAATCTGGGAGCCAGCCTTGAGTCAAGATGAAAAGACCTCTCCTTAGGAACTTAATGCTGACTGAGAAGATGATGATTTACTGTGGCCTAGGTGTGGGAGAACTTTGTAATCTTGTACCTTATACCTCTTAAATGATTTAGTTAAAGATAATTGGAAACTAGTCTCCAATCAAGAAGAAAGGAGACTTTTTTGACTGAGAGATTAAGACAATGTGACCCAGGAGTGGAGAACTTTGAACTTTGTACTTTGTATCCCTTAAGAAAGTTTGCTCCTTAAAGATGATTGAGTAAAGGACTTAATGAATGATATCTTTTGCTTAAAACTACGTGGTCACTTTAGTGAAAACTATGTGGTCACTTTAGTGATAAGTTGTTATGTTATAACATTGTGAAAGCTGTACTTTGGTTTCTGTCAATGTTTTGCTTTAATTACTGCTGAATAGAGAGTTCACTATACTATGTGATCAGGACCTTGAAGCTATTTACAGAAGCAACAGAAGCAGTCCTCTGGAAAGCTGCACGTGCTTGGCTTTATGATAGCACAGCTTCCTCCCTCTTTCCTTCCTTCCTTCCTTCTTTCCTTCCATCCTTTCTTCCTTCCTTCCTTCTTTCCTTCCTTCCTTCCTTCCTTCCTTCCTTCTTTCCTTCCTTCCTTCCTTCCTTCCTTCCTTCTTTCCTTCCTTCTTTCCTTCCTTCCTTCCTTCCTTTTTTCCTTCCTTCCTTCCTTCTTTCCTTCCTTCTTTCCTGCCTTCCTTCTTTCCTGCCATCATTCTTTTCTTCCTTCTTCCTTTCCTTCCTTTTCCTCCCCTCTCCCCTCCACTTCCCTTCCCTTCTCTTCTTCTCCCTTTGTCTGCATAGGGTATCATGCTCTTACCGGAAGGTACTCTGCCCAAAGAAATGTAAATTCTGATGGCTGGAATCTAGCACGATATCTTGGAGTTTGCAGGCTAGATTTATTTCTTAAAGACAACACCTTAAACCCAATTCATTTCAACTCTCATTAATTAACCAACAATAGGTCCCAACCCAGACCTTACTCAGTGGTCATTGTTTGGGTCCTGATGGCTCAGAGTGGATATAAATAATAATTGTTTCTGTTTTGGCAAGAAATCATGAGGATCTTCCCCTCCCAGATTAATTTATTTTATTAGGTAAAAGGGTCCATACCTTGGATCATTCCTTATCAGCCTTAATTACCGAATGGGCACTGCCTCAGTGAAAGTAAGAACTTGGAAAGAGGGGTGTTCAGGTGGCACAGTGAGTAGAGCACTGTCCCTGGAGTCAGGAGGACCTGTGTTCAAATCTAGCCTCAGACACTTGACACACTTACTAGCTGTGTGACTTTGGGCAAGTCACTTAACCCCAATTGCCCTCCAAAAAAGCAAAAAACAAGCAAAAAAAAAAAGAACTTGGAAAGACCTTAGCTTAAAAAGGCCAGTCTCTAAGTGCATCCAGGGTCATCTCCAGTCATAATGATTTATATCTTGCCACTGGACCCAGATGGCTCTGGAGGAGAAAGTGAGACTGGGTACTTTGTACAGCTCTCACTTAAACCTAATTCACTTGCATGTTGTGGCATCACCTTCCTGGTGTTATGGTCCTATTCCAGAAGAAAGGATAAACAAGAACAGCAACTCAAATTGGCCTGGTAGCTCTTCTCCATATGCAACATTTCATTGTAATTCTATATGTCTCTCTCTCTTTTTGTGTCCTTCCTACATTCCCTCTTATATCATCTGGCAGTTTAGGGCTTAAAATGATTGATTGTCTTTTGTCTCTAATCCTAAATCTCTCTACCTGTTGACTTCATTGTTTTGCATAGTGCCTGGAACATACATGATACATGCTTACTAAAAGTTTTTTGACTGACTGTCTACAAACATGCACTGTCCTTAAAAAAAATCAACCCTTTACTTGATCTCAAAACCCTGTAGACTGTGTATTTCTGTATTTCTATATATTTCTATATTCTATATATTTCTATATATTCTGTATTTCTATATATTTCTATATTCTGTATTTCTCCTCTCATAGCCAATATAAAAAGTTGTTTATAATCATTCTCCCCACTTCCTCTTTTCTCCTTCATTTTTTGACCCTGTAAAAACCAGCTTTCAACCTCATTCCTCAACTCTTTTGTAAAGTTACCAATGGCTCATAATTACTAAATTTGATGGTCTCGTCCTTCTTGACCTTTATGCTATTGATCACTTCCTCCTCCTGAAAACTCTTTCCTTTCTAAGTTCTTGTGATGCTACTCTTACTCTTTCTGTATTTTGCCCATGGTCACATAACTAGAAATTATCAGAGATTGGACTGCTTAAAAGTGACATGATCTGCCTCTAGAAGTAGTAATTTAATCTTCTGTTTAGGTGTCAAGCAGAGGCTTGACATCCACTTTGCAGATATGTTCCAGTAAGGATACCTTTAGTGTATGGATTGGATGAAATGGCCCCTGAGGTACCTTATAACTTTCAAATTTTATGACTCTGTTTTATTTTTCTAGTATGGTTAACAAATGGACAAATGTAGAGTCAAGTGATGAATGCTTTCCATGAGTTATTGAAGTAAAAATGTGCCCACTATCCAAAATGTCTTCTTTTGCCCATTTCATTCTGTGCTCACCTAATTTATTCTACAATATTTTTGTTTTTATGCATGACTAATTTCATATTACTGAATCATGAATTGGATATATGCAGTCTTCACATATTCAATAGAATGTTCACATCCTACATTCAGTCAATAATATTGAACATTATATATAAAGGGTTTTTTGTTTTTTTTTTAATTCCCCTCTGTTACGATCCTCAACCAATATTTCCTCCTATAAGATTTTTCAGCCAACATCTCAACTTTCTCCTTGTGAAATTTACAAAGTCTTATGGTTTGAAAGTCCTGTGTACTGAGTTGGTTTTTACTTAAACCTACAGAATAATCATCCCATGTCTTTTCAACCCTTTTTTAGACAATAGAAATATCATTATAAGTGGAGGGGTTGTTATCTGTTGCTCCCAGAAGAAATAATTCTTTTAGATAGACTTAAGTATTTCATTAAGTGCAAAAGCAATATACATTTAGGAAAGAATTAAGCGTCTACTTCTGCAATACATTTTAGTGACTGCAGAAATTATTCTGTAGAAATTAAATTTTTCCTCCTTCCTCTTATCATTTAATAGCTTGCTTTGAAGTACACACAGCCAAAATGAAGATATGCTTTCTGACCAGTGGGTTTATATGGCTTGGAGAAGGGCTGTATATACCCATTTCATCAAATCCCATGTCTTAGCATTTCTCTTTACCGAAGCTTTTACCATATCCATATCAAACTATGAATTGAAAAATAAATGGTCTCTGGGGTTGAGTGACCTAGCAAACAACCGATGTGTAAAACTTGCAGAGCCATACACTTTCCTGAATTGTCTCTCAGAATTGTTTAATGAGATTGAGTCAGTAATTAACTTTTTTCCAATTATCATTTCTCTAATTCAAGATTAAGCTACTGAATGCCAAAGAGAGGTCTACAAATTATTTAGGAGGTCAATGAAAATATGACCAGGGTTTTAATAATGGAGAGAAAATTTTCTTAATTCCTTTGCCATATCCCCTTTCAACTGCATGTGTTAGCCCTGGGCATTTACATTACCCCCCCCCAATATACATATGTATATATATGCATATGTTTAGATATATATATTCATATGTTTATATATATGTATATGTGTATGCATGTTATATGTATGTCTGTTTTTATATATATATATAACATAGCTTTTCTTTTACCCAATAAGAATAAACAAAATAATTTCCCTTTTTCATTGAAACAAGAATGAGAATTTTTAATAAATGTTTAGTTTGCTTGTTTCAGTCTTCTTGATCTAGGATTTAACCAATTGAATTTCACTGCCTGTCTCTGTATTGGATGCTGAGACGAGATTGAATTGGTTACACATTATTGTTGAAGGTTCAGTTGGAAATAAATCTTTAGTTCCAGTGGATTCAGATTTTCAATCAGTCACTTCTGAGGCATTTCTAGTGATTTCTTGAAGGACTTTGGAATAATTTAAATATACCTTATTTTTAACTATCATAATTCTTTCAAGAGACTTTCAAAGGCAGTCTCATCTGTAAAATGATGGTGTTGGACTAGGTGATCTCTACAAGTTTCCAAAATTAATTCTTTCCTGTTTGGTTTAGGATTTGAATACCATGAGTTAGTTTTTCTA
>CM053595.1:185280065-185348649 GCA_028646575.1 Pseudocheirus occidentalis | reverse complement strand
TTTGTCTGGGCTCATATTTTCTGGGTGTTTAGGGTGGCAATGTGGGAGCTGCGGGACCTTGCTGCTTCTACGCCGCCATCTTGGCTCTAGAAAGATCTTTTGGAGGGCATCCAATTCAATTCATGCTCTACAGACTGTCCCTACAGTGACATCTGATAAGAGGTCATCCAGGCTTTGCTATGATAATTGTAGCATAGAATAGGTATTATAGGCTGTGATAGAGAGTATAATAATTAAATCAACTATTATAATTGTTGCTACTATTTCTCAAAGCAGGCTCAACTTTGGGGTAGCTGTAGATGTTAGATAGTTTCTCCTGACATCATTATCTTTTGACTTCTCCTCATTGCTCTTGGTGCTGCTTCATCTCAGTGTGGTCCATTAAGTTTTACTTAGTTTTATGACCAAAGATTATGCTCTTTATCCTGGTCATTTGTCTCAGTAATGGACATATATGTTGTTCAAAAGGGGAGCAATTCCAAAATTTCTACTACTTGTGAAAGCAAGCCACTCTTCATTTTCCACAAGCTCTTCTGCTTGGTTTAGACTACAGGTACAATAACACTCCCCCTTCCACCTCACAATTTGAGGACCCTGGTGGTTCTCCCCTACTCTGGCTCTCCTACCCCTTTTCAAAGCCCTTTTGTATATTAAGTTTCCCCCATTAGATTGCAAGCTTCTTGAGAGCAGGGACTTTCTTTTTCTACTTGTATCCTCAGTACTTAGAATTATGCTTGGTACATAATAAGCACTTAATAAATGTTCATTGACCATTGACAAGCAGCAAGTTTGCAGCATATGCCCTGTTGATGAAGGGTCAGTAGCATCCTCTTTATATATGAAAGGCAATATTAGAACTATATGAGAAATTTTTCCACCTGTTTATGTTTGAAGGAGAGATTTAAATAGCAAATATGGTATTATAATTGTTTATGAATACAATAAAAATATCTTATTAGTTACGGGGTGCATTAGCTAATTTTATCATAAGAATAGTGAGTCATTAAAACACTCCCTCTCCTTACTTAGACAATTGCAAGTTGTCTCTTGTGTCTTAAATTCCTGTTAAATTCTTTGAATTTTACTAATTGCAGTAAAGTTGTATGCTAATTGCAGATTTCTGAGTACAATATAATGAACTACCTGATGACTTAGTGATGGAGAAAAATTAAAAATCTTTCCCACCATCACAGAATTTTCAGGGTTAGAAAGGATCCAAGGAACCATGTAGTCTAGTCCATGTCTATGCTATACAAGTGTTTGAATGCTTGTACCCTGACTCCTCTTCCCCTTGACATTTATTAACACTTTTTATTGTTGTTGATCATTTAGAATGTCCAGCTGTTTTTGTATGTGTCTGTGTTTTAAACAAAAACCTTTAAAGTATACCCTTAAAACAAATCTAGGGGCCTAGAGTGCAATGCAAAGCAATACATATAATTCAAGGGAACTGGGATATTTTAAGATAAACATAACCCTTTAAGGCATCCTATTGTTCATCTTTGAAACTTAGTGCTGTACCCTCCCCCTTTCTCCTGTCAATTACTTTTATCTTCCTTTGTCCGTATTCTTCCCGTCCTGGTGAGGGCCTCCCATCTCTCTCCCCTTCCAGTCTCAGTAGCGAAGGGATTGGTAAAGCGAATTTTTCACCAATGAAAGAAGGCAGTTGGCCAGGAAGAGGGGATGTCCTAATTAGGTCTTTAAAATCCTAGACCCGATCTTTGGGGCTCTCTCTCTCCTGGCCCAGCCTCACGGATCAACATCGGTAAGAAATCCGAGATGGGGCACCCCTTTCTTCCTAGGGGAAAGGGAATAAATTCCTCTTCTTATCTAATGTATCTCTGTGTTTACTTTTCTAATTAAATTAAGAATAATGGGTATTTTTTTTACCCCAAACATTAGTTATTTTTATTTTTACCTTTGGTTGTTTTTTTCTATTTGTCTGTAAGGAACTCCTTTATTACTTCTGTGACACATACTGGATTATTTTTGTTGCTAATTAGCATGTGCCCAGTGTTAAGACTAAAAGGAAATTAGCTAGTTTACCTAAAAGAAATAAAATGTACTCTGCTTCTCCTTTTTTTAAAAATTTATTTTCAGTAGGTTTTCATAGGCATTTGCTTCATTATTGCAGGACTGGATTTGCTGGAGTAGTGTTTCTGTGCTTATTAACTTGGGGAATTAGTATAACCCAAACGTCTTAAAGATTAGGACATTATTGAGTGTAGGTGAAGCTGGTAACTTGATGAAGCAATGAAAATTATTCTCTCATTATGAACTTTGTTTTTGAAGGAGTTTAATGAATGTTTATTGACTGACTAAAGCTGACCTTTTCTAAGAACTCATTCTTTAAAATTTAGGTAAGCCTTCCCCTGGGTATTTTATATATAGCCCTATCTGCACAAGTTGTTTCACTATTAGAATGCAAACTCCTTGGAAGCAGACACGGTTTTGCTTTTGTCTTTGTATCTCCAGCAGTTACCACAACAACAGTAAGCACTAAATAAATGTGGTTTTTTAAATAAATCTTTAGCAAAAGAATGTACATTAAATGCGGTCATCCTCTTCCTCACAGTCATCATAAGCATTTATGTAGTGCTTTAAGTTTTGTAAAGTGGTTTATAAATATTATTTCATTTTATCCTTACAGCAGCTTTGGGAAGTAGTTTACAGATAAGTAAACAGAGCTTGCCCAGGGCCATATAGATGGTAGATGTCTGAGGCTAGATTTGAACTCAGGGCTTCTCTGACTCCAAGTCCATTGTTCTTTCAACTGTCCTAAAAAAGAAGAGAGATAACTTGTTTGTTGCCCAGAGGTACAAGCCATATAAGGCATTATGTGCTTTTGAGAGAGTTTTAAAGGAAAAAAGTGTGGTCCTCTTGTTGAATCAGTAATCAAAATAACGGCAAAGAAAAAAATAAACATTTACTAAGCTCTTACTATATGGAGGGGCTTGTATTGGATATTATGGGAGGTAAATAGTTTAGATAAGTCAATTTCCTCTTGCAATTTACCTGGCAAAGAGGAAAGTAAGGTATTTCAGGTGTAGGGAACAGAGCAAAATAAAGCTATGAAAGAGAAAGGACATGAGGCATGTTCAGGGATGGGGTGGGAGGAGAATAATTGGTATTTGTCTGAAACAGAGATTGTGAAGGAATATAATAAGTTATAAGGCTAGAAGGTAAAGCAGTGCCAAATTATGTAGAAACTTGAAGACCAAAGGTTTTGTTTTTTTACTTTACTCAGTAGATACTAGGGAACCACATAATGATGTTGTTCTGGCTACATTATTATGGATGGATTGGAAGGAAAGGAGAAAAATGACCCTAAGTTTGCAAATAGGAAGGAATGGGAAACAAGCATTTATATACTAAGTGCTTGCAAATATTTACACTTATTTCATCCTCACAACATCTTTGGGATTATTATACTATTATTATTATTATTATTATTATTATTATTATTATTATTATTATTATCATTATCCCCACTATACAACTAGCAAGTACCTGAGACTCAATTTGAAATCAAATTTTCCTAACCCTAGGCCAAGCACTCTATCCATTGTGCCACCTGGTTGCTAGTGATGTGAGTTCAGGTGAATGGTGATTTTATGGATGATAATAGTAATATCAGAAGGAAAAGACCTATTTTAGGACATTTTGAGTATGAAATTCCAGTGGGATATTCAAGAGAAAAAGTTCTGTAAACAATTGTAAATGTAGGTCAGGAGCTTCAAAGAGGAATTGGAAGTGAATATAAGGATTTGGGGAGTTATCTGTGTAGATATGGTAGTGACTACTATGGAGTCGGAGGATGTAGGTTCAGATACCACCTCTGTCACCTCTGTTGTTTTTGACTTTTTAAGACTCTGTTTCCTCTTCTCTAAAATGAGGGGATTAGACTCGAAGGCCTCTAAGGTCCCTTTCAGCAGTAAATCTATGATTCTGTGATCAATTAGAATGAATGTGATTGTGAAGGGAGCCTATGGAGAAAAAAGTGTTTATAGGTAAAGTCAACTCATTATCATTAATTTCTCCTGAAATTAAATTCTCCTGAAAAGCAAATTCTCAAGCTCAGAGGAAGCAGTCAGGTGGTGCAGTGGATAGAACGCTAGACCTGGACTCATAGACCTGGGTTCAAATATGGTCCTAAACATTCATTAACTGTGACCCTGGACATGTCTCTTCTCTCTGCCTCAGTTTCCACATGTGCAAAAATGAGATAGTAGTATATGCTTCCAGGATTATGCAGATAAAATTAAATCATTATAATGCATTTTGCAAACCTCAAAGAGCTGTAAAAATAGTATCTCTTGTCATCATCATCATCATCATCATCATCATCAAATAGGAGTAGGGAAATCATCTGCTATGAGTTACCTACCTGGACATGGGAATCCCCATGATGGGAATAGCAAGAGTTCAGATAGTGGCTAGTGAAATATAAAGTGGAAGATCGGGGCCTGCGTGGGTGTCCTGGCAAGTGAAGTCAGAGTGGAGCAGGTGGACTGGGGACAATAGGAAGGGGCCAAGATTTATAAGAAAGTCAGTTGAAAAGTTGACAGTGTGAGTGAATGAGTAGGAGATTGTTGCATGACAGTGGAATTCCGAAGGCCCTTGTCCTAGCGGTAGGTACAATTCTTTGAAAAGGTGATGTCTAACTTATGACTGTGTTGTTGTTGTTCAGTTGTTCTCAATTATGTCTGACTCTTCATGACCCCATTTGAGGTTTTCTTGGCAAAGATACTGGAGTGCTTTGCCATTTCCTTCTCTAGCTTATTTTATAGATGAGGAAACTGAGGCAAACTGGATTAAGTGACTAGCCCAGGGTCGCACAGCTAGTAAATGTCTGAGGTCACATTTGAACTCAGGTCTTCCTGGCTCCAGGCTTTGTCCACTATAACACCTAGCTGCCCCTTGTGACCCTGTTGGTGTGTGGCTTTTGTTAAGTCAGAGAGAAGTTGATGGGCTTGAGGAGGTTGAAGAGTTTCAAGAGAATACAGCCCTCTAATTATTCTTTCTTGCTCTCTGGTGTGATTTTGAAATATAATTATATACAAATACTAAGTGCATATACAGTAGACAGTGTATATACTGTGCTTCAGTGCGTGTGATGTGTAATGCATATGCATACTTTGCCTTTCTGCAGCTGGGATTGTGCCTCAGCAAGCATTGGTTGCTTCTGTCTTGTCAGCTGTTTGGTTATAAAACAGTTACAGAATTCTGAACCACCTTGGTTTTAGTAAACATTTTCCTTCCCAATTTGTCAGTTATTCCACAGTGACATTTTTATTAGCTTCAGACATTATCATTGTAGAGCAGCGGTTCTCAACCTTCCTAGAGCCGCAACCTTTTAATACAGTTCCTCATGTTGTGGTGACCCCCCAACCATAAAATTATTTCTGTTGCTATTTCATAACTGTAATTTTGCTACTGTTATGAATCGTAATGTAAACATCTGATATTCAGGATGTATTTTCATTGTCACAAATTGAACACAACCCACAGGATGAGAACCGCTGTTATAGAGGGACGTGAAATCCTCTGGTTTCATAAAATTATAGCACCAGGAACAGCCTCAAGAATCAGCATAACATCTATTGTCTTTGATCAGATGAAAAGACTGAATCCCAGAGAATTTTTTATTTAAAAATGATTTGTCTGATGTTACACAAGTAGTATCTTCAGCTATATTTTATCCTTTAATTGATTTATAGTAATTCAAAAATTAAACAAGTTTAACAAACACATATTAAATTCCTGCCTACTGTGTGCAAGGTCAGAGGTAGTATGGCATAATGAAGGAGCCTGTTTCGGAGTCAGTACCTGAGTTCACATCAGAAACATATTAGTGGTTTTACCAAGACCAAATCACTTTCCCTGCCAATGCCGTTGACATTCTGATGAATTTTTTGGACCCCTTCCCAGAAAGTTTTTAAGTGCATGAAATAAAATACATAGAATTACAAAGGAAATGAATTATAATGAAATATGAGTATCAGTTTTTAAATTCATATGCCCAAATTAAGCTCCCTTGCTTTTGGATTATAAATTATAATATGAGTTTGCCTCTCTGCATTAGTGAAGATAACTTTCACAGTGGAAGTGGGAATTGATGCTAATCTGTTGGCTTTTCACTTAGGCCTCTACTTGCCTTTACATGACCCTACTCTTAATCTGCACTCCGTCCTCTGGTCCCTTGATCCCTCAATTCTCTCCCTGTCCATCTCACCTGTACTAGCTGCTCTCTTCTCCTCGCCTTTACCCAGTCAACCAATTCAATGCTACACTATCCTTTCTCGAATATCTAACCCCCTTACTATATTTATTGAACAAAGGTAGAGAAAATCATGCGACCATTCAGAGTGGGTCCACTACAAATTTATTTCACTTAAACTCAACTGGGCCCTCTCTACTGCTGGACAGTTTTTTATTTCCATTATCAACTCAATATCCCATTCTTCATAGCAGCGCTTTGAAATCATTCAGTCCCTTCCTAAAACTCTGATGGCTTCCTTTCCCCCCACTCTTAGCAGAGAATCTTACCTCGTATTTTACAGAAAAATTGAGGTCATTGCCATTTGCTCTGAACACCTTCTCTATTCTTTATCCTGTTACTCAGGGACCATATGCCGCTCTCCTCCTTCACCCCTGTTTCACATGGTACCTTTCTTCTTACTAAGAGTAACCCCTCTACTTGTTCATGCAGTCCCATTCCATCCTGTCTCCTCCAACAGATTCCCCACTTTTCCACTTATTTTCAGTGTCTCCCTAGCTCATTTTCTACTACCTACAAACATGATCATGTTTCCCTAACCCTGAAAAAACTCACACCATCTCAGGCTCTGTTCCTCCTATTATCCTACATCTCTTCTACCTTTTTATAGCTAAACTCCTCAAAAAGGTCAAAACACTCCACAATCGGTGCCTCCACTTCCTCTCCTCAATCTCTTTTTAACTCCTTACAGTCTGACTTCCAGTCTTATTCCATCAAAAATGCTATTTCCAAAGTTACTGATGATCTTTTAGCTGCCAAATCCAACAGCCATTTCTCAGTCCTCATTCTCCTTGACTTCTTTGCAGCCTTTGACGTTGGTGATCACTCCTTTTTAATACGCTCTTTTCTGTAGGTTTTCAAGGCACTACTTACTCTCTCCTGGTTCTCCTCCTACATCTCTAACCCCACCCCCCCTCAGTATTATTTGTTGGATCTTCTTCCAGATCACTCCCTTTCATTTTAGGTGGCCCTCGGGTTCTGTCCTGGGCCTTCTTTTCTTCTTCTTTCACTTAGTGATCTCACCAGACCCTTGGGATTTGGTGACCATCTCTATGCTGTTGATTCTCAAATCTACCTTTCCTGTCCCAGTCTCTCTATTGACTTTCAGTCTCACATCTGTAATTGCCTTTCAGATATCTCAAACTGGATGTCCAGCGCACATGCCTCTTAAACTTGTTTCCAAAATGGAACTCATTATCTTTCCTCCAAACCCTCCCTCTCTTCTTCCTTCTCATATTACTTTAGGAAGCCCTCAGGCTCACAATCTATACACCTCCTTCTGACACTGTCACCTCCCTGGTGGAAGCCGAACACCTCATGCCTTGACTGTTGCATTAGGCAGTTGGTAGATCGGCCTGCCTCAGGGCTTCCCATGCCAATCTCTTCTCCATTCAGCTTCTAAAATGATTTTCCCAAAGTGCAAGTCCAGTCAGTATCTTCCTGTTGTCGCTAGGAGCAAATACAAAATCCTCTGGTATTCAAAGCCCTTCATAACTTAGTTCCTTCCTGCCTTCCTGTCTTGTTGCACCTAACTCTCCAACAAATACTCTTTGATCCTCTAACACTGGTCTCCTGGTTCTTCCACAAACAAGACAATCCATCTCTAGACTCCAGGCATTTTCTCTGCTTACCCCCCCCCCCCCACCTCCCACCCTTCCCCCATGCCTGGAACACGGGCCAGTGGTTCTCAACTTTCCTAATGATCCCACCCTTTAATACTTGTATGTGGGCATATCTGCACGTGGGCTGACCTGCATGGAGACAGATAAAGGAGCAGTGTCTTGGTTCCCAAGACCATCAGAAATATGTGTTTCCCGATGATCTCAGGCGACCCCTGTGAAAGGATTGTTCGACCCCCAAAGGGGTCGTGATCCACAGGTTGAGAACTGCTGCCCTAGGCTTTCTGCAGGAAGCCTTCTCTAACCCCTCTTAATTCCAATGTCTTTCCTCTGTTAATTATTTCCTATTTATCCTATATATAGTTTGCTTTGTATTTATTTGTTTACATGTTATCTTCCTCATTAGATTGTAAGCTCCTTGAGGGAAGGAGCTTTTGCTTCTTTTTTATCTCTACCATTTAACACATAGTACACTCTTAATAAATGCTGATTGATGATAAGTTTTTCCCTTGGTTTAAATCAAAAATTGGAATTAAAAATATGCAAAGTACTGTGCTAGGTACTGGGATTACAAAGACAGAAAGCAAAACAATCTTGGATGTCAGATAAAGTAATTCGTAAAAGAATATAAAATTTGTTTATGCATATGCCCATCCAATTCTAAATCCTGTAAATATGTGTAGTTTCAGTCACATTTGTTTAGAATATAATACCACTTGAAGAAGCTAGGAGGCATGATATGGATGGACAGTTCAGTCCCTTTTCTTGCATGATTCCAAACTGAAATCGAGAATAGTTAGATCTCTTCTCAGGTCTACCTCTCTTCCCACAGACTCTATTTGCTATTTCTGTCTTTTGCATTCTTTTTTTCTAATGTGCACAATGTGAGGTAGAACCTTAAGGTTATTTTAATTTGTATTTCTCTTAATGTTCATAATTTGGAACATGTTTTCATGCAGTCATTTATAATATACAGTTTGTTTTTTTTTAATTATTTGTATCCTTTTACCACTTATCAATTAGGGCATTGCTCTCAGTGTTACATATTGCATGATGTTTTGCATATTACATGCAGGTATTTTCTCTTTCTAAAATTTCTCTTAGTTCTGTCTTAATTGATATTTTTATTCATGTAAAAACTTTAAAATGTAATTTTGTATAGTCAAAATTGTCTGTTTTATCTTTTCTGCTCTTTTCTATCCCATGTTTGATCACGCCACAATTATGAAAGCTACCTGATCCTGCTTTTGTCTCTTTTAATTTTTTTCTCTTACGGCGCAACCTTTCACACTGTAAAAGGTTTACACTATAAAATGTACAGGTCATGAATCCATTTTGCACTTGCTATAATAACGGTGTGGCATAATGATGGTGTAAGCTGTCGGTCTTCACCTGATTTCTGCCACGCGGCTTCCCAGGCTTTTTAATAGTTCTTGTCAAAAAGTGTATCTTCCCATTTACCTTATTAGGTTTATTAGGGCTAGACAGCTCCTCTCTGTCTTCAAGGCTCCTGTTTCTTGCTTCTATGGTGTTTCACTCTTCTGCTTCTCTGTTTTTTAATCAGTAACTAATAGTTTTGATGCCTACTGCTTTATAGCACAGTTTGAGGTCTAGTACTCTTTTGCCCTAGTCATTCATACTTTTTACCTCATTATTTCTTTTAAAATTCTATTCCTTTTGTTCTTTCAAATGAATGTTATTATTTCATCTGGTTCATTAAAAGTAATCTACCTGGTAATTTGATTAATACAACACTAAGTCTGTAAATTAATTTAGGTTATATTAAAGTCAAAAGATTTTTTATTTGACATAGCCAAGCAAAGGGAAAAATGTTTGAGATTTATTTTGCTTGTTATAGCCTAGCAAATACATCTGTTCTTCCCTTCACTTTGCATATTTCGACAGTATCTAACTTCAGATTGTATTTTGCTGGACATGATATAAATCTGTCTAGTGAGTCACAAGATTAATAATATTTTAATATTTTTGTTCTCATCCTTTGGGGAGTAGTCTAAACCATGAAAAGATGGAGAACAATTAACTGCATATGAATTTTACACAGTTTTGTTCATTAATACTTTAGATATCGACTTTGATTGTTATTTTACCTTTGCTAATTTGTGTATGCTTTCTGCCCCCATTTAAAACCACTTAATGACATCTGAGTCAAACATCTGTGACACTGCCATCTGTTAGAACTAAATGGAATTGACATACCAGTGTGTTGAGGTGTCCCTAGATAATCATAGGAATGTTGGTTTCCAAAGGGGAAAAAAACATGCTTCAGAAACATTTGCTAATCCTCTTCAATCCAAGAAAATATTTCTGAAGTGTCTACTTGTGCTTGGCAGGTTAAATAGATAGAGATAATAGCCACTTAAGACTTTACTTTAATCTTAAATTAATAGCATAAAACATCAACATAGCTTTCTAAATAAAAGCTCCTTCATTTCTTCTCTTTGTTTTATATTCTGTAATACTTAATGTGTAGTTAATACTGGAAACATTAATACTGAGAACCAAATTATGAACAGATTAGAAAAAGGAATGCCCTTTCTTTTGTACCACATTGCCTTGCATAGCTTTTCAATGAAGGGCAGAAGGGCTAGGTACTGTGGAAGATAGACACGAGTATACTACAGGGTAAACGGAGGGAGAGTGTGCTAAATAGGGAGTGGGGGAGGCAGCAAAGAAGACTTCCTAGAAAAGTTAGCATCTGATTTGAACCTCAAAGGAAGTCAATGATTTTTTTTTTTAAAAGTCAGAGGACAAAGGAGTTACTTTTAATTTTGAGATGAGAGCTAGAGCAGTGATACAATGGAAATCACAAAAACCTTCGTGGAAGAAGAGTCCTTTTTATCTGAGCCTTTTAAAAGCTAGAAATTGGGAAAATGACATTCCATGCCCTTCCATGAATAAAGGCACAGTTGTAGGAAAATGCAGGAAACCATATTCAGAGTAAATGAGAATCATACTGTAGAGGCTCTTAGATACCAAAGTAAAGAATTTGAACTTTATTTGGCAGATAATGGAGAATCGTTGAAGATTTTTGAGAAAGTAGAGTGATAGTATCAGAAATCTTAAAAAGATTTACATAGTCAAAATGAAAATGTTTTCACCAAAATAATACTGATGCTAACATATTTAAACTTTCCAGTCAACTGTCCATCAGTTACTGTTGGGATGTTCTGTTTTCTGTGACTAATTGATTTCCTGGGAATACGCTGTTTTGAAAAGACAAGTATCTTTTCATGTTTTTCCTCTTTAGTAATACTATGAGAAGAATTCTAAAATTGTCATGTAGTTGGGAGAAATAACAGGCATTTCAATGATAGAAAACACTGATATTCAATGTAGAACTTATGAAAGAACAAGTCCTTATATAGGGAGGGGGGAATGTGTGTGTGTGCGTGTGTGCAAATATATAGATACCTATATCTATATATTTATCTAAGAGAGAGCATGATTTAAGGGAAAGAACCAAGACAATGTGAGTTCCAGTATTGGCTCAGGCACTGACTGCCTTTGTGTGACACTGGACAATTCCTCTAACTTCTGTGGGCTTAACTTTTCTGTAAAATGAGAAGATAGTATAACATGATTTGTCTTCAGTCAGGCAGCAAGCTTTCATTAAGCCCTGCTGTATGCTAAGCAGTACACCGGGGACAAAAAAACCGAAACATTCTTTGACCTCTAAGAGCTTATATTTTATAAAGGAAGAAACCTATACCCATATAAATAAACGCAAGATATATACTGAGTAAATGAAAGGTAAAGGGGAGGAGGTAACATTAGAAGTTGAGGGGATCATGAAAGGACTCATTAGGAGGCTGTGATTAAACTAAGCCTTGAAAGAAACTTGAAATCCTTAAGATGTAAACTGTAGGATAGATCCTCTCTAATTCTAAAATGTTATAGGGATGAAGAAGACTAGGAACTTCATTAGTAATTTCATTGGCATAAGGAATTCCCCAATGAAAAAATTTACTCTTCCAATGTAAGTCAATACCTTCTCTTCTATTTATAGTCTTAGAGAATTGCCTAAAGGAATAAGAAATTAAACCACTTTCCTGGGTATCACATAACCAGTATCAGAGGTTGAACTTCCTGGCTACAAGACCGTTATCAGTATTATTTTGGTTCTCTATCCAGTATACCATGCTGCCTCCTGTTATGATTCTATAATAAAGATGCAGTCTACTACAATGGAAAAAATCTTGGATTTAGAGTCAGAAGACCTGAGTTCAAATCCCTACTCTGCTACTAATTACATCTGTATTCTAAAATAAATCACTTAAGATCTCTGCCCTATAATTTTTTCATCTGTAAAACGTTGGAGTTGGACTAGATGACCTCTGGAATTCATTCCAGATATGATGTGTGATCCTACAATAATCTCAATTCCTTATATCATTAATTTCCCACCACTACATTTTCCCTCCCTAAAATAACAACAACAATAGGAACACTCCCCTGCCTTTGTATTTACCTATAGATTCAATGGACTTTATTTGCCTTCCATCTCTTCTCTGGTTTTCTTTTTTTTTTTTAATTTTTGTGTTATTGTTGTTCCTACATTTTAATTTCCTAATTTGTTTTCCTTTCTCCCTCCCCACCCTGCACTAGCAGAGGCCACCATTTGACACAGATATATAAATTCACATAAAACCATACTATGTGTGCTTCTGTTTATCAGTTCTTTGCTAGAGGTGGATAGCATCTTCCTACACTGGTCCTTTATAATTGATTGGACTATTTATAGTATTCAGAAAAACTTGGTTGTTCATAATAACTCTTCACACGTTGCTGTTACAGTATAGAGTTTTTTTGTTTCTGCTCATTTCACTTTTCATTATTTCATGAAAGTCTTTCCATGATTTCTAAAAACAATCAGCTCATCATTTCTTACAACACAGTAGTGTTCCATCACAATCATATACCACAACTTGTTTAACCATTCTCAAATTGATGGGCATTCCCTCGATTTCTAGTTCTTTGTCACCACAAAGAGAGGTTGCTATAACAATTTTAGAACATATAGATTCTTTACCTTTTTATCCGATCATCATGGGAAATAGACCTATTAGTGGTATTGCTCAATCTAATGGTATAGACAGTTTAATAACACTTTACACATAATTCCATATTGCTCTCCAAAATGTTTTGATCACACCAGTTCCACCAACAGTGATATTCATGTCTCAGTTTTTCTCCAGCCCTTCCAGCATTTGTCATTTTCCCTATCATTTTAGCCAATCTGATAGGCATGAGATGTTATCTTAAAGCTATTTTAATTTACATTTTTCTACTCAGTAATGATTTGGAGAATTTTTATATGACTACATATAGTTTTGATTTCTTCATCAGAAAACTGCCTGTTCATATCTTATGACTATTTATGAACTGGGGAATGACTCGTAGTCATATAAATTTGACAAAATTATCTATATATTTGAGACCCTTATCCATGCCACTCTGTAAATATTTTCCTCAGTTTTCTGTTTTCCTTCTAATCTTGGCTACATTGGTTTTATTGGTACAAAAACTTTTTATTGAATGTAATTAAAATTATACAATTTTTATCTCATAATGCTATCTCTTGTTTATTCATAAATACTTCTCCTATCCATAAGTCTGAGAGGTAATAAGTCCCATATTCTTTTGATTTTCTTATATCTTCTTTACATCTAAGTCATATGTCTGTTTTGACTTTATCTTGGTAAATGGCATAAGACATTGGTCTATGCCCAATTTTTGCCAAGCTGCTTTCCAGTTTTCCAAACAATTTTTTAAAGCAGATAATGAATTCTTATTCCAAAAGCTTAGATCTTTACATTTATAAAACAGAAGGTCACTATCATAATTTACTACTATGTTGCATGTCTACTCTGTTCCACTGATCTTTCTATTTTTTAGCCAGTACCAAAATGTTTTGATAATTACTACCTTATAATATGGTTTAAAATTTGGTACTTCTAAACCTTTCTCCTTTACATTTTTTCCATTAATTCCTTTGATATTCTTGCTGGGTTTTTTTCTTCCAAATGAATTTTATTATTATTTTTTTCCTAGCTCAATGCAGTATTTTTTTTTTGTAATTTAATTGGAATGGCATGGAATCAGTAGATTAGTTTAGATAGAATTGTAGTTTTTATTATATGGACTCTGCCCACCCATGACCAATTACTATTTCTTCAGTTATTTAAATCTGATTTTATTTTTATAAAAATGTTTTCTAATTATGCTCAAGTTTTTCAATCAAAACTAATGTAGTCAACAAGCTTGTATACCTACCAACAGGAAAGAATGGCAGATTAATGACAATATGATTGCCACTGGCAGGAAAGCTCCATACAACCATCTTCAGTGCATATGTTCCCACTATAACAACCCCTCATGAGGTCAAATAAAAATTTTATGAAAACCTGGAGATCCTCATCATCATTGTGCTGAAAGAACAAACTTTCAATTCTGGGTGACTTTTGTGCAAAAGTAGGCACCAACTAGAAGATATGGCAAGGAGTCTGTGGGATGAATGAAGTGGGAAAGAGAAAGAGCAATGGTCATTTATTACTGAAGACTTGTGCATCTCATGATCTCATCATCAATAACATTTTCCATTTTCCTAAATGCAATAAAACTTCATGGATGCACCCTCACAACAAACATTGGCATTTAATAGACTACGTCACTGTAAGGGAAAGAGCCAGACAAGATATGAAACTAATAAAAAAAAATATGAAACTAATGAAGGCCATGTGTGGCACAGAGTCCTGGACTGATAATAGACTTATCCTCTCTAAGGTAAACATTTGTATTTAACAGATGAAGTGGCCACAAGGCAAGACAGCTACCAGAAGATTTAATGTCAGCAGATTAGAGTGCTTCTCCACATGTGAACAGCTTGTTGTTAATGGTAAATTATTTAACTTGAAGAGGCTACAAACCAACACTGAAGTGGAGGGGAGAACTGATGTATGATTTTTTTGGATGATTCTGCACTCAGTGCAGCCACTGATGCTGAGATGTAACAGAGTATGGCCTGATTCTATGCCACCTATACAAATTTTGGCCTCTTAATTAACACTAGAAAAACAGGTTCTCACCAGCGAGCACAACACCATTTATATGTGGAACCACTGGTTACAGCAAGTGAAGAAATTTTGAAAGTTGTGGATAAATTCACTTACTTTGGTAGTATATTTTCCAGGGATATACACATTGATGATGAGCTTCATGCATGCATTTCCAGAGCTGGCTCTGCATTTTAGAGGCTCCAAAGAAATGTGGGGAAGAGAAGAGGTATTACACTGCCTATCAAACTGAAGGTCTGTAAAACTTTTGTGCTGATCTCTTTGTATACTTGTGAAATATGGACAATCAATATACCAGTGCCATGCCAAGAAACTGAATCACTTACATTTAAATTGTCTTAGAAAGATTCTGAAGATCATCTGGCAAGATAAGGTACCAGACACTGAGGTCCTTTCTCGAGCTGAACTGCCAAACATTCAAACTGAATTGCAGAGTGTGACTCTGATGGGCTGGCAGTGTTATACAAATGCTAAGCATATGTTTGTCTAAAAGACTTATATAGAGAACTCACAGAAGACAAACTTATATGGAGGTCAGAAGAAGCAATACAAGGACAGTCTCAAAGTCTCTCTCAAGAACTTTGGAATCAGTTATGAGATATGGGAGATACTGGCCCAGAACCACCCAGCATGGCATGTCCCCTTCAAAGAAGGCACTGAGCTTTATGAGCAAATCAGAATTGTAGTAGCTCAAAAGAAATGTGAGATGCACAAATTTAGAGACACCTCCACTGCAAATGTTCTTTTGGACTGTTGGTGCTTGACGTTTGGATAAGCCTTCCAAGCTTATGCTGGTCTGATCAGATACAGTCAGACACAGTGTACTTTGACCTCAATATAGTGATATAATTTTGGTCCTTTTTGAGCATATGTAGCACCAATGCAATATTCACAGTGCCGACAGTAACTGTAAATAGGCCAGCATAGGTCTCAGTTGCAAAATATAGCAGATTCTCCATATAGGAGACAGAAGCAAGACATTTATTTGGACACCAGAAAACCAAATCCCAACATCAAAAAGTTAAATCCATCATAGTAGCAAAGAAGTTAATACACTATAGCACAGCATGAAGCCACTCCATCCTTTAGCCTTCCCACAAACACAAGCCTAAGTGTCACAACAGGGGGCAAATGCTCACAAGCCTAGCTATTTCCCTGGGTCTAGCTGTATTCCTGTGGCCTCTGCTGTATCCTTCAGCAAACTCCTCCTACCATAGGCACCATATGATTGCATTTAGCCTACGTAGGGAAGATCTTTGAAGCAGGGAAGTTCAAATTCCCATTACCAATCTAGCATGAAGGATAGCAGTCAACAATTAATTTTAACCTTTTTTTTTCAACATCCTCTTATTGAATATAATTTTATTTTTGCTAAGTAGATATACATTATTTTTTCCACTTTTTGACACACAATGAACAATCATAAACACAAGTGAATGGTGAATATTGTATTTATGATTGTTTAATAAGAAATAGGTATATTCCCTTCTGTTTCCATTTATTAGTCCCCAGACATCTAGAATAGGTTATTTTGCTAAACTTCTATTAAGATCATTAACATTTTTTTCCTGTTTATCTTTTAGTTAGATTTCTCTCAGTTTAAAAGAGCTATATTGAGGTTCTTCCATGTAATGCCAAGCAAAGGCAACTTCCAAGGTTCAGATTACCAGCGTAGCAAACCCCATTTATTCAGCAAACATTCACAGAACAGAGAAAGTCAAAATACAGTATAACTCAAGCATTTAGTAAGTACATTCTCAATTCAATCCAGGTACTACTCCGCTCCTAGACAGTACATTGATTTAGTCAAAGTCTCTTCTCAAATGGAGATCAGTTTCCAATCATAAACAAAGTACCTTCATTTGGTCAATCACAGAGCACAAAAAGACCAAAGGTTTCCCACCCCTGGACACAAAGTAATTACAATACCATCCATTAACACCAACCACTTTCTCAAAAGGGCAGGAGAGCACAAAAGGCCATCTACCCTTAAGCTATATCAAGGTCAAGATATCTTCTCAGCACTGAAAACCCAAGGAAAGGCCCTTCTTTCATCTTCACTCTAGGCAAGCCCTCAGCAATCTCAGTTCCTGGGGAGACAAGGCTCAACAAAGTCATAGCCAATGTCATCATCAAGTCACTCTCTGCCCATAGAACAGTCCCACAACCCCTGAAAACATCAGCAAGGTCCTCTTCCAGGATTTCTGTGAAGGTACCACAAGAAAACCCTCCTTTAGGGCTTCTGAACCAACAGCCAGGTTACAGGACCTTTACTACAGCAGAACACTGTCCTTCACCATCAGGTGAATCTAGCAAAACAACATCAAAACAGACAGACAAAAATACCCGTGTCATAGCCATGCCTCCTCAGTTCTTGGCAGCTCCAGGTGGCAGTTCTCAAAAGTCCTGGGCAGCTCCAGTGGACTCTCAGCAGTCTTTCTCTCAGCAACTCAGGCTCCAAGATACTGGATACTGCTCTCCCAAAGTCCTTCTGGCCTTCTCTCAGCTTGGGCCTCTCTCCCAATTCACGGCTCCTCCAAGTTCAGTCCTCTCTGTTCACGTCAGCAAGTCCATCCCACAAGTGAGATTCACAAGCTCTGGGTTTTAACACTCAACCCAAAAACCAAGCCAATACAAAAGCCAGGCCAGTTTGGGCATCTCTAAATTCCATTACCATTACATTTCACTCTTAAAATTTCACTATTTGTCTGTATAATTTGATTAGCTTTTTTCCTAAGTTTTTAGATTCTGTGCCATTTAGTGGATATATATTAAGTATTGGTATTGATTCATTATTTATTGTGCCTTTAAACATAATCTAATTTCCCAGTTCATCTCCTTTAATCGTGTCTGGTTTTTTTTTGTTGTTGTTGTTGTTATTGTTATTGCCTTGTCTGAGATCATGACTGCTACCTTTGCTCTTTTTGAGTTTGCCCAGAGCCAATAGATTTTGCTCTGGACTCTTATTTTAATTTAGTGTGTATCTTTATGTTTTAAATGTGTTTTTTATGAAAAATGTATTATTTGGTTCTGCTTCTCTGTTAGAATGTGTACATTTCATCATTCTATACCCACTTCTAAATGCTCCTCTGCATTTATCTTTCTTCTTTTACCTTGACTCTCATGTGTGTATTTCAAAGCTTCTGTTCCTCTTTGGTTCTTTTTTTTTTTAAACAAGTGTTTGAAAGTCCTCCATATTATTAAAGGTCCTTTTCCTCCTTCTCCCCATCCCCAAACAAGGGATTTTGCTTTTTTTGCTAGATAACTTATTCTTGGTTTTAAACCTTTATTTATCTCTTTCCTGTGGGAATTAGATTTTTTGTAACATGACCCTGTCTCCCACAGTGGCCAAGGTGGAGCTTCCTAGGTGCTAGTCTGGCTGATTGCCTCCCGCTATAGTTCTTGGCTGCATGTTCACTTTGCCTCCCATCTACCCTAGCTTGTCTCTACTCAGAACCACTACAGATCTCTGGCCGTCCTCTGGTGCAGTCTTGGACTGCATAGAGGAGCTCATGGCTGTTTCTCTCTTATTTATCATTTACTTCCTGATACATTTATAGTGCTTTATTGGGGTATTTGTAGAGAATTTGGACTCCTCACCATCTTAAAAAGCTTCCATCTTCTTCAGAAATACCAGTAATCTTGATTTTTTTCATTTCTGGAACAAAGAAGAGAAAATCATCTCTCTCCTGCTAGCATAGTTTCTTTTATACCGGTTTATTTGCACATTAAGGGGAAAATTATTTCTATGAAATTGATCATTTTTATAGTCACAGACATGCTTTTTAAATGACATCTTATTTTAAAAGTTTTGCGCTGAAGGCTATTTCATCTTATTTTGACTTTTTAGTGCATCTTTTATCTCAGTGATGCTGTGCTCCCTCCAAGAGAAGCATCTAGACTGCCTACTGGATAGTTCACTGCACTTGGAGTCGGGGAGAGTTAAGTTCAAATTCATCTTCAGACACTTATTAGCTTTGTGATCCTGGGCAAGTCAGTTTAACTCCTTCCACCTCAATTTCCCATCTGTAAAATGGAGGTAATTATATCAACAGTATCCCAGGGTTGTTGTGAGAATACAGTAAGAATCTTGGTAAAACACTTTGTAAATATCCTTAAAGTGCTATATAAATGCTTGCTATTAGCATTATCATTAATCTTTGTAACTCTTATTTGTATTGTCTCATAAATCCACCAAATGAGGTTCAGTCCAGGTGGTGGGTTGTTTTCTTCCAGCTCTCTTGACATTATTTTGTGGATAGCAGTGGAATATGTGGGGTCACTATCCGTTAATCCCTAATTTACCTGACCTTTCCCTCAGGTGATACCCTCTATGCTTCTCCTACCACATAATACTTGTTTTTTTTTTACAATCATTTTTATTTTTATTTTTTGCTTTTGGGAGGGCAGTTGGGGTTAAGTGACTTGCCCAAGGTCACATGGCTAGTTTTTTTGTGTTAAGTGTCTGAGGCAGGATTTGAACTCAGGTACTCCTGACTCCAGGGCCAGTGCTCTATTCACTGCGCCACCTAGCCACCCTTTCACATAATACTTTACTGGTAGTATGTTCCAGCCTACTCACAAACACTGTCTACCTCTCTATTGCCTTTTAGGTAATCTACAGCTTTAATTCTTCAGATATTGAGGTTTTACATTGCTTTCAATCATAAAGCACCACTGTGTTTAAAAGATGGTGCTTTACTTCAGTGTGAGCCACAAGATCCTAAAAAACGCAACAGTTTCCCACAAACAGTTCATCCTTTTCTCCTCAGATTCAACTCTGGGCTAAGTCTACTGTTTTCTTTAGTGTGCTTTCATGAGATTTGTTTTGATGAAGTAGCTTTTTAGGTTGTTTTTTTTTTTTCCTGGATGTCATCATCTGCACAATAGGTATTCTGCATCTATGGTGGGGGAGGGAGAGACAGAGACAAGGAGAGAGAGAGAAAGAGACAGAAAGAAAGAATGTGTATGCACATGCATTTATGTACAAAGTTAGGTCAGATTCTTTTGAGTGTCTGTGGATTGATTCTTTTCAAAAGTTTCTGCAGTATTCTAGTGCTTGAGGAAATCAAGGCAATATATCGTTGTCAAATGGAAACATTTGGAGGATTTTATCATCTTTAGGGAATAACTTTCCCATTTGGATTCTGTGCTAAACATCTTTCCTTTCAGTGTCAAACAGCTTTAGAGAATATATGTCTCCTGTTTAATGTCTGCTTGATGTTAATAATTAAAGGATCATGAAACAAAGTTGTTTCTGTTGTTACATCTTTAAATGAATCTTGTATGATTTGAACATAGGCATATGAGATACTCTTTTGCTCATTATCCTTGGTGCTGGTGAGGAATAAAAATTCTCTACAAATATTCCAGAATATTAGTAACCTTTTGTGTTTCATGGACCCTTTTGCCAATATGCTAAAGCCTTCAGAATAATTTTTTAATTCATAAAATATATAAGCTTATAAAGGAAATTAATTACATCAAATTATAATTCTCAAAATATTTTTTAAAACATTTTCACAGACTCCAGATTTCAAAACTCTTGCTTTAAGGTATCACTTTACTGTATTGAATGAGATTTTTTTTTAGCCATATGATCATCAGACAATAAGCATCATGGAAACATTTATTTCCTTCACCTTTTAGTCAGATGAGGGAGATAAAAATGTAGTCTATTGAAGACCATCATTTATCCTGCTTGTCCCTTTTTCTTACTTTCTCCAGTGATACTATCTATATATCTGGGTTATTCTCATAAAGTTTTCTAGAAGTAGGGAAGTAAGCATATGAATTATGCTTGTTGATCTTAATCTCATTCACCTCTTTTTCTGTAATAATAAGATATATGTTTTTCATGAGCATTTGAGTATCCTGTCTCTCAGAAATCTTGAAAATCAATCCTTAATTGTCCTAAAGATTTTGTCCACTTGCATAGCCTTGTTCCATATATACTTGGACTAGCCTGCTACTCTGCCCATTTGTTTTCTTTAGGGCCATATTGACTCCCTTACCAAAAACTGTGATATTAGAGTCCATATAGTTTCACTGTCATTAATGCAGGGGTGGGAGGGTTTAATAGGAATCTTTATTGATCTTCTCAATTTTTCTTCTGCTTTTTTTTCCCCTTGTGTTCTTCCAGTTTTACTCGTAAATGCACTCAAGATCGTCTGGCTTAGTCACATCTCTCCAGATTTTCTGTAAACTTCTTTGTCCTACTCCTTCTCACCGTTTAATAAAGCTAAAACTTTGAGTCTTCCACAATTGTACAGTAGAGTTTATACTCTAAACTAATGCTGCCCCATGCTGTCTTGTCTCTCCATTGGGCCAGGAGTTCAAGAGTTTGCTGTAGGTGTCAGTTTCTTAATCATTTTTTTTTCTCATTGTAATAGTCAATTTACTTCCATAATTCTTCTATAGAAAAATGATGGTAGCCTGTGACTTTTTTTTTCTATTTCACATTTATTGTTTTCTATATGTCATTTAAATAGGTCAGTTTGAAAGTATGTAGATTACCTTCTATAACCTCTCATTTTTATTCTTTGTCCTTATTTGTTATTGATTTTGGTCTCTTCCCTGTCAATGGTCTGATTACACACAGTTGATTTAGAAAATCCTTCCAGGTCAGTAACCAATCATTTCCTATTCTTATATAATCACTTTTGTTTTCTGTGACATTATTCAATGTCCACCACATTCAGCCCACTTATATTCAGGATAGATGGATTAGATGCTTTTGTATAATGTATAAGTGTTTGACCTCTTATTTCTTCTTCTTGAACCATATTTTCCAACATGATTTTCACCATCCTTCCGCATTTTAAAATTTCTGGCCTCTGAAACAAATGACACTAATGATCTTTGTGGTGATTTCTTCTAAATACTTATCACGAACATTGCAATGCAAGATGATCAGATATGCCAACATGAGAAAACCAAGTCTGCAAATTATGATCTTACTTTTGTATTTGTATTTCCAGAGCCTCACGTGGAGTTGGGTACTTAGTAGAAACTTAATAAATTTTTGTTCACTGAATCGTGTTTCAGTCATAGGATGTTGACTGATAGAATTCAGTTCTTTAAGAAGAATGCCAGCTCTTTGGATGTTGGGCAAATAACTTACATTTAGAATTTAAAATAGTTAATGCTTATATGTTGTAAAATTTGTGTGATTCTTAAGACCTTCTTCCCCCTTTCCTGCTGTTCTGCTAACATTACTGCAAAAGTGGAGGGAGTGGGGATGAAAGTGCAGGTCTGAGGATCAGTTTCTCTTTCTGTTTTGTTTTGTTTCACGATTTGAGGTGGCCAAAGAATTTATCATGTTATAACATGCTTTGAGATACTTCAGAAGATTAGCTTTTGGAAAGAAGAAATGATCACTGACTGAACTTTCAATTGAAACTAATCTACTATGATACAGTCTTCTTGTGCTCGTGATCTGATGACATAGCCTTCAAGAATCCAGGATCATCTCCATGCCCTTATTTTACAGATAAAGCCCCACAGAAAATTAAGGGATTATAATGCCAGTGTGATATTCACAGCGCCCACTTTAGCCATGAATATGCTGATGTAGTTCTGAATCACAAAATGTAACAGACTCTCCACATGGCAAGCAGAACCAAACCTTTATTCATACACCAGAAAGCTGACTCCCAACACCAGAAAGCCAAATCTATCCTAACAACCAAGAAGTTGGTACACATAACCAATGCAGCAAGCACCAACATCCCCAAGCCTTCCCTCCATCAGACCTTCAAAACAAAACCGTCTCCCTTAAACAAAAATGCCAAGACCCCACTTTCAGTGTCATATTTCTAGCTTTGGGCTCCTGCCCTAAGACTACTATCTACTTTCTTGTGAACAAAGGACTAAAAAGAAAGGGTTTTATTGTTTTGGGGGAATTGTGGTTACAATGAAATGACAAAAGAGTACACAGAAGCCTAAGTAATAAAAGATATGGTTTTTTTAAAATGGAACCAAGAATTACATGTTTATTTGCCATGTTATTATCATAGAGAGAAGAGATAATTCAGTTTGCAGCATTAACTATCTTTCCCCATTTGTTTCAAATTGTGTTTTAATTCTTAATCATAGTATTTCTGACAAAAAAGCTTCAGGGGGAAATTCTGATGGTTATGAATTTGGAAGATTTTGAGATTCTTGGATCATTGCACTTGGGGAATTCAGGAATAGCTCTCAGAGGAAGGGGCATTGAATTAGGCTCTAAAAGATAAGTAACACACTGAGGGATAGAGAAGTCATGTCAAGCATAGGCGGCTGCGTGATGAAAGGAACAGATGCAGGAAAGTGAATGAAAGGGGAAAGGTAAGAGATAACAAGGATTCTGATCTGAATTAGAATATGTAGAGAAATGAAGTATTCGGTAAGGAGAAAAAAGTAACAACAACAGCAAGGATAATGTAAATGCTATTTATTTAGCTATTGAAGTTTAGCAAAACATTTTATAAATATTAATTCATTTGGTCCTCACAACAAACTCTACAGGGCAGGTGCTATTGTTATTCCAATTTTATAGGTAAGAAAACTGAAGCAGAAAGGTTTAGAAACTTGCCCTGGGTCACACAGCTAGTAAATACCTGAGGCCAGATTTGAACTTAGGTCTTCCTGACTCCAGAGTCAGTACTCTATATATTGCACCACCAGCTTCCTGAGCTGAGTAGAGTGGTACCAAATGGAGGGCCTTGAATATCCAATAAAGAAATTCAGACTTTTTCTGGTGGGCAATAGGGATCATATGGAGATTAGACATATATTTGCCTAACTATAACACAAGGTCGAATGTGCTAAATACAAAGGAAAAATCCAAACCAAATGCTATAAGAAGTTTGAGGAGGGATAGGTCATTTCACAGTAAAGGGGATTAGGAAAGTTTTCCAGAAATAGACCGCAGTTGAATTGGGCTTTGAAGAAAGAGAAATTAAAGATGTGGAGGAGTCTGTTTTAAAAATTCATAATGACTTGAATAAAGGTACAGATGAAAAAGAAGGCAGGACAAGAAAGGTGGATGGGAGCAATCTGGCTAGAACACAGAACAGGTGAAGATGCTGCACGTGAGATATGCTTGAAATGGTAGGTTGTAACCAGGTTATGGAGAGTCTTCCATGCTAGCATAAGAAATTCATACTTTATCTTATATATGAGGAGGGAGTTACTGAATAGATTTAAACAGGAGAATTAATGATCTAAGCAGTGACTTAGAGAGATTACTGGAGCATTCATGCATAGGATGTATTTATTGGAGAAGGTAGAAATTGGAGACTGAGAAGCCAAGGGATTGTTAAAATATTTAAATATTCTTTTACCATTTCTCACTTTTGATCATTTATTTAGAAATAAATACCTGTGTTTTGGGAGCAATATATGATTTGAGTAATTTACATATTAAACACTATCTCTTTTCTACCTTGAATCACATCTTTTCTATTTTTTCCTGCAGATACTGGTTTTGCTTGCAGACTGCTTTTGTCCACCTAAACCAAGAGATGGAACAGATCAGTCTGGTAAGCATTATAAGCTAATCTATACTATGTCTTTGGAATGATGTGGTGCCCATTTGTACCACTATGAAGTCTCTTCTGTTTGGTTTCTTAAATGTAATTGAACCTTTCACCATCAAGCAATCTGTTCACTTTTATACTGGGTATATTGCTAAGAAGAAAAAAGTTCTCTGAACAAAGAATATATATTTCTTCCTCATCTAAGATTTAACTATATTGGTGGACATTTTCTCTATAACTTCCAAAATTTTAAAATTTCATCCTAGATGGTTTTCCATTATTCTTTTCATAATGATAGGCATAAGTTGATGCAAAAATTTTATGTTTTGTTTGCATATTCCTGTTTTTATGAGATAAAGAACCTAATTAGAATGGAACTGACTTCTGAAATTTTGGAAACTAGAAGGAAAAATGTATATTAATCTTTTTTTTTCTAGGCCTGTGATTATATTCATGTCAGAAACTAGTAGTGTAAAATCTCCTCCCACTTATGCTGATTAGAACCTCTTTTTGTACTTTATGTTCTGCCTGGCACCCAAAAAGATTAAATTACTTGCTCATGGTCACATGATTCGTATGTTCTAAGGCAGGACTTAAACCCAGGTCTTCCTGATTCTAATGCTATGTAAGCCATATTCTTAACACTTTGGATAAAGCTTGATATATGAGTCTAAGAACATCTACACTTGATGTTGTTTCTTTGATAATTATAATTCCCCCAAAACTTTCAGTGCTCCCCTGCTGCTGGCTGAAGAAAATTTAAACTCCTTAGCCTAGCTTTGAAGGCCCTCCAGAGTCTACTTGTAAACTACCTTTCCAGTTTTATGTCAAACTATTTCACTTCTACTCTGTATTCCAGCCAAACTGGAATACTTTCCATCCCTTGTTTTTATTCTGCGCTCTTCTATATCTGTATCTCACACTATTCTCTAAACCTGGAGTAGGCCTTCTTACTGCCTAATGTCCATTGATTGAAATCTCTTCTTTCCTTCAAGGCCCAGCTCATGTGCCAACTCTTCCATGAAGTCATCTATGATTCTTCTTTCATCTTCTACCTTTTCCCCACTTCCATCATGATTTCCTATATTTAATAGCATTCTTCCTAGATCTTTCCTTTAAATTTCTTACTCTCCTTTATATCTTAACTCAAGCCTCTTAATTCTTCTCCTAACTCTCCCACTTCTCAACAAAAAACTTCAACTATATCTTTCCTGAAAAGATTGAAAACATCCTTTTGGATCAACATCCAATCCTCCATACTCCAAAATATCTCTAGCTTTATTTATCTTCTCCTTGTGTGCCAGTGTCAGAAGAGGAGGAGGATCTTTTTGCCAAGGCTGACACCCTCCTTTGTACTCTTGATCGCTTCTACTCTAGTCTCCTTTAAGAACTTGCCTCATTTAGAATTCCCTCTATCCCTCTAATCTTCATTCTCCCTGCATCCACTGGTTCCTCCCCCATGGCCCTATAAACGTGCTCAAATTTAATCCTGTCCATTAAAAAAAAAATCCTTTGACCTTGCCCATCCCTGGACCTATTATCTCATATCCCTCTTGCTGGTAAATGCCTAATAAGAGTATATGTTATCACCACTCATTTATTCCTAATAATCTTTAACATTTGCATTCCAATTTATGACCCCATGACTCTACTGAAACTCGTCTTTCAAAAATCACCAGTGAACTTTTATTCTCAGTCTTCATCATCCTTAACCTTTGAGCATCATTCAGAAACATTGTCCTGCGCTCCTTTCTTATGCTTTCTCTTGCTTTAGATTCTTTGACACTACCATTCCTGCATTAGCACATCCTTCTTTGCCTTCTAAGTGCAGGTGTCAATCAAGACAAGCATCCTGAGACCCCTTATATTTCCTCATTACATTCTTTTCCTTAGTAGCTTTGTATGTTCTCATAGGTTTAGTTATCACTTCCATATAGATGATAGTAATAGCTAACATGGCTCATGGTCCACTATGTTCTAGGCACTGTACTAAGTAAGCACTTTACAAATAACATCTCACTTGAGTCTCACAACAACCCTCAGATTGGTGCTATTATTCTCATTTTATAGAGAAGAAAAAAAGAGGTAAGAAGTTAAATGACTTGTCCAACTCATTAATACTTGAAACCAGATTTGAACTCAGGTCCTCCAGATTTCAGGTTCAGTACTCTATCCACTGTCCTTCCCAGTTATCCCAGATGACACCTTTGTATACAACCTGATCCTCCATCTATCATATCTGTCTGTCTGTCCGTCCGTCTGTCCATCCATCCATCTCTCTATCCATCTACCTAATCTATTCGGTCAGTCATTTATGTGTTTATTTATTACCTCTTCCCATTTATTTATTTTGTTCTAAATGTAAGAAATAAAACAAATATTTCCATAACATATAATAAAATAGAAAAAAGATGATTGCACATGAAAAACTGCAACTCTATTGTGTTCAACTTGCTTCTCTTTGAAATACATATTAAAATTATCATGTAACTTTTTCCTTTTTATTCTTCTCTCCTTTCACAATGGATGACTATCATTAGATACAAACATGTGTATATATGTGTAAAATCATCCTATATACACTTCTGTTTATCAGTTCTTTCTCTGGATGTAGATAGCATCCTCCTTCATAGATCCTTTGAAGTCCAATCACTCATCCCTAATTGACTGCCAGAACTCTTCATCTTATCTTGCCAGCACCTCAAATTAATATATTCAAAACTCTGCTCAGTATTGTCTCCTGCCTCCTCCTCTCAGTTTCCCTGTCTTTTAAAAACATTATGTTTATCCTAGTCACCCAAGCTTGAAGCTTGAAAGTCAAATTTGACTTCAGTGTATATCTCATACATTGTCTCAGGCTGTTGAAAACATCTCACACCTTCTGCCATATTCACTGCTATTAACCTAACTTTGGACAAGTCACTTAAGGTTTCTGGTCATCAGTTTCTATATCTATAATATGAAGGAGTTGGAATAGATGACTTTTGAGATGCTTTCCAACTCTAAGTTTGTGGTCCTATGTTGGTTCTTGATTATTTCCCTTACAGCAGAATAAGAATGTCCTGTAGAATTTAAATTATGTTAGGAAGAGAATGGCAATATGATTTTTATAATATTTAAGATTAACATAGGAGTGACGTCATAAGAAAAATATAATATCTTTGATAGCAGAAGTCTCTCAAATAAATAAAAATCAAGTAAGATTTGGGACAAGGACAAACATTAATTTAATATATATAATTAATATATAAACTGGAACATCCCTCCAAAATTGTAGAAACTTGCTTTTTAAAAAAAAGTATTGGACATTTGTGATTGATTGCAGACTGTATGCTGATTTGATATTCAGTGCAAGCTATTTGTACTTCTATTTTTCTTTACAGAGTTGATTGAAAAGGAGAAGGAAGCTCTTACAGTTGAAGATCTAGGAATTTCAGAAGGAAAGAAAGACATTTCAGATGAAGAGGAAGAGAAAGATGATCTTTCAGAGGGAGAAGACAAAGAAGACCTTTCAGAACGAGAGGAGGAAAGAACCAATTCAAATGATGAGACCTCTGAAGAAGACTCTGCAGTGGATGAAGGATCAGCAACTGAAGATGCTGGGAACATCCCAGACCAGCAGTTGACTGATGCGGAGGCCGAAAGCTCAGTGAGGCAGCGCAAAAGTCACGTTGCTGATGGAGAACAGTAATTTTTTGTGAAGGTATTTCCAGCAAACTGGACCAAAGACATGTGTCAATTGCCCTTCTGGTCTACAGTGGAAACCAAATTCTTAATGTGTCTTGCATGAGCCAGCTTCTCTCTTACAAGCTTATACATAACAAACATACAGTCCTAAAAGGCAGTAACTATCATGTAGTAATGAGAATCTTTTAGGCATGACAATCAAAATCAAAAATAAGATCTATTATTCTTCTTGGAGATTTGTGACGTGAAGATCTGTGAAGTTAGGAAATTCTCATTGTAATAGGTGGTCATCAGTCCTTTTTAATATCCTGTAGAAACATTGCTCTACACCACATGAGATGAAACCATACTTGACTTCACACATCAGCAATAACAAAATGTGCCCTAAGAACTGTAGCACAAGTCTCACTTCCTTATTTGCTCTTGAGTATTTTTGTCTAACCTTATGGAAAACATCAGACAATGCAGTCAGTTAACAGATATTTATTGAGATAGAAAACAAGAGGCCCCTGAATGTTATCCTAGTAAAGGAACTGTGGGTAAAGTGGTTTGACTCTCATCACTGCTTACTGAAGCACCTTCGTTTTGCTCCATTTTATGCTTCTCATTTTTCCTTCTCAATGTTTCTTTTGAAAATATACTGAGCGCACTGTGACAACAGGGACTGGCCATAGACTGGGCTTGCTGCATACAACACCAGCACTCTTCAGTTGTATTCAGAGGAGCAGCTTCCAAGTTAATATGACATCAGCTGAGCTTATTATGACTTCAGGGACTTAGATCATCAGGAACCACAGGCAATGAAATATTGACAAGCAGATTCAGAGATTCAGAAGGAAGTGGTCATTTAGCAGGAGAACTTTTTTTTTTTTTTGGCCGAAAGGCAATTTTCCCCTCCACCCCTTTTCAGATATTTCATTGAGAAGTCTTTTTGAAGCCAGTAAAACCTCTTAGTCTTGCCAATACAAGCAAGTCATATGCAGAGAACTGCAGTATGATGTGGTACTATTTCCATCTCTAGAGTAGCTCCCTGGCTCCATCTGAGCTACTTTAGTAATCATAACAGCTAAAAAGCCACTTATGGTTTCCTTTTTAGTGAACTGACCAACTGGTGAAAGAATGAGTGAAAATCTAGAGCAGGAAATGAGAGAAATGGTTTCTTCTCTTCCCACCTACCCCCCAATTCTCTTTAATCCTACAAAGAAATGCGTCTTTGTAAATCTCTCAATACTTGACTTATTAAAAGTGCCCAAGGGTTTACTTTCTTTTTTTAAAAAAAAAAACTCCTTTTTACTTGATTTATTTTTTAGAAATAAATTGAGAAAATTAGAACTGTTGTACATAGATTCCCAAAGTAGGGCCTATCCCTACCCTCCACCCACCTTTTTTGTTGGGAATAAGGAAAGGAGCAGAATTTTATAAAATCCATTAATTATTTTGTCACCTTTAAAAATGAATTGGATACGTATCTGGCTGTTCAGATTACACTCTCATTGGGTGAGCTGAGAACAAGGAAATTAGTGTGGGATTCTGAGAATCTGCCTTCTTATGGTTGAATGAAGTATTACAGGATTCTCACAAGTTTTTTAATAGATAAAATCTGATCCTGAGATTAGTTTACATCTTTTAAAGTTAGGTTCTGTTACTGTTGTTTTAAGTGTCCCTTTCCTCCCTCCCCAGGGGTACAGAGTGTGAGGAGGGTGGGCTGGTAGAAAGATAATGACTAAAAAGAAAGGATTTATTCCAAGAAGTTGTAGGGTTTTTTTTAAGCTCCTGCAGTCCCATGGTTTTTAGGGTGTTTATTTCATGGTTTTGCTGCTGCAGAATAAATGTAGAAACAAACCCTTTCAAAGGAATAGGAAAACACATTTTAGTGACTTCCATACATTTTAAAGAGGATTTAAGGAAGTTAAATGTTATATATCCATGTTTATGTGACTAAACATTTTTACTCTAGGAAATGAGTGTTTACTGATTATCAGAGAGCTTGTGTCACGGGTTTACTTCTTTTATGTAGATTCCATATATTCCTTGGAACTGTTTAATGACTCTGATAGTATCACGTAACCAGTGGACACTTGATTCATATTAAGTAATCTTGATCAGTTTATATCTATTTAATATTAATGTTGTACTAGGTACTTAATATATCCCAGAAAAGATACTGGATCCTTACTCCCTAGTTATTTAAAATCAATAGAAAGGCACACATTGATACTTCAGTACTTTTGTTCTCGAGAACTACATAGTCTTAGGAGATTTAAGGAATCTCAAAGCTGTTGGACCTTCACTCCATCAATCCCCTGGTTTTTTTCTGGCAGGACTATTCATCTCTCCTTAAGAAATAACATTTTTACAATCACTACGTATACCCAGTACTAGGAGCCTTTCAAATTATTTGAAATAAATTTGACCCATAGAAAGGGCCCTGGATTTGGGTCTGAATTTTGGATTTTCTACATACTACCCCTGTGACCTTTAGCAAATGATGGCCTCTATAAGGTCTTACAGTTCTCATTTGTAGAACGAAAGGCCACAGTAGATATTATCCAGGTCCATTTTCACTCTATATCTATGATCCTATAGTTTCTAAAGTATTTGTGTTATGGTTATTGTTCAGTCATTTTAGTTATGTCCGACTCTTCATGATTATATAAAATGCATTTTGATATGATAGGTAAGTGATAGAGTAGTTATGTTTTTGGAGTGGGGAATGTAGTCCTTTAAAGTGGTAACAGGATAAAACAAATAGTTCTTTGGAGATCCTCAAACCATTTTTCTACCATATTATTTCAAATTTCATAGTTTAAACCTGGGTTTATAGATAAACTGCTCCTCCTCTTATTTCTCTGTTTGAAAGTGAAATAAGCCTTCCTTCCCCTACCCTCACTTCAAGCTTTAAAGAAAGATCAGATAGGTAGGTGTCATTCTAGTATGGAAGACTTGCAGTGCAAGCTTTGTTTATTTCCACTTAATTTGATCACCATCTTATTTATAGGTCACATAAATTATGTAAAGAAATGAAAAATAAATGTTATATTATCTTGAAATTGTAGTTTCAACAGGGTTGGCTTTCAAAGAATAATTCTGAATTATTTGCCAGCAAAGGAACCTTATTGATTTCTATAGTATTTCTCTGTGTGTTCTGCAAAATTGTTTATATTCCAATATACCACTAATTAAGGGGTGGGGCTGGGGCTGTTTTAAGTATCCAACATTTTATGACTCAGTCTTTGAGTAGTAAAGAAGACAAATTGTTTTATGTAATGGGGATAGGGATTACTAAAAGGAATATGACATAGTAAAGATGGGGCATGATAAGTTAAATATATGATTTGTTTGTTGGGTGGATTATTACATCATAAGAAGGCAAATTAGGGTAAAGTGTGAAAAGATGTAGGTTGGTGCTTTGTTCTAAAATGAATATTTTGTTTCTTTTTGGTATCCTTCATCTCAATACAATATTGAAGTGTTATTACTGCCAGTATTATAGATGAGTAGTTTATCCAATCTGCCGCATTGCCAAGGTTTTCAAAAATATTTCCTCTATCTTCTGTGCCAACAGTAAAATTATTTTATTGTTACATTCTGTGTACCTCATTCATGTGTTTTGATTCACTTGAGAAAATTACAACTTATTTTGCAAAGTTGAAATGTAGAATTAGCTTATTTAGTATAGTATGTGTTATTACGTGATTGATTGGGATTAAGCAATAAGAGATCTTTGGGAAAAGCACGTCTCTGTTAACATCATTTAGCTAATTACCAGCATGTAAAATACATAAACTAAGCTTTCTCCTAATTGGCTTACTTACTAAAAAGTTTGAGGTAGAAGGTAACTAATGTATGTGAATCATGCAGCTTTGACATTTTTGTATTGGCTATAAATGTTGAATGATATTTATGTTACACAGCTTTTTTCATGGAAATGCAATCTTTTTATACTAAAGTTCAGCAGACATGCTATTTATTGCATATTTGTATTGCAATACCTTATAAATTTAATATTTAAACTCTTTGTGGCTACTCTTGATTCTTTAATATAGTGATATTTAATGTTTGGTTTTCCTTATGGTACTTTGTGTAAATCTTAAGAATTTATAATATCAATCTTTTTTACAATTTCAAATGAGGTATAAAAAGCTGAAGAAAGCAAGATACAATTTTGAAACATCACTACATCAAAACTTAATAGCTATCTCAAAGACTCAAAATATATTACTTTTATATGAAAGATCCCACATGACATTCACCGTTTTGGAAACTATAGAATACTGACTTAATTAAAATTGACTTTTACCATTCAGTGATAGCTGATTACTCTCCCCCACCCCATCCCCTTTTCCTCTTCCTTTTTCCTCCCTCTCTTTCCTGTTTCTGCCTCTCTCCCTCTTACCCCTTTTCCTACATCCTTCTTCTCACTTTCTCTCCCTTGTAATTTTTACAAAGTTGGCTTTCTTTCCATCCATCTTCTCTCCTTTTCCTTCTCTCCTTCTTCTCCTTCCACTCCCCATCTTTTCTTCTGTGACTCTGGATGGTCACAGTGTGGCCAAAGACGTACCTAAAATTCTAGCAAACGCCAAGGATACAGAGTGTCACGCCATTGCTCAAGGCTTCTGACTAGCCTAAACTCAGCCTGTTCACCTAACCTTTTGAGATCAACTGAGATTTGGACTAAGAATAATGATACTTCCTCTTTCAAGGGAGTTATGCCAAGTTGGGAGTAGACATCTGAGACAATTCCGGGCTTTTTAGTCTGCTATAGGCACCTTAGTCATAGTCTAATCCTGACTCAGTCTTCAGAGCATGGTAATAGGAGCCAGTGAGCTAAAGACAGACAACTCGCCCTTCACATTTCCTTATATTCTAATTGTAAACCACCTGACCAGTGTAGTCAGGGCGGCATTTAAAAAGCATAAAAAAAGGTAAACATCCCTGAGAATAAAACAGGATGATACAAAGGTGTACATAAGTATTTGGTAGCTTGCTTTGTCTGAAAAACTAGGTGGAAGAGGAGAACAAAAGAGAAAAATCACCAAATAGAAATACAACTTAGTGTTTTGTTGATGTGGAAAAAATGGAAACAATATAGGTTGAAAATTAGCAAGGACACCAAGCTGTGAGACCTGGTCTAAGTGTTTTGTTCGGTTTTCATTGATTCGCTCTCTGGCCTGGAGAAAGACATTGATTCTCTGTAAGCCTTGTCTTCCCCATCTATGAAAAGTGAATGCTCTCGGTGAATACTCTCTGTGGATTGTATTCTCTGGATTGCTTGATTAATAATTTACAAATTTACTTTCATCTCAAACCTTTTCCTTTTGCCTTTAGTTCTTTTTTGGTACTTCTCTACGAATACCTGAGATACTTCAGGATTTCAAGCACCTACAGTTTCATCAGTCTTAGAACATCTAGCTCATAACTCCTCTAGGATTTAGCGTATGCCTTTAAAGAATTTCCATGGACCCCAAATTTAATTTCTCTGTAGCTGCTCTTTCAATTGACTTCTGAAAATTGATCCAGACTGGTCTTCAGATAACAGACCTTGTTCAACATCAGTCTGACATTTCGACTCTTGCCAGCTCAATAGAATTTACAGCTTGTCAAAGTTTAGGTTTCACTACCTCAGCTTTCAAGAACCCTGGGTAGGGTAGGACTAGTGGAAGAAATAAATAGAAGAACGTTTGAAATTGTGTTGAGCTCTTTAGAAGAAATGTACTGTTATCTGCCTTCCAGCTATCTTTATAATCCTAGGAACTTTGTGGCATTCTGAGCTACTCCTGACACTAGCTCCATCACTTCCTAATTCAAGACCGTACTCAACATTATACCATCTGCCATAAGGTTGGACCTGCAGAAAGGAACTGGAATAACCAAATCACCTGTCCCATTTAAAAAAATTACTATCCTTACATCATTTAGTGTTATATAAAATACTGTTCCCCTGGTATCTTTGTCAAAAGAAATAGGTATTTATTCTTTTTCTTTTTTTAAAGAGGGTGGATAAGACCAATGACAAATCAAAACTATACTTATTAGAAATGTATAGACATTAAAGCTGGCTTTTTTCTGTATTCATTCTTTTCTAGTGAGAGAAAAATCTTGGGAAGGAAACCTTTTCTCTACATATTTTGGTTAATGTTAGAAGACCAGGATTTCCTTGTTGCTATTTCTAAGGTGCTCTTTTTCTCAGTCTCCTTAGTCAAAGGAGAAAATATTTAAAACAAAGAACGGAAGCTCTTTCCACTTTATATTAATAGTCATGTGTTTTTATTTCTTCAAAAACTTTTTAATTCTTCAAAACTTTAACATTCTTTGTTTTTGTATGCATATTTGAGGTAGCTATGAAAAATAGAATAAAATATTTCTTAGTTTGTTGATTTGTAAATTTGTAATTGTAACAAAAAAGAGATATATTATGTAGGTGGTTAAAAAAAAGGCAGCTTAAAAATTCTCCAGACTATTTCCCAAGTCCTTACCGATGGAATTGAAAGTGTTTTTCTTTTCAGGATTGAAAATTAATACTTGAGAAATGTTCTAAGAAGCAGCTAAGTGATACAGTGATTGGGCCTGGAGTCAGCAAGTACTAAGTTCAACCTCTCTTAATAGCTATGTAACTCTGGACAAGCCACTTAACCTCTGTTTGCCTCAGTTCCTTCATTTATCAAAGGTGGATAGTGATATTACCCCCCTCCAAGGGTTGTTATAAGGATAAAACTTCATAGTTTATGATAATATTTGTAAAGCTCTTTGCAAATTACAAAATGCTATACAAATTACATTACTTATTCTATTAACTTCTAATTTTTGGGGGGGGAGAGAGTTCTCCCCAAATGAGTGCTACTATATGCTGGTTTCTATTAGTAATGAATGTGATGGCAGAGGAGTTCAGATCAGGATGATCATGATGATAAACTTTATAGGCTTCATCTCTACCTGTCTTGAGTGAGATAAGGTATTTAAGCTAAGTTTGCATAGCATTCAGGGTTAGCATACATTTGTCAAATCATCCATCTTTTGGAAAGATAATGACAGCAAAAAGAATTGAGTAGCTATGTAACGCACCAGTAAACATGCTCACCTTCAGGGTTCTGGATTTTTCTGCCTGGTTTTTTTTGTTTGTTTCATATAATTTTGGCCTTGGGGAAAGGAAGGAGTTCATCTGTGGTATGTCTGTATTGCTCCAGGATGCAATTCCAGAATCTTATACTGAAAGTATATCAAAGAAGTGCACTTAGACTGAATTTGCAGGGCACCTTACCATCACTAAAAGCTGTATATCTGATTCTCCCAGACTAAGTTTAATGTCCTAATCACCTGGGAATATTTCCTGTTGGTGGACACTTAAGTGGCAAATTTCCCAATTCTGTATTAATGGCAGAGGACAAAATATATTGAGAGAGAATAATGCGATCTCAGAGTTGATAGGAACTTCAGAGGGTCATTGTACCTGAGGTAAAACTTTCTTCTATATATCTAACAAATAGTCATCCATCATCTGCCTGAAGTCTTCTTGTAATGGGGGAATCTGTAAGTGAATGAAGTATTCAGCACTATTTTCATAAAACTTAACTTGTTAGACTTTTTTCTTATATTGAACCAAAATCTGGCTCTGCTAAGAGATGAGTTTGATAAAGTAAACTTTCATGTAAGTGACTGATAAAATTGTTGAAATAAATAGCGTACCAGATATGCCACTAGAAATATCCTTCCCAAATGAAAAAAATCTAGGGGACTTCCAGTCAAGATGACTTCCTGTATAAGAGGCAACATCTACTTTAAATGAGGAGATATTAGAATACAATATTCCAAAAGGCAAAATATATAGGCTTACAACCAAGAATAAGTCATCCTCCAATTCTAGGGGCAGCTAGGTGGTACAATGAATAGACTGTTGGACCTGAAGTCAGGAAGACTTATTTTTGAGTTCAAATCTGGCTTCAGATGCTTACTAGTTGTGTTACCTTAGTGGAGTTCACTTACCCTGTTTGCTTCATTTCCAATGTAAAATGAAGGAAATGGCAAACCACTCCTGTATCTTTGCCAAGAAGACCCCAAATGGAATCATGAAGAGTTAGACACAACTGAGCAAAAAACAAACCAAAAAACAAACCCAAACCCAATTCTATAGGGGGAAAAATAAACTTTTAGTGGAATAGAATGTGAACTTCTTGAGAGCAGAGATTGTCTTTTCTAATTTGATCCTCAGTGCTTTTAACTATTTTTAATGTAGTAATCACTTAATAAATGATTTATTCATTTGTTCATATTATTAAGGTCAATACTCTGAAAACCCTGAATACTATCCAATTGGGAAAAAAAAATTGATTGTTAATGGAGTAGAAGACCTTTATGTTTCTGATGAAAACACTGGAGCCAAGTAAGAATCTTAAATTTCAAAATTCAAATATGAAAGTTTAGAGAAACCTATAGTAAAACCTATAGGAAGGGAAATTGAAAGGACTAGTATGATTATGTAGTGCTAACATTCTAATGAGAAAGATGAAACAAATGTCCCTTTAGAATATGAATATCTCCTAAGAGTTTTGAGGGAGTTAAATTAGAAAAACAGAGGACCTGCAGGTGGATTGATTCTGTTCTTGGAGTTTTAAGAGGGGAAAGACAATAGGAGGGAGGGAAAGGAATTTTTCATAATTGGAGTGTCTGAAAAAGAGTATATGAAGGATACAGTGGAGAAAGGGTTGAGATGAGAGGGCATCCGGTAACCATCGCTCTTATCTGAAACTGACAAAGGAGCATTGAACATACACAAAATGTAGAAACAGCATGAAATAGGGATGTAAAAAGGGAGGTGAGTGGGGGTAAGGAGGGGAAGCAAGAGAATTTGGTACTGAAGAGGCAATACCTGCAAGCAAAAAACAAACAAAAAAAAACCTTGGTCCTGAAAAATGAATTAAAAGGGAAAATGCAAAGAATTATATTCTAAAGGGATGTCCATCAATTGAGGAATGTCTAAACAAATTGTAGCATCTGAATTATTCCAGTATGGTATTATAATGTAATAAAATAATGTTCTGCCATGAGAAATAGTAATAGCTAGCATTTAAATACCACTTAAATATTTCCACTATGCTTTACATGTTAAAGGCATCTTGCTAATAGAGTAGGGGTTACAAAGAAACAGCCTTGGTATTTAATTAGACATTTTAAAGGTAGAAAGCTATACACAATGGAGCAGTATCCTTTATATACTTACCTCTGAGAAACATTTTGAAATCAGCAACATCTATCTGTCTGTCTGTATGTATGTATGTGTATATATATATATATATATATATATATATATATATATATATATACCCAAAAAAAATCACAGAGTAGATGGGAGATAACCATAACCTTAGGAGTGGTTGTATTAGAAACTAGGATCACACAGCACCATCTATATGATGGACATTTCCTACAGGATGTTCATAGGAATCTCAACCTCAATGTGTTCCCCATGCCTATAAGCTTTTACCTTCTAATTGTCAGTTCTTAAAATTGTTGGTTTCTTTAAGATTCAGATGAAGTGTTACCTCTTCCAGGAAGTCTTCCTCAATCTCCCCAGCTACTAGTGCCATCCATTCTAAGGCTATTTTTCATTAGTTCTGTATCCATCTTGTTTATATTGATTATGTATGTTGTTCCTCTCATTAGCTTATAAGTTTTTTGAGGCCAAGAATTTTTTTTGGTTGAAGAGAGACTTGGGTATGTTTGTAAGCAGTAGGGAAGGAACCAGTGGATAGGAAGAGATTGATGAGCACAGAAAAGGGATGTGGTGATGACAACCTGCTGGGGAGGGCCAGAGGGAATGGGACTAAACATTCATCTAGATGAGTTGGCCATGCAAGTACAAAGTCTACTTTATCATCCAATACTGAAACAAAACAAGAAATACTCTTAAGGGTCAGAGGGATATAAGGAGAGGGGACAAGAGGAAACTCAGTAAATGGCCCTAGTTTTGTGTTTGTGTTTGTGTGTGTGTGTGTATGTGATTCTTGGGATTTATTCAGCAAGGATTGAAGGTCTTGGATGGGGAAAAATGATAAGTGTTACATGTGTGTTCCTTAGGGCACCTAGTATCATATATGGTCCCCAAAAATGATATAGTTGTAAAAAAAATGCTAAATTTGGAGTCATGCGACCTGAGTTCTAAGTTCCAGCTCTATCGCTTATAACATATATGATCTTAGGAAATCACTTAACACCTCTAGTTCTCAGTTTTCTCATTTTGTTAAACATAAGAATTGGTCTATATGATGTCTAAAGTCTCTCTAAACTTTATATCTAAAATCCTTTGACCCTCAAAATACTCTGCAGGTCAATATTGTCATTCAAAACCATAGCTCACAAGTTCCCATGGACCTGTTTGATTTTACTATCCAGACATAAGACACATTAATTCAAGCAAAAAAAATTGAGCCAGATAATATAGCAAAAAAAAAAAAAAGTAATAAGATCCCCTCCCATCCATGCACATGGAATACTCCCTACCACAGATGTGGAAGGCATAGCTGTGATAGAGAGGTATTCCAATCTAGGCGCATCTGTAGGAGGCAGGTGTGGCCTTGAATATATAGAGGAGGTACACATAGGAACCCCTTTGGCCAGGACACTCACATATGGGGATACATGTGGTGGTGACACACTGTGTAGTTCGTATCTCTGATGCTGTGGGGGTGATATCATCACACTGATCTTTGATAATCAAGGTGCTCAGTTGGTTTTAGTCAATTCTGGACCTTGTTCTCTGCTTTGGCCTTCTAGGATTCATAACTTTAGGATCACCTGCTGCCCATTTGGCTATTGTCTGCTAGAATACCATGGCTAACAACGTTCTAAGGGCAAGCTAACAACTCTTTTGTCATAGGCAGAGCTTATGAGCAATCCACTAGCTAAGGGCTGCTGAATTTAGTCCAGGGAAGGTGATCCAAGATTAAACTCTTCTTTTAACTTACTGTGCCTGGGGGTGAACTGAAGTCCACTGACCTAGAACATGATCTGTTTTGAGGTTAGAAATTCCTTGTCACTCTTATTTAATTCCTTATTTGTCACTGCTAAACCTATTTCAAAGTGTTTTGCCAAAGAAAACCACAAAAGCTGTGTGGGAGCTCAGCTACAAAAGCCCATTTTCATTTTCAAATTATCTCTAGGGTGCCATGCAAATGAAAAAAATCAATCATAAATACCAAGCAAAAGAGGTGTGGGCATTGTCTTCCATCCTCCTGACTCAATTCTTGCCTTTTTATTTGTACGTCAACAGAAACAATACAAAACAAAATCAATATACAATAAAGTTGTTTTAGTACTATACATTGCCTAGCAAAAAGTCTCAATGTTTCCTTATATGTGGTTTTAACATGACATTGTGTCTTCTGGAAAAAGAAAACTGGTCTTAGGAAACTTGCTTATCTTTGTGACCTTATAGTTAGCATCCATATCCAAAGGCAGCAAGCAGAACCAGGGAGAATATTGGTCACTAAGGAATTTCCTGCATGAAACATGGGCTGGCAGATTTTGCTCAAGTGCTACAGAGAATCTTGAAATCAACTATCATTTTAGGGATTATAATGAGACTGTTGCCACTAAATAAATTCTAAAATAATCCATAGAGATTTGAGAACACATACTGCCATTGTCTGTGGATAAGGTTAAAGCTGAGACAGCTAATGTCTCATTAAGTAAATTTAAAGAGTCATCCAGCCGACAGCTTCTGGATAGCTTTATTAGAAAAGAAGCCAATTACTCAAGACAGAATTACGTTAGAGCTACTCCGCATCAAATGGGACTGTTTAAGAGATAGGGGTTAATGATAAGTCTGATATGCTGGAGGTTAGGGTCAGAATACCACATCTGAATCTCACTCCCTCTGTAAAAAGCTGAAAAGGTTCCCATGGGATTGTAAGAGGCTAAGTGATCTGACCTACAGACTGTTTAGATATTTTAAGTGTTTCTATTGTAAGAAATTCCAAAGTCCTGTAGTTCTTTGACACACATACAGCTGTTAAACAGTTTCTTACAAAGGACCTTGAAATAAACATTTGAGAACCACAAACCTTCCTAATGCAAGAAGTTATATTTTAGGCATATATTAACAGTTTAATGCTATTTTCCTGATGATCATTTATTTGTGCCATACATCTGTGAAATATGGAAGCCAGGTAGCGCAATGCACGAAGCCTTAAACCTGGAGTCAGGAAAATTGAGTTCAAATCTATCCTCAGACACTTACTAGGTATGTGACCCTAGGTGAGTCACTTAACCTCTGTCTGCTTCCATTTCTTCATCTATAACATGGAAATTATAATAGAACCTACCTCCCAGAGTTATTATGAATATCAAATGAAATCATATTTGTAAAGTGATTTTTAAACCTTAAATTGCCAAGTAGATGCTAGTGGGTAGTAGTGATAGTAACAGTAGTGGCACAGTAGCAGAAGGAAGAGGAGTAGCATCTGCAGTAGTATGGGCTTTCAAGCATCAGAATATGATGTAACTTTAAAAACTGATTTATTTGTGATATCTCATTAATGCGAGTACTTGCCACTGACTGTGATCCTTATATTTCCTCTCAACCTGTGTCCTAACATGAAGCCTCCACAGGGAGAATGCTCAATAGTGTAGTCCAGATGAGCGAAATACAGCTTAAAGGCCAAGTCTGGTCTGCTCCCTGTTTTTATATAGCCCTTAAGCTGAATTTACAGTTAGCCAGATTTGGCACAATCTACAATTTGCAGACCCCTGTACCCCGGGGCCTCACTTTAGTTCTTTTAACATTGTGTGGATTTGAAAGAAGCACACAGGCTATATATCTATTTACTACTCCCTACAATGGATCCATTTTCTTTTCAAAACATATCTCTCTGATCATAACCTTTATGTACAGTTATTACTTTTTATTTTTGCTTTTTGTAGGGGGAAGGCAGGGCAATTGTGGTTAAGTGACTTGCTCAAGGTCACACAGCTAGTAAGTGTTAAGTATCTGAGATCACATTTGAACTCAGGTCCTCCTGACTTCAGGACTAGTGCTCTATTCACTGGGCCACCTAGGTGCCCCTGTACAATTATTTCTTAGTAATGTGTTGTAGCCTACTCACTCATCCCTACTGGCTGACTGATCTGTGTACTATAAACTGTGATTATTCTGTAGTCAACTAATGAGAGCACTTAGATCACTAATTTTTTTAAGAATTACACTTCTGTAACACAAAATTATACATAGAAAAAGATGTAAATTTTATTTCAAAACTAAGCTTCCAGAAGGTATCCTATGATTAGTATATGTACAACCCAACATCCACCATTTTCCATATCTGTTGTTCTGTACAATAAACACTGATGTTTTATCTTTCATTTGATCAGAAAAAAAATCAGTAAAGCAATCCAACATTTACTAAATGTGTATTATGTGCAAAACACTGAATACCTTCTCCCCCATGGAAGGGAACTGAGATTTCACTGCTTTTTTTTTTATTTTTACAAAAATCCACAGAGAGATGGCAGAGTAGGAGAAAGCAGTTTAGCCCAGATCATTCCCCCAACTAATCCAGCAAAGACACAGGAAGCACAAAGACCAAGTTCTGATGAGGAAATTTAAGGAAAAATCATATCCTGTCATTTTTCCAACTCAGCTCAGAATAGGGAAATAAACAAAAGTTTGAAAGTCTAATCAGGAAGAAGGGTCTCCAGGCAGAGCATTCCAGTATAGGTACTAAAGTAGAGTATGGGCCTATGTGCTATGAAAAGGACACCCTCCTCCACACCCTACACCATCAATTAAACGTGGCCCGTTCTAATGCTGTATAGGAATTAGCAACAGGTGCCAATTGGCAGCTCTATCGATCATATCTCAGAGCTGGGGTACAAATCCAATGTTGACTCATTAAGGGACCTAAGTCTGGGGGTGGAAGGAACCAAGAAGAGGTATGTACTAGACAAGGGAAGGGAAAAGAAACAGACAACAGCTGTGTGGTTCTGACCCCAAGAGTCAGAGTTTCAGATGAAGCCTCCAGTTCATTCTGAAATCTGCAGCTAGATAACCAATATAGAGACCACAGACCAAAGTGGAGGCTACCAATAGTTAATGGTGGTTTTGTGCAGCAGCAGGATATGGGATCTCCAGCCAGCAGCAAGTCCATACTTGTGTTGCTCAGACCCAAACTCAACTCATGAGCTTGAGAAACTTAAAACTAGAAAGGCAGTGATTAGACTTTACCCTGCATCAGACAACACTGGTGCACTGAAATCTTGCAAGTCCCCATCATAAGCTGTCTCTAATATCCTTGAAAAACAGAGTATTCAACATTTGAAGAAATCAGTGACAAGACATTAGAGAATGCAAAATGGGACAGCCTGGTCATTTTGGACATTTCCTCCACAAGTGTGCAGAATCTGGTTCTAATAAAAATGTGACTTTTTAAAGTAAGGGTAGAAGAATTAGTAAGCACAAGAAAATCCCACCACAAAGAGCTATTGTGGTAAAGGTAATGCCCAAGACAAAGACCTTGAAGAAGAGAATAACTCTAAAACATCTACAAGCAAAGCAATCATATAGCACACAGAGCACACACACATCTTGGTCACAAGTTTGGCTAGAATTTCTGGAAGAATTGAAGCAAGAGGTTTTTTAAAAAGAGTTTTTAAAATGATTTTATAAATCAAATGAGAACACTAAAGAAGAGAATTAAAAGGAAAATAAGCATTAAAGAAAGGAAATGAACAGTTTTACATAGGGGGTACAAAACTTTGCCAAAGGAACAAATGAGGTGAAAACTAGAATGGACCAAATGCTCTATAAGACAACAAGAAGTATAAACACAAAATTATAGGACTGAAAAGATAGGAGAAAATGTAAGATACTGCATATTATAATCAATTGACCTGAAAAACAGCTCATGGAAAAATGATTTAAGAATAACTGAACTACCTGAAAGCCATTGCCAAAACCAAAAACGCCTAGTTATTACATTTCAAGAAATAATGAAAGAAAATTGACTAGATCTCTTAGAATCTGAGGTTACTGTGAAATTAGAAAGAATTCACTAACCATCTCACGGGAAAAAATACCAAAATGAAAGCTTCTGGGAACATTACAACCAAAACTCAGCACTTCTAGGTCAAAGAGAAAATACTGCAAGTTGCCAGAAAGGAAGACTCAATGTGCTGAGGAGCCACTCTAATGATCACATAAGATTTCACAGCCAATACTATCAATAACTGGAGAACTTGGAATATTACATTCCAAAATGCAAAATATATTCCAAAAATAGGCTTACAACTAAGAATAACTTTCCCAGAAAAACTTGGTATATTTCTACAGGGGAAAAAATAGACCTCTAATAAAATATAGCACTTAAACTTTTTTGATGAAAAGGATATAAATTAGTAAAAACTTTAAAAATATGAACATGAGTTCAGAGAAACATAAAAAAGAGGATGACATTTGTATTGGAAAATTATAAAGACAAATATGGCTAATGGACTTATAACTTAAGGGCCAGTAGAAAGCACTTAGTTGTCATGAAAATGCCAGATATATACATATACATATATATACACGCATATGTATATGTATAACGTATGTGTATATATATGCACATATGTATATGTATATATGTGTTCCACAAACATACCTAGCATATCGAGGAACTCTGTCTTAATCCAAATGGGAATATCGTCTATTAAAATTTGTAATTTTATGAAATTGCTTGAGCCTCAGTGAATTTAAGTGAATTTCTCAGGGTCACGCAACTAGTAAATGGCAAAGATAGGATTTGAACTCAGGTCTTCCTGACTCCAAATTCAGCACTCTGCCCACTATATCATGCTACCTCTTCATTTAGAGGAGAAAAAGGATTATTTCTGCATGCCACTTCCTTCCTTTTAATTTCCTCATCTGTAAAATGAGAGCAATACTTGTATTCCTACCTCATAGGGTTGTTTTGACGATTAAAAGACATAATTAGTTCTAGAGCTGGAAAAGAACTCGGAGGTCATCGAGTCTAACCCTCTCATTTTACAGATGTGGAAACTGAGACCAAAGGGTGATGATGTCATACAATTTGACGAAGTTCAACCAAGTTCTGAGCCCCAAAGCTCTGACTGCAGAGTGAGCGCCCTTTCACTGCGCCAATAACACATGTTAATCATAAAATCCTCAACAAACGGATGACGATATCCTTTTCTCCTCCGTCTTAATTTTACGAACATTTCAAAATTTTAAGGAATGAACATATAACACTAATGTAAAGATAGCAGGTCCCAGGCAGGAGATGGAGAAGAAAACGACAAACCACTCCATTAACTTGGCCAAGAAAACCCTAAATGAGGTCACAAAGAGTCCGACGTGGCTGAATAACGACTGAACAAAAACAAAAAGATAGCGAAAAGCCATTAAACAAAAGTGGTCATCTCATCAAAGGGCACAGCTGACGGTATCATCTGCGCAGATTAGAAGGGATACATAAAGCAAGAGGCAACAAGATATATGAATGACTTGAAAATGAGATTAAAGGGGGAAGAAAAAAGATAATTTAGGCACTCAGTATAGCCTTTTAGAATTCTGTGTTGCTCAATACCTCCTCATCCTCATAGTTTTCCAATAGAAAATGAAACCACTGCTTGGTGGGGGCTGGAGAGGGGAGACTAACTAGAATAATTATCTATAGAGAAGTATGTATATACGAATGGACCCATTAGTGGGACCCATTATTTCTCCAAATAATAGAGTGGCAAACCACTCCAGTATTTTTGTCAAGAAAATCCCCTGGACAGTCTGGCCCATGGGATCATGAAGGGTTGGACATAACTGAATGAATAACAATAAATTCTTTCTCCAATACCTATCCTTATATCTGAAACACTGGAAATAATGACATTTGACATTTGAAAGAATCATCTTCACTACAAATATATATTCCCCTAATTGCAAATGACTGAACATGAAATCCTATGACATTCTATCCCTAGTGTCTTCACTGCCAGGCAGAGACTGAGTAAAGTTGGAGCAGAAGTGGTGGAATGAGAGTTACTATATCAAGTCACATTCTCTAGAGGAGCAGTACTCTTGACAAACAGGATTAAGGAGTTGAAATAACTTCACTTTCTCTTCTACTCAGCACACTAAGGGTGAGCAAAACCTTTGGCTGCCAAAAAGTGCCTCCGTTACTTCAGAGAACCATTAGAAAATATGTAAATAATTATGCAAGTTCTTCAATTCTTTGGCTAATTTTCTATGTTAATGTGATTATTGGCAGCAACATGAAAAGAATGGAGTTGCAAACATTACCTTAATTTAGGGTTGCTTTGTTTCTTTTCCAAGCCCATTTCCTTATTTGCTTCTAAGAAATGTGTATGCTTTCTGAATTTGCGCCAAATACAGACACTGTTATCCATTAGAGATTTCCAAAATGTGGGCTCCATAGATACTGAAAAATGATCTGTATTTACAAATATACTGAAGTGATTTTTATTCAACATGCACAAGGATCTATAATCTTCTGTATTTCGCAATCAAGCCTAATTTATAGGGACAACATATATCTTTTGAGACTAGTTCCTTCTATGAAGATGAATGGTTGAATACCCACATGAGAAGTAAACCTGTCTCTTTCCATCTCTAACCTCTCAAACTAAGCCAGCCTTCAGATGGAAAAGCAATTAGAAAACATAAGTGTCTCAATGCTATGGTTTTGTTTGAACATCTACCTTTTTTACTTAGAATTATTCTTCCTGCTCTGATTTTTAAAGATATCTAAAGATTTTTTTAAAAAAATTTAAACCTCAGAGAGTCCTTTAATTCTGATAGGGTCTTAGATCCCTAATGAAAGTACTTTGCATACTTTCTCTAGCAGGCCACTATGTGGGTCTGTGGGTAGAGTGCTGGTCTTGGAGTCAGGAAGACTTGAGTTCATGTCCAGCCTGAGACACTTTACTAGATGTGTGATCCTGGGCAGGTAATTTGCCTATTGTTTTCCTTAATGCTCTGGAGAAGGAAGTGGCAAACCACTCCAGTATTTTTGTCAAGAAAATCCCCTGGACAGTCTGGCCCATGGGATCATGAAGGGTTGGACATAACTGAATGACTAAACAATAAATTCTTTCTCCAGTACCTATCCTTATATCTGAAACACTGGAAATAATGACATTTGAACATTAACTTTATTCCTCTCCACGATGCCTTGAGAGCTGAAGGCATATCTATCATTTAAAGCTATAGACTAGTGCAGAGCAAAGACTATATCCTTTATTTTGTACACTGCCTTAAATACTGTATCCTTACAGACATTAAGGAATATTGATAACAGGTTTCATGTAAGTAACTTCCTATGCCAATAAAACATGGTCAGTGCGGTGTATTACAAATATTAGTAGACTAGATGGCAGAGGAAACATGAATTTGAGATCTGCCACCCGCACCTACTCACTATGTGACAATGGGCAAATCATTTAACTTTTCTGAGATTTAGTTTCCTCTTGTGTAAATTATGGATCTAATAACTGCAATATTTTCTCCTCAGTACTATTGAGGGGATCAATTGATATAATGCATGTTAAGTATTTACCCAGATTTAAAGGTGTTACATAAATGTCAACTCTTATTTTCTTCAGAGTAGGAAATGCTGTTCTAAAAACATTTTTTATAATGAGGGTTATATCTAAAGCACAAGATTGTAAAATAATTTGATTTATGTATATATAATTACGTATGTATAATTATGTATATATTATAATTAATATAATAATTATGTCTATAATTATGTATAATAAGATATACTCTAAGAGTTTTAAGCTATTAATGCTTAAAACTACACTAAGGCTTTTAGGATCTCCTATATATGCTGCATTCATTTCAAATGGGTACAATGAGGATTTTATAAAATAAATTTATCTTGGAAAGAAATATGATATTTAAAAGGATAACAATTATAAGTAATGCGCCCTATCCCTCATCTTAATGTCATACCCTACAAATTCCGTTTGTACAAAATAAACATTTTAAAAGGCAAGGTCCCAAGCAAAAAATATGGAGAGTTTCTTCTCCATTTCTTTTTCTGTTTACTCCTTTTTAGGAATTACCTCACGAAATAGCCTTCTGCTATCACTAAGATCTAATTACTCTGATTGCCCTTATGTAGTTTTAGAACTGTTTGCCTCACTGAAATTGCCCAGGTCCTAATTGTTATTAATGATCTTTATACAAAATAATAAAACTCATATAGTAATGTTTACCCATGCATTTAATGCCCATGAGTATAATAATGTTTGCCCCTGGTTTTGCAAAGGACTGAACATTTTCAAAGTCTAGGCAGGAACATAGATAACTGAGTGGTGCAGTAAATAGAACATTGCCAGGTTTGGAGTTATGAAGAGCTGAGTCCAAATTCAGTCTTAGACACTTATTGACTGACTGTGTGACCCTATCTGTTACGGTTTTTTAGTCGGGGTGAAGGTTATCTTTTTGGGTCAGGATGTATAGGACTCACCTATACCCACCTCAACAGGCCTCGGGCATCCCCAGCTCCCACTTACTCCGGGAGAAACAGCTGCACAGAAAACTCAGGACACAGGACTTGCTTCTAGCTTTTAATGAGAGTAAGTTCTCTATGCTGGGTGCGGCTGGAACTCTTCCTGCCTTCTGGGTAGCCTGTATTTAAGTCCTTTCTCCAGGGCCCCTTAGGGCCCCTCCCCTGGCTATGCCCTCACCCGGAAGGTGGAGAGATAATCCTGCATATTGCAAACAGGTGTAGTCTTTGTATTCCACCCCCAGGTGATCACATGTACTCCTGTCAGCTGAGGATTGGTTCAACTCATCACATCTCACTTGAAGTATCAAAGACCCACTTTAGGAGTCTCCACCCCACGTGAGGTATCAGAGACCTAACACCTATCTATGTAAATCACTTAATCTCTACTTGCCTCCATTCCTCATCTGTAAACCGAAGACACACTGGGGAGGGAAATAGCAAACCACTCCAAGATCTTTGCTGAGAAAATGCCATGGACAGAAGTCCGTTGGTTCATTTAGACTTGGGCATAGCTGAAGGACTGGAGAGCAACAATAACAATTGACAGGAGCATAATAGGAATTTGAAAACTGGCTGAGATGTGTCTTTTGGGAGGATAATCATTCCCTCTCCAAGCAATCTGGGACTATCACAATCTTTGCATTGGAAGGTGGACTTGAGTCCTACCTAGAATTTCTTAAAGGGAAACACACAAAAATGTGGAAGCAGCAGGAGCTGTGATGGGGAAACCTAGCCCTACCCAACACTTAATAAAGCAAGATAGAAAGGATTGGGGACACAGATGAAATAGGCTAAATAAAAGAGAGGAAACGACAGGAGGGTTGAGTTGTGACAAATAAGAGAGGGATTCAAGGTAGGCATCTCAGAACAGAAGACAAATACCCATCTCTTCAAGGACTAAAGGATGTTCACAAAAAAGACTTCTATTTCCTAACTTCTCCCCATGTTTGTCCAATGGCAGATGCTCTAATACTTTCATTTCATTTCAATGTTTCCTGCTTCCTCATTTTTCCTCAAATATGAAGAGGCCAGGAACTAGTTAGAGACAGACAGAAACTCATATTAGGGCAGAAAGCCAAACCCGTCTGAATTTTAGTAATTTTTCTATTTTTCTGAGCTATTGTGATTATACTACTAGCTTTTCATTTATTATAAACTTATAGAGAAATGGATGAAATTCCTCACAGGTCCATTATATCATTATCCTGATGCTGAAAGCAATAATTGTATCAAAGTGTGACTGATAAGTCTCCAGAGATCCAACAAATACAGTAGTGAGAGTGGTGACAAAAGAAAAGATTGTGCTTTAAGCCATTCCCAGGGAAGAGATGGAAAATGGTGGGGAGGGATTCAGCTATGTTCCTATCCAACATGGAGGAGGGAATAGAGAGGATCAAATACTGGCCTCTACACAAACATCCACTGGTGTTAAACCTTTTCAAATATGTTTTTCAGGCTGTATTTTGTCCATGAAATCTTTTAGTAGTTCTAGAAAAATAGTAATGAATTTGTCTTATGCTGAAGCTCTTTAAACTCTTTACCTATTGCTTATAGTTCAGTCCTCTAGATTCAAGCAGAACAGATCTAACCCCTCGTCCTCAGGAGAGCCTTTGAAGTACATAAAGCTCATGCTCTTTTCACCTCTCACTCAAAGTCATCCTTTCTCCAGGCTAAACACTTCCAGTTCCTTTTACCAATTCTTGCATGTAAAAGGAGCTGAAAAGGATGGAGGCCTAGATATCACTACAGGTGCACAGACGTGGAAGTTCAAAACTAGTTGGTAACATTTCTAAAGCTTTGCAACCTTTTCCTTTTGTTGTTACCTGTTATTCAATATCATGGGTTTCCTTTCATGGGTTACTCAATATCAATTCACCCAATGCCAAAAAAGATGGAAAGGAAGGCTTCCAGAATGTTGGCTGGACCCTTCTGTGTCAGAGGGCACGTATAAACAGGTTACTAGCAGCATCTTTGGATGAACTACATACACTGATGAGAGCACAGATCCTTTGGAATGCAGGAATATGTTTCAATATGGTGATTAGGCCCTAACATATGTCATCTTGAGAGGCAGCATAACAAAGCAGATAAGAGTTCCTCTCAGAAAAGAGCACTGCTGCTATTCACATCATGTTAAAGAACAGACCTAGAGAAGGGGTCTCTAACATGGTGGGTGAGCAACGGTAAAGGATTTATGGGAAGGACATAAATAGTGATTGCACAGAGTGAGAAGGCACAGTTAGGTTATGGTCTTTACCAATGAGGAGAAGATTTATGTCACAAGATCACACATCAATATAAGTATGGCTTTATGATAACAATTTTTTATTGGATTAAGACAGAAACACTTTCCACCATTCCTCTGTCTACTATTATTCCAGTATAAGGCTTTAGCCAACATGGTGTAATAGCATATTATAGTTTTAGTTTGATTCTCAGTTGCAATATTCTGTTCTTCACGTATGGAGGTGATGCTATGAAACTACAATTTGTTGTTTTCCATTAGTAGAAATGAATATTGCTGATCCATCTATACTCTTCTTGTTGGACCTCTTTGTGATCATCTGTATGATGCATTTGCCAAATGACTGGCAAATCAGGGATGTAGTTTGTGATCTTTGCTGAGAACAAAGCCCAAATGTAGGCTCAATTTTTTCTCCAAATTTATTTGTCCCTTCTTTACACTAAATTTGAGAGGCATTTTGTGCACAGTGCTGTGTTGAAAGTCGGAAAGAACTGAGGTACAATGCCTGTCTATGATAGATACTAGATGTGTGTGAACAGGAACAAGTCCCTTAATTTAGTTGCATATAGGCAGTTCTCTGAGGCTACAAGCTACAGCTGAGTTGCCTTGTTGCATTAAAATATGGAATTCCCTACACTATGATCATAACCATAGAACCAGATAACTCTCTCTTTTGACAAGCAAACCATAACAAATTGAATTTATTATGTACTTGTGCATTCTAAGATTCTAGATTCTAAGATCAACCTCCATTTGCATTGAGATTTAAGCCCAGTAACATACTAATAAAAGCTTTGCATTCAAATAGCAGACATAATTAGTAAAAGAGTAAAGATTACTGTAGGAAAATTCAGTCTTTCTTTTTACAGTACCTGAAAGTAGTCAAAAGTGGAATATGACAGAGGAAATGGAATTAACTGAGCTGAGGAAAAACAACAGAAACTCTTACTAAAACAGATGAAAAATTACTCAGCGCCATTTTTACAGGGCTAAATATAACACTTTTGAGTTTACCTTGAGTGCTTTAATGTAGGAACCAGACTCCTCTGTGACAAAAAGATTACCCACTGTCTTATTGATTCTTAGAGTTTAATGTTAGTTGGACTTTAGATTCAACAATTTTAAAAATTCTTCTGCATTATGTACTTGTCATCCATAAATATAAATATTTCAGTATGCAAAGGACAAAATAAGATTGTACATAAAAATGAACTTTTGTTATGCAGTCTACATAATAGTAACAAAATTGCCATTTTTTGTCCTTCTTTTGAGAATTCTTGTTTTCTTTGAAGTATTTTTCAAATGTTCTACTGATCCTTCCTCTTTCCATTGTTTCCTTCCTCTATTCTGTCCTTTTTTCCTTCCTTCCTTCCTTCCTTCCTTCCTTCCTGCCTTGTCTTTATTTCTGTCTCTCTATCTTTCAACTTTATCACCTCCAAATAAACTACACCCTTCTCAAGTAGAAGACCTCTTTTGTAACAAATAAGTATAATCAAGCAAAACAAATGAATGTGTTTGCTATATCTAAAGATATATGGTCATTAGGCATCTCTGTACAATTTTCTGGGGCAAATCATACTACAGTATCAGTTCAGGGGGTAGAATTAGCATATGTTTTATAATGAAATTGCTTTTTATCTTGCTTTTGCAGTGTGGATGTTGTTAGAGAAGAATGTAGAATTGTATACCCAAACTTGCATAATATGGAGCTAGTTTATATTGCAGAATGGCACTCAAAATGATTCAGATATTTTTCTAATTAGCTGACTTAATTTAGAGATATCCTGGTAGCAAGTGTTATTACTAGTCCTAATTAAATAAGGGAACGATGGTTTAATGGGAAAGAAATACTGCTCATAGGAACTTGCTGGCCAAGACACCGCTAATCTTCCCTAGCAATTCCAAAACTGATGTGATTATCTGATTCTTCTAGTCTACAAAGTCATTCTGGGAATATCTGGAGCACTATTCCAAGAGAAGGGAAAGAAAAAAAACTATTGAACACAGTAAATTTTTCTTGGCATTTATATGTAGATCTTATCTTTCCATATTATACCTGCTGCTCATTAGGCCAATAAATGAGAATAGCCTGTGTTTAGTAGGAAACTTGTTTTTTTTCTTACTATATTTCGCCATCCTTTTGAATTATAAATAAGAACCATTTTTACAAAGCATACTTTTAATCTAAACAAGAGGGAAGCAGGGTCAAGCCTTGGGCAGTACTATGAACTACATAAACTTTTTCTTTAACTCTTCCTTCTCTGGACTCTTTCAATAGAAGAAATCTAGTCTTCCTCCCACATGATAGCCCTTCAAATACTTGGAGATAGCTACCATCTCCTCTGGGTCACTCTGTTTGGGATTCTCTTCATCTTATCAACATCCTTTATAAATGCAGAACCCACTGTATACGAAAAGGATCAAAGAAAGAGTAAAAGATTCTATATGTACAAAAAGAGTTATAGCAGCCCTTTGTATGATAATATCTCCTTGGAAACTAGAGGGGATAACTACCTTTTGGGGAATAGATAAACAAATTATGGTGCATGAATGTGATATAATATTATCGTGCCACAAGAAGTGACAAAATGGACAATTTCAGAAGGTATCAGAAAGGGCTCTGCAGAGTAAAGCACGTAGAAGTTGGGGAACCTCCACATTGACAACATTATAAAGAAAAACAGCTTCAAAAGACTTTAGACCTCTGACCAAATACAGTGATAAACCACAAAGTCCAAAGAACTGAACATAAAACATACTTCCCACCTCTTGGGAGCTAGAAAAATTTTTCTAGACTTTGGGGCTAGAAAAATGACAGAGAGGTCATGTGGATTTAAAATGCAGGATGAGAAATATATTTTTCAACACGACCAATGTGGGAACTTGTTTTGTTGGACTATTTATATTTACTATGGAGGTTCTTTCACCTATATTTATTGTTCACTTGTGGAGAACAGTAGGAGGGAAAGATAATAAATTACTCGTAAAAATAAATAGATGCATTTTAGAAATAAATAAATAAATGTGGCAGTTAGAAGAACCCAATAGCAAAGATATTATTAGACCAAGAATATGAGTGCTATCACTGCCTCTGTTCTGCTTATTATGTTACTTTTAAAAATCATATCATATTTTCCTCCAATTATCTCTAAAACTAATTTTTAACATTCATTTCTTAAAATTTTGAGTTTGGTAATTTAGTCATCCCCAATGCCTACTCCCAGTTTCCTGTGGCTGGGGTATAGCCTATGTTTCAATCTCACCTAGTACAAGAGGCTTTTCCTGTCAATCTTCTAGGTAGTTTGGGGCTAGAAAAATGTTTTACCCCATTTGTTTGTGGGTTCTGCCACTACAGGTGTTATTTAAAGTTGTTTGCAGGGGAATTTGGGAGAGCTTAGGTGAGTCCCTGCCTTTTCTCTATCATCTTGTCTCCACCTTCTATTATTCTGTTTTCAGGGTAGCTTATAATTATATTAACTTTTGTTGCTTCCTTTTCATACCATTGACTCATAGTGGACTTTTTTCCCCTTCTGGACCTGTCTAGGAAACTACATTGATTGAAACATTCTTATGTTCATATAGGGAACTCGTGATAAACAGCAATTGTTCTACAATTTATGGTCTCAGAGAGTATTGTCTCAGGGTGCTAAGAGGTTAAGTGACTATCCCAGAGTGATACAGCCAGTATGACTCAGAAGCAGAGGTTTTCCTGGCTCTAAGACTTGCTCTCTATCCATGATTCTACCCTGTTTCTCTAGTGGGCATGTAGTCTTCTAAATACCCCAGATCTTTATTCAGACATGCTTCCCACAACTTTTACTTGTGAAGTTTTTTTTTAAATCCAAGCTTAAGACTTTATATACATACATTCCTATGCCATTTTCATATTGTGTTTCAACCAATGTTCTAGCCACGTGAGGTGTTGGGTTCTTTCCTCTTTTTGTTATTCAATTTATAATCATCTAAAAATTCTATAAGTAAGCAACATCCATACTTTCATCCAAGTCCCTGATGAAAATGTTGAATGAAAATCAAGTGGGTCAATGAAAGAGAAATGGGACACTGTCCTAGACAATTTTCTTCAAGTCAGCATCATTCTATGACTAATCTTTGGCTCCATTTCTTTGAATAGTTCCAAATCCAGCTAACTGTAATAATATCAAATACCATTTTAATGGTTTCACTCACAAAGTTCATTTCCCTTTCATTTTACCACAGAAACTAGGACCCAGAGAAGTTTAGTGGGTTTCCCACTGACAGTCAGTGAGAATGATTGAGGTAATTCAGAGTCAGTTCTTTACCACTCTATAAAACATAAAGCAAAATACAAAATCTAAAAAAAAACAACTGACTCTTGAGGGCCAGCAGAGGTAGGACCCAAAAAACATTAGAGGAGAGGTTAGAAGGAGACATGGCAAGACTGTTATGGATGGCATCTTGTATCCACACGTCAAGTCTGTGGCAGCTCAGCTGTATCTAGGAAGATGAAGAATGGAAGTCTTGAAATGAGCCTGTTTATGGCTGCCAGCCACATTAGTCCTGGAGCCAACGCAGGAGCCCACACCAAAACCTTTCCTGTGGGCACCTCAAATCCTAGTCTTGGCCTTGGGAGTAGTGATCTCTGGGGTCTCTGCACTCTAGGAAAGCAGTAGCAGTCCCCACCTCCTGCTCTCTGCATTGGAGACAACATCTTTTCATTGCTACCTCCTGCCTAGCTTCCTGTCTACGTCATCTGGAAGTTTCACAGCCTAATAACAGTCTAATAGAGTCTTAGCTGGGTAACTTGGCCATGTTAGGCTGTGGTGGCCAGGGACAAAGTCAGAGTTGTGTCTAATTGTGAGCTGCCCCTCCAAAAATATGCCCTCAACTCTAAATAATTCCTCTTCTCCTTCTCCTCCTCGTTCTCCTCCTCGTCCTCGTCCTCCTCGTCCTCGTCCTCCTCCTCATCCTCCTCCTCGTCCTCCTCCTCGTCCTCCTCCTCGTCCTCCTCCTCCTACTTCTTCTTCTTCTTCTTCTTCTTCTTCTTCTTCTTCTTCTTCTTCTTCTTCTTCTTCTTCTTCTTCTTCTTCTTCTTCTTCTTCTTCTTCTTCCTGATCTCAGTCTTATTCCTCTTATTGCCTACAGGATCAGTCTAGAATAGGTCTTTCTTCTTTTCAAGTTCTTGTTTATTATTAATAATGCAAATCAATGAGTAGATCAATAGGATCATATACCTACAGTTGAAAGGGACCTTAGATGCCAGTCTGAGAAGAGGCAGCTCAGCTGTGGCATCCTGGGCAAGTCACTTCTACTTCTGTTTCCAAGGTTTTTTTAGGGATCAAGTGAAATACCATTTTTTTTCTAAGCACTCTGTACAGTGCCTAGAAAATAGTAGGCATTTGATAAATGTTCCTTCCCACCCATCTCACCCCTTTCATCTAGGCCAACTCCCTCACTTTACAGAGAGGTAAACTGAGGCCCAGCATAGTTAAAAGGCCACTGTGCTTAGGCTACCTTGATAATATATATTAGAAGTGAGATCTAAATCCGAGTTCTCTGACTTCAAAGTTAGTTCTTTCTTTAATTTTATCACATTGGTTTCTATAATTGTGCTTTTCCTTTCCCTCTGTTGTAACACATGTATATTTCACCTGGACTCTGTAGTAATAAGATCCAAAGACATACTTTAATGGCAGACATGTTGCCTGAAGTGGCAGGTAGGAGGTGGCAATCAATATATATTTTTTTGGCTGACTACAAGGCCACTAACCTCTTATGAGAGATTCTTGCAAAATGCATGTGAATTGGGCATAAATATTCTTCTGTAGACTGTGTCTTCATGGAATGTCAAAGTCTAAGTGGCCTTTTCATCATTTGTTTGCACACTTTTTGCAACATATTCCTGAACTGAACTTTGGAAATTTGTCATATTAATGATTTACAAATAAAGGGATCATAAGTCTATAAGAAGCAAAGCAAGAGAGCAGTGGGGTCTCAACAACCTGCAAAATGTTCCCCAGGCCAGTTTGTATTGATGATTTTGAAAAATATGCAAAAACAGTTCTTCAAAAGTCCATCTATGATTATTATAGATCTGGTGCTAATGATCAAGAAACTTTAGCTGATAATATTGCAGCATTTTCAAGGTAAGGATACATACATATATGTATGTATGTGTAAATATGTTATACAGCTGACAGAGTCTAAATATACTTTCTGATTATGTGTATGTGTGTTGATGTATCTTTGTATGTTTTTTGTCAAGAGACTGGGATGTATATAAAAAAGATCCTGAAGTAGACCTTAAAAATCCTACTTTATAAATCTGTTATCTCATTGATGTGGGTGCCCCCTCTAGTAATGTATATTATAACCCATCCATGTTGCCCATCCTATATGCCTCTTGCTAAATGTTTAAAAATGTTGGATTTCTAAACATTTTATACTATATATTTTTAAGTCTCCAGAATCGGGGGATTTTAAACTACCATATCCCCAAATTAACTCTGTTTTGCTTAAGATGGCTATTTCCTACCCAGGTATTTGCCTCAGATGGAAGAGTCAGAACTTTACATTTGACTCTATATGAACCTAGAAACAAATTCAGATAAGCCTTTTCTAATTTCCGCTCCCTTATGACAGTGCTCTTCTCTCTTAGCCATGCTTTTCCAAACAGTTACCTTGAGTACAAGATAGCAGTCTTATTTGGAGAAGCCTCTGGAGATCACATCCTCATGCTACTAGCATTCAATTATCATTCATTTTGCCTGCTGCCTAAGCATATCTACACTTCAGATTTCAGTTTATCTAGGTAGGCTCCATCTTTCATCTTTGAGACATTTCATCTCTCCTCCTAAATGTTTCCTTCTTCATTCTAAAGGAACTGATTCCCTTGATATTTTACTATTTCAAATATAACTGGCAGGATGACTTATATCTTCTCACCATAAAGCTTAATATTGAAGAACAGGGAAATGACTCCTCATAACCAGTGTAATTACATGTAATTGATACTTTTCCTCTTGCCATTCAATCACTGTCATTCAGTTTTAGAAATGAGGGAATAGAGAATTAAAGCAGTCTACATTCTGTATGTTATCATCAGCAGTGATATTGTCCTAGTAGGGAAATAGCACGTGTGTTGATTACATCCATAATGTATCACAGTATGTCATTGTGTCCTTGATGATGATAAATGAATGAACAAATAAGTTCTTATTAAATATTATGTGCCAGGTTGCATGCTCAGTTGTTTTTCAGTCACATCCAACTCTTTGTGACTCCATTTGAGGTTTTCTTGGCAAAGATATTGGAGTGGTTGGCCATTGCCTTCTTCTACTCATTTTGTAGATGAGGAAACTGAGGCAAACAGGGTTAAGTGACTCACCCAGGGTCACATAGCTACTAAGTGTCTGAGGTCAGATTTTAACTTAGGAAGAGGAATCTTCCTGACTTCAAGCCTGATGCCTTATCCACTGCACTACCTAGCTACCCCTGTGTGCCAAGTACTTGGAGGGAAAAAGGAGAAGTGATAGTATAAGAAATAAGAACTTCCTTATTGATTTATTCTAAAAACCTGGGACAGAATTTCTAAATTATTCTATTTATTAAATGATAAGTATGTTATTCTCACCCAAAGGACCCATTTTTAGGGGGATAATAATAAAGTATTTGTTTTGGTGAGCTTCATAAATATCATCATCATAACTTGCTTTTTAAACACTTTTATCATTTACAAGGTAAATGTACAGTTTTCATTTGTATTTTATTATAAATTCAATTTCATTAAAATTTTTTGTTACAAATTTATATTTGTTATTTGTAGAGTAAAATCATTGAAATTATTTTATCTGATCTTTACAAACACCACTGTGAAGTAGCCAAAATAGCTATTATAAGAATGAGAGGTAGAAAGGGTGGCAGTGACTTGTCCAAGATCACTGTGAGTTCTAGTAGCAGCACCAGGACTAGCCCCCAAGTTTTCTGTCACCTCCTGCCACAGAGCTTTTCCTACTATATTACGTCAGTGAGCTGTAATCCTATCTCTTTGCTTAATCTCAGTGTAACTTTGAGTAAGTCATTCGGGTTCCCTCAGCCTCAGTTTTCTCTACTTTACAATAAAGGCATTGAAGTCCCTCCTACTTCTGGGTCTGTGATTCTGTGTCCCTACTGCATACAACTTCATGCTCATCTCAGTATAATCCTATATTAAGGAACAATGAGGCTGGCTTTTTTTTTTCTCATACTAAAAAGAAAGCTTGTCAGCCAGCAGGCAGTATACTATGGACTTTCTCCAAGGTTCTGCTCCCAGGAAAACTCAGATTCACTTTTTCTGATTTCTCAGGATCTGGATTTCTTCTTCAGCAGTTCTCAACCTGTGGGTTATGTTCAATTTAAATACATCCTTCATTTCAGATATTTACATTACAATTCATAACAGTAGCAAAATTACAGTTATGAAGTAGCAATGAAAATAATACAGAAGAACTGTATTAAGGATCCTGGCATTAGGAAGGTTGAGAACCACTGTTCTAAATAATTTGTGGATTGATTGATTGCAGTGAGTATTAAAGAGCTGATACTTTCCAGCTTTTAGGTAACATTTGCATTTTCCTAGAGGCATCCTGAAAATGATTCCCCAACTCGAATAAGAAATGCGAAAAATTGGACTTTTTGATATCTAGGACTTCAAGAGAATTTGAAGGAGGTCAAGAAATCTTTCAGGGTCTCTTAGATCGTACCAGGAGAAGTAACATGTTGTCTCAACAGCAGCGCAGGTTGCTTTAGTCACTACAGAGGTGACATAAGGAAATTAACATGATGGGGAATGGCAGCAGAAAAGGGAATTCAAATTGACTATAGTCAAACCAATAAAGTAACTTTTTATATGCACAGTAGCATTCTCACCCTTTCTCCCACCCCAAATAACTATCTTTCTGAGGCTTCAGAGCATAGGAGACTGTTGGTAGTGGTGATTGGGAAAGAGTGTTGACTCATGATTTTTCAAATGGAACATTTCAGAATTCTTGACTTTGAGCCAGCCTACTACAGTGCTCTTAGTGAAACCCTTGTGTCCTACTCACCATTATGAACACTGGGGAAGTCTTAGAATGTGTGTCAGGGATTGGATAGAAGTGAACTCAGTGCTGAAGGTAATGATTTTGATTGTACTATTACCATATTCTTTGCCAATGCATCTTACTAACTACGGGGTCTTTCCACCTGACTTGCAGCTGTGATACCTGAGGTATTTAAGAGGTTTAAAAAACTGCAACTCTGTGCATCTTTTTTAAAGGTCTTATCTACCCTTTAAATTCCTTTGGTTGTCATTGGTTACTTTGCCATGTTGGCTTGCAATGTGTGAGAGGACCATCAATTTGCATCCCTAGTACTTAACACCGTGTGATACCCAAAGTAATTGCTTAATGTGTTATTTTTTTCATTCATTCATTCATTCACACATCTGTTCTCTAACTTTAGATGAATTTTTTGTTCACTGAGAAAAAAAACTCTCCCCATTGAAGACAGTTTTTCTGGATAGAGATTTTTTTCTTTCTGCTAAAATTTTAGAAGATGTTAAATGATTAGGTGATACAGTCCATGTTATGTCTGGACATTTGAGACTTTTTTTTAACCTTATAAAATATCTAATGACCCTTGTTTTTCATTACTATAGATCAAAATAACTGACCACGAAGCATTAAGAATTAGTTTTCCCTCAACATCAGGTGGTTTTAGGTTGATGGCTTCTAGGAAATCAATATGCAGTTTCCTCATTGTGAATTTCAAGTGAAGATTGGAAAAAAATTAAGTCTTAGATAATCTAAGGTGAGACTGTCCTCCATGAACATTGCAAAGGGATTCAAAAAGAAGTAAATTTCCCTTAGTGGTGCCTAGAGGCTTTTGACTGCCACAGTTCTTGTTTATACAGTCAGGCACATTCAGGTCATCCTCATGGCTCTCCGGCCAGAGGTCAGTCTGTTATCAGTCCCTGTCACTGATTGGGATACCCTTCTAGTATAGTTTCAGTACAGAGACCAAAGCCAATATGGATAAGGGTGTTTGTTTTTCATCTGCAGACTTAAAGGAACATGGTCTACTGAGAGCCAGAGCTCCACAGAGGGCAAATATCAGGTTGTTAGCATTTGTATCACACTCCCTTCTCTGTGCTACATTTAGGGCGAATGGTAATTTATTGCTATAGCAGACAAAGTGCCCTTTTCAATCATCACTCTCTTGAGTCTTTTGTGGCTTTCTCAGAACTGAAGGGTCATTGATGGAAGGTAATTCTAGAGGGTAGACATTTAAGAATGCAACCTATGGATATAAAGAATTATGAAACTCTCTTTCCTACCACATTACCTAGGGCCTTTTGCAGTGAATATGGTTTTTTCATTCTTCTAAACAGGTGAGTAGAAGCACAACTCTCTTAAGTTATTCAGAAGGTGATTTGAAGTTATGCAGTGATGTTTTCAACATTTTCTCACTTAGGTATCATAGAAACTTATAACTAGATGATATCTGGAGTTGAACTCCTTCTGGCTTTGTGCCAGCAAAGACAGTGGCCTGTCTTCTGTTGAAAAACAAATTCAATTGGAAAGATGTTTCACAATCTCCATCTGCAAAACATTTCCAAAGTTAAGACACATTTAGGTTGTATATAGGTGGTGCCAACACATTTAGAAAGCTGAAATAACTCTTTTAGAACAATAGGGCACTGTTAAATACCTTACTGGTGTAATATAAGCATTCTTTACCCAGGTTTAAAAAAATTCCAAATCCATGCACTTTTCTTTATAGGTCTTATTGTTTACCCTTTAAATTTCTTTGCTTGTCATTGGTTACTTTGCAATGTTGGCATATTATTTTTGAAACATGGTTCCCTAAAAGGCCATCAGAATGTAATTATTAGACATGGGTCTTAATTTTGGCTTATTTAGTTGAGTAATGTTGAACAACTTATTTAACTTCCCTGGGACTCAGTTTTTTTAATCTGAAAATGTTCGGTTTAAATGTTTTCTAAGGTTTCATCCACCTCTCAATTCATTTCATGAAACTAGACAAACTAATTCAAAATGGAGTCAGTAAACTCATTAAAATAAAGTATTGTGAAGCGTATTAACAGTCATCAAAGTACATGCAGTCTTAGAAAATTGTGCTGAATATTGAGAGGATAAACAACTTGTCCAGATTCATATGACCAATTGTTAGAGATGGGACTTGAGTCCACATCTTTATTTTTAGACCATCAATCTTGTAATCCTTTCCCTAAAAGACTATGAATGGCAGAGCAAAGGGCCAGTCTGAACTGGTAGATAGTTTTCTCACTGGGAGCTCCTAATACTGTTAAAATTACAGACACAGGCCAAAAAACAAAAGGGACATTTATTTTTCCTCTCCTGTGACATTTATTTTTCCTATTCTATGTTCTGTTAATTTATCTAAAACTATCCAGAACATTCATCTATAGGATACACTCTGTTGCATCATGCTCAGGAAGGGAAATGAAGTGTTTGTGAAGAATAACTGCTCACATGATTATTAGTGGAACAGTCCCACCCAGTGGCCAAGGGCTTCATTAAGCCTGATGCAAAAAGGCATTACTGTATCTGAGAATTGTGGAATGTTGGGACTGGCAGGGACTAGAGAATGTTGAGCTCAGTCACTTCATTTTATAGATGTGAAAACTAAGGATCAGAGAGATGAAAAAGTGATTTGTATGAGATCACTCCGTTATTTAGGGCAGAGCTGCAAATAGAGCCCAAATCTACTGACCTCTGCTCCAGGATACTTTCCACTAAACTATGCTGTCCTTGAAGTAGAGTTTTGTTTGTTTGTTTGTTTTTCCTTTCCCTCTTTCCAAAAAGCTTTTATCCTACATGTACATTCAAGTATCCACACACAAACACATACGCCACCTTTTCTGTGGATTCCTATAAAGGCTTTCATTGTTTCATGGTTCCCAGAGCTTGGCATGTCTTAGCTGCTATGATGCTTTTTTTTTTGGTTATGCTGATGATGAAGTCAGAGATTATCTGCATTAAAAAACAAAACACTCTTCATCCCTTTTCCCTCTGCCCCTCTACCCTCTAGAACTGAAACCAAATAACTTTGCTGTGGAGACCACTGAAGGGGCAAAACTCTCATAGACTGAATATTCATGGTAACAAGAAAAATGAAAATTACAATTAAATTAAACAAAAATTACAATTAAATAAAATTATAATTAAAGTAAAAATTACAGAAGAAAAATAGAAAGGAAATGTCTTTATCATGCTTTTCAAAGGCCAAATAGTTTACCTTTTAGGTGAGGAAGAATTAGATTACAATGGGTCTCTTACCTTGAGTTTAAGAAGATTATGTTAGCATCAATTCTCTTTTTTTTCCTCCTCTTCATTCCACCTTCCCCTTTCATCTCCCCTGGAGAAGCAACCCCGTTCTCCTGAAGGGCAATAGATTGTTGTTGAAAGACCTTTGAATTCCTACTTTCGGAGGGAGAGTGGTCCATTTCTAAATGTATGGAAGTCAAAGGAAGATGATTCAGGTCACCATGAAGAACAACTTCATAAAATCTGGAGCTGTCAAAAATGGAATGTGGTACTTCAAAGGGATGAGTTCCCCATATTTGAAAGTGAACAAGTGGAGGCTTGATGAAGACTTGTTGGAGGTCGTAGAAGGGAGATTAATGAGGCTGAGTGGGATTATCTCTGATGTTCAACTAGAAGATTCTGTGATTCTGTTCATAATTGCGCTAGGCTGGAATGCATGGACTTTGAGGTTTTAGGAGATGCTATCCTTTATAAAAAGCCATCAAGATATTTTTGTAGGTGTGTGAAATCAAGTATCTTGACCTTTTGAACCATGGTATAGTTGAAAGAGCACTGAATTCAAGGTCAGAAGACACGGACTTTAATTTTTAAATTCAACCATTTACTGACTGGGGGACTTTGGACAAGTTACAACCTCTGTTGTACAGTGGGAATATGAATAACTATACTGACTATCTCACAGGATTGTTCTGAGGATTAAATCAATCGATGAACAAAAATTTTTCAAGGACCTACTATGGGCCAGGCAGTGTAGATAGAAGCCCAGTCTGTTGGTCTTTATTTCTCTACTTGTATTTTCTATATTTTCTTTGTTTGGTTTTTCTCTGAAGTTCAGGGTGCTGACTTTTTCCCTGAACTAATGAATGTAATTTTAAAAGATTGTTGACACCTTCCCTAGTAAAGCAGGTAAAAGAACCTGCACTAGAGGACGTCTTGGGTATGCCAGTATGGTTGCTGCTGCAACACCCACCCCCAATAAAAAAAAGCAAAACCAAATACAATACATGGTGTAAATTGCAATATAAATATAAATGTTATGATTACTATTATTATTGCAGAAATGTGGAAAGGGAATAAGCACTTACAAATTTCACAGATATTATCTCATCTGTTCTTCACAACAGCCCTGAGAGGTAGGTGCATTTATTATTCCTATTGTATAGTTAAGGAAAATGAGACAAACAGAAGTTGAAGTAGCATGTCCAGGATCCACAGCTACTAAATATCTGAGGTGGGATTTGAACTTGGGTCTTCCTGACTCCAGGCCCAGTGCTTTCTTTACACACTACAAATTCAGCTGCCTCTTTATGGTTAAGTTTTAGTAATGAAGAAGAACTTTTGAGTAAAAATGTATAATAAATGTATTCTCTAATTATACTCCAACTCCTCAGATGATGGTCCCAGACATAATTTTGGAGGACCTCTTACCAAACCCCCCTACCCATTTCCTCTATGTAGAAAAGAAAATATTTGACTTATTTTGTTTTAGCGAGGACTCTATTTTGGTTATTTAGGCTAATAAGATTACAAATATTGGACAGATTTTATTTAATCTGACCAACCCTTCCCTCTCCTTGAAAAAAACTATAACCACACAACAGGATCATACCTAAGCCCTTCTTCCTACTTATACAAGACCCTACAGAATCATTCTGGCTTCAAGTACTATATAATGTGATTCAAGATTGCTAAAGATTCCACCTTCCACCCTCAATTTACAGTCTTTTTTTATCTCATAGCATAGTACTAGAGAATTGTTGGTGTGTGTGGCTCCTTACTGTGCTGATCCGTTTAGTAATAAAAAGGACAAATTCTATAGTTTTGTTATTGTCCCCATCAGGTCTCTATGACCATTTTATTATCTCCATCTGGTGCTGGCCCCTTGGTGCATGTGGTTCCCTAAACAGTCTCATGTTCACCTTATTGTTTCTGTCTTTTCTCTTCGGAGTCTATGTGTTTTCTTCTGTCCAGAAGACTTCATTTTTTTTGTGCACACACCCTAATATTCATCTGTGTATGAACTTGAGTTTTAAAAAATGATTTTCTTGCATATCCACTATACATATATACATATTTATACACACATATATTTACATACATATACATTTACATATACACAGCTATATAAATGTGTTTATATAGGTGATGATTTTATTAGATTCTTTCCCCCCATTTCCCTTATTTTACTTATTTTTTGCTCTTGTCCCTTTTCTTTCCTTAAAAAAACAAACTGTTCACTTATTTTTTGTTTTTATATTGGTAAAATTCCTCTCTATATTTCTCCTCCCCCTTCTAGGACACCATCCTAAGTAACAAAGACACTATTAAAGGAAAAATGATGAAGAAGTAGAGGGGTAAATTGGTAAAAATCAATCAGCTGAAAAATCTGAAAATGTATATATTCCCCTGTACTTTTGATTAATGGGTCAAATTCTAACGAGGAAGAATGATATTGTAATTCAAAAAGAATCAAGAACAGCTAACTAATATAGACCACTATATTATATGTGTGTATATGCATACTTTTATTTTTAATAAAAAGAAGCATTGCTACAGGAAGAATAATATGAACAATGAACACAGAAAGTTCCTTATGCTGACCAGATCTTTGGTTAAGAGCTGGAAGCAACACTAGAGGCAATCTAATCTAAATCATTTCATTTTTACATGTGTGGAAGTAATATTTCATGCCACAGAGTTCTTAAAGCTCATTGTCAGGACTGTTCCCTTACATTTACCCCTACCTAATATCTTGCTTATTTATGGCTATGCTTTCCCCTGCTTCACATTATCAGTTTCCTGAAAATGGAATGATGTTATATCTATTTTTGCATAACACTCAGTACCTAGCACGGTGCCTTCTACATTTCTTTAACCTGGTCTCTTATTCCATTGGCATAGGATTCTCATTGTAAGGAAATTCACTCTAATAATGAATGTGTTATAGCATGGTTTTTAACTGGTCTTAGAGAGAAGCAAATTATATATTTTCTTTTATTTTTAAATAGTAACTGACAAAGGAAACACACTTCATATAAATTTCATTGAGCTTCAGAACATTAAAAACATTTCTCAGAGAACCACAATGATGTGAAAGGGACCAGAATACCCACACCAAAGAAACTAAATGGATAAAAAGTATAAATTACCCAGATTGCGACAGGAAGCTGGATAGTCAAATTAGACCTTTTATTGGTTTACCTGAGATAAATTTTATTCATGGTTAATTAACTGGTACCAGGATTATATTGGGGAAGACTGAGCAGGATTCCATTTAGGAAAATCCATCAGGATTTAGGTGATCTCAAATCCCTTGTTGCTACAAAAGCCTGCCTCTTAAGCACCAGTATTCTCCTGGTGATGCTATATCATTATGAAACTCAGAACACCACAATCTCAGACAAATTAATGTGATAAGCCAAAGGTCATTTGATATATTGAAATAAAAATGATGAAAACATGCAGAAAACAGCATGGTACCAATAAAGACTTGTGTACAAGGATTAATAAAAAAGGTAGGATTGAGAATGTATATACAAACCAATTCAATAAATATTTTTAAGAACCAGGCACTTACTGTAACTCTGTGCCAGGGTCTGTGCTAAGTGGAAGAGATACAATTAATAGAAAGAAATACAGTCCTTGTTTTCATGGAGCTTATAGTCTGATGAGAGGTAAGAAGGCAAAGGTGGACACCAGTGGCAACATTGCCAGGGGCATCTTGTTCCGTGGAGTTAAAACTAGGCAAAGCAGCAGATGCAGAGTGGAGTGACCTACATCCAGTTTCTGCCCTCTGTAAAAGAAGGCATTGGGAGAAGTTTGGTGTTTTGCCCTCCAGCCCTCTGAGCAGAAGGGAGGTGAAATCAATCAAGGCTTGAGTTAGCAGCATGGTGGCAAGTTTAGAAAGGATGAATTTAACCTGGGAGGGGCTTATTATTCTGTGAAGCTGAAACCAGGCAGAGCAGCAGATATAAAGTTAAAAATATGTACATACTTATGGCCTATTATCCTCAGGTCAAGTCTTTTTCAGTCTTCACTATGTGTCCTGGAGAGTATTAGCTCACAATGACTTAAGGAAAGTTGGTCAAGAAGAATTCTATTAAATACTTGCTATATGTGAGGCATTATGCTGAGTGTTAGGGGTACAAAGAAAGGGAAAGCTGTGGTCTCTATTCTCCAGGAGCTCATATTCTAATGGGGAAGACAACATAAAATCCAGAATGTGCATACATCATATATACATGTTCTATATATGGCAATTGTTGTTGTTATTTTCCCTGTGTTCTTGACCTCAGGGAGGTGATGCCATGACAGGTAAGTGAACTGGAAATTAATCCCTGAGGGAAGGAACACTCCTGGGAAAGTCTTTCTAAAGGATGGTATTTGGTCTGAGTCTTGAAGGAGAACAACAAGGCTAAAGGGTCAGAGTGAGGAGGGAGAGCATGCTCTTCCCTTCTCTCCCACCCCCACCCCCCCCATGTATAGACTGATCCAGTGTAACTGAATCTTAAAGTCTGTGGAGGGAAATAAAGGGTAAGAAGATTAGAAAGGTAAAAAAAGGCCCGGTTATGAAGGATTTTAAATGTCAAACCTAAGATTTTATATTTGGTCCTAGAGGCATTAGGGAACCACTGGAGTTAATAATTCACTGTCAGATTTACATACCCCATCTTTACAAACATCAATAGCAGCTTTCTTTTCTGCAACTTTAAATGCAGCAATGGAAGGATGATTAATAATAATAATGATAGTAATATAATAATAAAAATAATGCCTTGATTATAAACTTAAAATTCATTTAAAAACCTTTTTTTCAAACATAAACACACTTTTGTCTTGTGTTTTATTTCTTCCAGATTGAAACTATATCCCCGGATGCTCCGGAATGTTGCTAATGTAGACCTGACCACCTCTGTTTTGGGACAGAGGATCAGCATGCCGATATGTGTTGCATCCACAGCCATGCAACGCATGGCTCATGTGGACGGGGAGATTGCTACTGTGAGAGGTAAATAAGGTTTCTGGGGCAGGGGTGGAACTAAGAGAAAAATGTCATTAATTTGACTATGGGGTTCATGACTATCTGCTCCACTTTCTCACCCATGATTTCTTCTTACATACATATAGATTTTAGTCATGTCAGAACTGTTTACTTGGCCAATAATTATGAGAAAGTCAGTCCATTATATAAAGCACTTCTTATTAAGGATTGATCAAGTAATTTCTCTAGTTTTGCTTCCTACACTTGTAACAATTATATTCATGCTGTAATGCTGAGAGACACACACTCAATAGTAGTTTTACAGACTTCCTCTTTACAAACAAATGTAACTGTTTATAACAACCGTGGACCTAGGAGGAATCTAAAGAGAAGGGACCAGTGTGGATGCACAAGGAGCTCTCTCATCTACGCTAGATTAAAAAAGTAATAAAAATAATAATGTATAGAACATGGAAGCAAAGGCAGGTAAAAGATGATTATTATAAGAATATGGCATAGTCCTATAAAAATATCAGGAATCTTATAGCTAAGAATGAGAAAAAGGTTTAAGTACAGTAAAATAATAATAGCAAGAATTCATATGGTGCTTTAAGGTTTACAAAGTGTTTTATAGATATCTCATTTTAGCCTTAACTGTAGGAGTTAAGTGCTATTATTATACCCATTTTCATATGAGGAAACTGAGGTAGACAGGCTAAATGACATATGTAGAGTCTCACAGCTAATAAATGTCCAAAGTAGAATTTCAACTCAAGTTTTCCTGGTTCTAAACCCAATACTCTATTCACTACAATGTGTTCTTGGTTTGTGGGGCTTGGAGTTGTCTTTTTTTTTTAACTTTATTATAGAAAGGAAGGGTATCGAAGAAGGGAAGTGAATTTAAATTGATGATAGAAAACAGAACTGCTCAATACTTATTTTGCTTATATTTCCTCTTCTAATTAATCAATAAACATTTATTAATTGTTGTTATGGGAATCTGAAGCTCTTCCCTGTCCCTGGGCCTTTTGATAGGCTTAAGTGGCTCTGAGAACCTTCCCTGACTTGAAAGTATACTCTGCCCCCAATAGGCTGAATGTGGTCACATGGAGCCTGCAGTGGCAGGCTTGTTTTTCAGGAATGCCCACACCTTATTACTTTGTGATTGGACAATGGGTCAAGAGGGCTGTGACATTCTCTGATCCGGAAGAAGGCTATATATACCCTGATGTGAGTTTTTGCTTTGGGGCTCACTTTGGAAAGAGTTGTGTGATTTGGCCAGATGAGACTCTGGGAAGCCATTGCCCTCCCTCCACCCCCTGT
>CM053595.1:185260808-185279565 GCA_028646575.1 Pseudocheirus occidentalis | reverse complement strand
TGTGTTAAGTGTCTGAGGCCGGATTTGAACTCAGGTACTCCTGACTCCAGGGCCGGTGTTCTATTCACTGCACCACCTAGCCGCCCCTTTGAGTTGCTTTCCTTTAGAAAAGCAGATCTAAGAACCTGTGCAAGCAGCCACCCTGGGTATGCTAGGGTGCTTGCTAATATGTGCCAAGTGCTATGTTAAGAACTGGGAATACAAAAAGAGGCAAAAGATTGTTCCTGCCCTCAAGGAGATTCTTGCCCTCAATGGGGTAGGCAACATGCAAACAAACAAACAAAGCAAGCTACATACAGGATAAATAGGAGCTAATCAACAGAGGAAAAGCACTGGAATTAAGAGAGATTAGGGAAGGATTCCAGGAGAAGGTGGGATTTTAGTTGGAACTAAAATGGAAATGACAAAACAAAATTGGTTAACAAGATGTTGATATGCAAGACAAATAAGACAATACTAAGATAGCACATAGTGTTTCTTGATTAATTCAAGTCCACTAGCTCCAGATGAACTGCATCCTAGGACACTGAAGGAATTAATAGATGTCCTTTGTGGGCCACTGTCAGTGAACATTGTCAGTGCTTATAGAAAGCAGGACAGAACCATATTAATGAATGATAATACACAGGTAAACGTAGGTAATACACAGCTAGGGGCAAATCCATTAGCTTTTGACAATCTTTACTGGTTTCCTTACCCTCTCATATGTACACTTGGCCACTCTAGTTCCACACAGTAACTTCCTCAAGTATATTTGGAGACTCAATCAGGAATCCCTTGATCAACCCTTTACTACACTCTCACCTCAATTCAATGTTTTTTGATCCTAGAAACTTAATTAAAATATTTTGTCCACATTTATTAACATATTCAATTCTTTATTTCTCTCTGGTGACTTGAAGAGGCTCAAGCATTTTCACAAGGGGTATCAGCAGAGTTCATATATCATGCATTTTAGGTAATGTTAATACCAATAGTCTTTTGTGAGAGTGTAGACCAGGAGTTCATCTTTGGAGTCTACAGATGCCAAGGGGTCTGTGAATAGATTTGAGAACATCCACAAAGTTGAATGGGGAAAAATGATCTTAGTTTCAATACAGTTGGTTTCCTTTGTAATCCTATGCATTTTATTTCATTCATTTAAAATATTATTCTCAAAGGCTTCATATATTTCATGAGACTGCCAAAGAAGACTCTGACATAACCCCTGGTCTAGACCTACTATAGCTACTGACTAGAACCCCTGATCTAAATATACTATAGCTTCTGGGTCCAGAGACCCTCAAAAAACATGGTTATACAAATGGATTAGCATATAAGAGTGCCAAGGAAATTAGAAAAGAAAATAATGAAAATAAATATTAATAAATACCAGGGGAAAGTAATCTTCCTCTTTCAGGAGAAGTAAAATAAGTCAATGAACATGTATTAAGCACTAACTACATGACAGGCACTTGATCAGCACTGGAAATAAAAATATAAAGAAAAAAGAAAAACAGTTTCTGTCTTCAAGGAATTTGCATTCTAATGGGTCAAAAACACGTAAAAGAGAGTTAAAAAAGAGGGGAGGAAAAAGAAGGCATCCACACTGGGCATGGTGGAGAAAGAAGTTGGTGGAATCAGGAATGAAGTCCAGAGCAGAATAAAGAAGTAAACATCACTGGCCTGGGAACTTTCTTTAAAATGGAGATTCCAAGGAGGAGCTGAACAATCACATCAGAGGGGCTGCAAGGTGAGGAGGCTGCTGGGACATGGCAGAGAAATAATTTCCAAGAGTTAGAAGCAGAGCCCAAAGAAGAATAAAAGTGTGAATCTTGGGCCCCAAATGAGCTTTTAGAACACATGAAACTCTCAGTAAAGGAACTGGAGACACAGAATCAACTGGATGTCATTTGTATCTTCAGATGAGAAAATAAGCTATCCTGGATGAAAATAGGTCCTTTTAGCACACAGATAACTCATAAAGTTCTCCAACCCATAACTGTATTCCAAATGGAAGTCCAGACAAAAATTTCCTTAGGGATGCAATTGTAGAGAGTGAACAAAAGTTCTCCACTGAGTTCCTGTAATACAAAGCATTCAAGATGGAGATTCCAAATAAGCTTCCACAATGCAGCACCTGTAAGGAAAGGTAGGAGAGAGAAACACCCTCACAAAAATTTTCTCTGCCATAATTAAGAAAGGAAATGGTAACTACAAAGAACTACCATTGCCTCATCAAGAGTAGGTAATAGCTGACTAATCTAATTTTGTTTTGTGACAGGGTTACAAAAAATAATTTGCCAGAGTAATATAGGTGTATTTTGCCTATATACTAATAAGGTATTCAACAAAATTTTTCATACTATTTATAGAAAAGACGGTAAGATTTAAACTCAATAATAATACAATTATGTGGATTTGGAACTAGTTGAATAGTCAGACTAAAAAAAATTTATGGTTAGTGGTTCAATGTCAGCTTGGCAACAGGTCTCCAGTGGAGTTTGTGAGGCATCTGTACTAGGTTCTCTGCTATTTAACATTTCTATCAATAATTTGGATAAAGACATAGATGGTATATTCTAACACACTGGATGAAAGAATTAAGATCCAAAAAGATACTGCCAGGCAAGAGGATTGTAGTGACTCCAAAAGGATTAAATGCAATAGGAATAAATGTAAAACCTTCTACCTAAGTTAAAAAGAAATCAGATTCATAGGTATAGGATTGGGAGTAAGTTAAATATTAGTGCATCTAAAGAAAAAAAGCTAAAGATTTTGGGGTACTGCAAGCTCAATGAACAGAATTAGTAGATTTTTTTTAATATACAGTAACAAGAATATAGTAAAAATAAGCAGTTTTGAAACTTGGAAAAACTATGACCAATACAACGACCACTCCAGAATTCAAATTCAAATTCCAGATTCCAGAATACAAATGATGAAACTTAATATATATTATAAAGATATGACAGATTTAAGATACAGAATGAGACTACATATATCTTTATAGTATATACATTATTATAAATGTCATAAGTATATGTGTAATGTACAATGTATATCTATGTACACAAATATTATGTACATATACGTATATGTGTGTATGTGTATATATACATATACATATATTGTATACAGATATGTATACATATATATGAGAAGCATATATGTATGTGTTTCTCTTTTTGTGCACTCGGTCTGCCATGTCTTTGTAATATATATTAGGTTTCATTTCTATGTGTGTGTATTTTCAAACACATACACATACAAACACATATTTATCATACAGCCATTAAGGGGATTTGTTTGGTTAGGTTATGAATATTTGTCACAAGGAATTTTTCTTTTTTTTTCCTAATGGAGTGGAGGTTCCATTAAGTTCCTCTCATGAAGTGAGTAATTGGTAAATATATGTAAACACAAAACACCTCAATAAACCTTTAAAAATATTTATGAGTTAACAGTATGATATAGCAACCAATAAATACTAATTCAATTTTGGGCTTTGTAGGAAGGTATATCTTTCAGGAATAATGAAATAGTAATCTCTCTGTACTCTAATATATTATATTTGGAGTACCGTGTTTAATTCTGGGCCAATAAGTTGGAGAGAATCCAGGGTAGGACAACTAGAATCATAAAGGACCATGAATCTATTGATCTCAAGATTAGTTGAAGGAACTTGACATATTTAGTCTAGAGATGAGAAGACTGGGGCAGGGGAGAGACTAGTGGTGATGCCTTGATGCATTGCCTTCAAGTTTTTGGATGTCTGTCATGTGTAAGCTGAATTAGAAGCATTTTCTTTGGCCACAGGGGTCATAATCAGGAGTAATGTGTAAAAAATTCAGAGTCAAATTTAATCTTGATGTCAGGAAAGTTTTAACAAGGCACTCCAAAACTAGAACAATTTTTTATCTTTATTAGAATTCTATAAGCAGATTCATGATAATCACTTGGGTATTTTATAGTTGTTGATTGGTACCCTTCAGATATAAGTTGGATTAGATAACTACTGAGGCTCCTGCCTATTTTGAAATTAAGATTCTGTGAACTTGCATTTTGTACTTTTGACATATACTGATGCCAAAGGTCAGGAAATAAAGGTCAAAGGAGCAGGAACCAGACTATTTTAAAATGCCTTAATTCTGAGAATCAAAACGGGTGGGGACTTTCCTTCCCATTCTTTCTAGTGTAGGTTGATTTGCCGACATCATCAAAATTCATGCCACAAGAGCTCAGAGATAATAACAACAATAAAAACAAAAATAGTTAACCTTTTTATGCTGCTTTATAGTTTACAAAGCATTTTAGGTACCTTTTCTCATATGGTGCTCACAATTACCCTTCGAAGTAGGTTAAAATACAGGTGCCTCTTCATTCCTATTTTATAGATTAGGTAATTGAAGGTCAGAGAAATTAAACAATTTGTTTATCTCCAACAGTTTTTTCCCTCTGTTATTCCCACTCTATCACTTATTTGCAATTTCTCCCTATCTACTGGCTCATTCTCTTTTGTCTACAAATATGTCCATGTTTGCCCCAACCTGAAAAACCTCTCACATGCTCCTTCCATGCACAGTAGCTATCATTCTATATCTTTTCTGCGGATTGTGGGCTAAACTCTTTGAAAAGGCCATCAATAAGAGGTGCATCCACTTTCTTTCCTCTCAGTCTCTCTTTAACCTTTACAATCCATATTTTGGTCCCATCATTCCACCAAAACTGTTCTTTCCAAATATACTAATGATCTCTTAGTTACCATTTCCTAAGTAAGGTCTTTTTTAATTCTCATTCTCCCTAACCTCTCTGCTTCATTACTTTCTTGTCCTTCTTCGTTCTTTCTTCTCTCTAGGCTTTCAGGACACAATTTTCTCCTGGTTCTCTTCCTAACTATTTGACTACTCTTTCTCATTCTCCTGTGCTGGATGGTTATTCATATCATGCCTCTGATCTGTGTCCCACAGAATTGTGTCCGGGGTCCTTTTCTCTTTTCCCTTTATTCCACTTCACTTGGTAATCTCATCAGCTCCTGTGGACTTAATGGACCTCTTCACTGATGATTCTCAAATCTCTCTGCTGACCCTCAGTCTTGCATCTCCAATTGTCTTTCAAACATCTCAAGCTGGATGTCAAGTAGACATCTTAAACTTAACATGTTCAAAACCAAACTCGTTATCTTCCCCTCTCTTGCTCCTAAGTTCCTTATTACTGTAGAGGGCATCACTAACCTCCCAGACCTCAGGCTCAAAACCCAGCAATCACCCTTTGCTTTTCATTATCTGTCACATTCCCTCCCCCATATCCAACCTGTTGCCAAGGCCTGTCAATTTTATCCTTTCTGCATCTCTCCAATATGCTTCCTTCTTTCTGAGACTGCCATCACTCTGGTACAGGCCCTTATATCACCTCCCGTTTTGATGACTACAATTGCAGTAATTCCTGCAATTCCTGCCAACTTGAATACAAGCCTGGGTCTGCCTGCCTCAAGTCTCTCTCTACGTCAGTCCATCCTCCTTTCAGTCACTAAAGTGATTTTCCAAAAGGCTGGTCTGACCATGTTGTCTCTACTACTCAACAAACTCCAGTGGCTCCCTCTTGCCTTCAGGATCAAATAAATATAAAACCTTTTGCTTGGCATTCAAAGCTCTTCATAACCTAGCCTCCTCTTCCTTCTAGTCTTCTTACATCTTACTCCATACCGCATCCTCAATCAAGTGACACTGGTCTCCTGGCTATTCTATAAACGAGGAACTCAGTCTCTTGGCCTCAGGAATGTTCTCTGGCTGTCCTCCACACCCGGCATGCTCTTCCTTCTAATCTCTGACTTTTGACTCTACTCAAGTTCCAAACAAAATTCCATCTTTATAGGTAGCCTTTCCCAGCCCCTTATTAATTCTAATGCCTTCCCTCTTTTAATTATTTTCCCTTTATCCTATATGTAACTTGTTTGTATGTATCTGTTTGCTTGTTGTCTCTACCAGTAGATCATGAGCTATTGAGGATAGGGACTGTCTTTTAACTTTTTTGTATCCTGCTAAGCACAGTGCTTGGCACATAGTAGGCGCTTAATAAATGTTTATTGTTCGATTGATCCTACTTCTAGAATCTGATTATTTTATATACCCAAGGGCCCGTGAACATAAATGTCATATCATAAACTTAGAAAGTAGAGATGGGGAAAAAAGCAAAAGGGAGAAAAAAAATGACACACAGGAAAGCGGGAAAAGAGAAATCAAGAAGAAAAAAGGGTGACAGAGAAAAGACAAAAGTAGAGAAAGAAGTTCATAAAGTGGGACTGAATAAAATTTTACCAACAATGGTCTAAGGCAAAACCAAAAGAGGACAAGGTTGGCTAAGCAGTGTGAATTACAGGGATCCCAGAAACTTTCTTGGACCAAAAACATCCTTTGCTTGGTCTGCCCCAGTGTCTGTATCTTCTACTGTTGAAATGTGATCCTTAATAAGCAGAACCAGGGGAACGTTGTACACAGTAACAGCAACATTGTGCAATGATCGACTATGATACACTTCACCCTTCTCAGTAATACAAGGATCCAAGACAGTTCCAAAAGACTCATGATGGAAAATGTTATCCCCATTCAGAGAAAGAACTCTGTAATTGAATGCAGATCAAAGCCTAATATCTTCATTGTTTTCTTTCTTTCTCATGGTGTTTCCCTTTTGTTCTGCTTCTTCTTTCACAACAGGGTTAATGTGGAAATCTGTTTAATATGATTGTACTTGTATCATCTGTATCAGATTGCTTGTTGTCTTGGGGGAAAGAAAGGAGGGAGAAAAATTTGGAACTCAAAATACTACAAAAATAAATGTTGAAAACTATCTCTACATGTAATTGGAGAAAATAAAATGCTTTTAAGTTCAAAAAAAGAGAAAGAGAAGAGACCCTTCTTTTGATTTAAGGTGTTAGTGCTAAAAAGCTTCTATCCCAGAAGGGGGCAAAAAAAAAAGATTAAGCCTAACAATCATTAATATCTTGGGAGAATTTATTTTTTAGATTAGTGAGAGCATAGGAACCCTGAAGGAAAGAAATAGGGCGGAACAGGGCAGGGCAGAAATTTTGAGAGGGCTAAGGGAGGTCTGTAATTGTGGAGCAATGAGTATGTAAATGGGCCTGAATAACAGAACACTGAACACTTGGGAGTGTGCTGGGAGGGTGATGCTTGAAAAATATTGAAAAGGGAGCCAGAAGCATGCATGGAACAAACTTTGCATACATCCTCTTTTTCTCCTGAATCAAAACTACTCACTGACATCTCTTGTGGTATCTGTGTCAGAAGCTATCTCACTCCTGATTATGGCAGAAGAAAAGGTATATAGCCAGACCATCTGCACATAGACTAGAAATAGTCATTTAGGGGAAAACACATACACCCAGCAGAGGACTAGGTAGTTTGCACTTGTTTCTTCTCATTGAGCCTAAAAGAGGGCCACCCACTCTCCAGATCAAAAGACTAGTCTGAAAAATGGATTATTCCAAGATTTTAATGATTGTTTGACTTCGTGTTGTTCTACTCCTTGCATGAGAATTTTATGGAAAGCAATGCTTTAAAATTAAACGAGTGACTTCAGCAGTAAAAGTGGCAGACTCTGGGGCAGACCAAATGACTGATGTTTTGGGAGCAAAAAAGACTTTCTGGTGTCCTGTATTTCACCCTGCATAGACTCTAGTCAATATTTTAAAGTCTATTTTCATGGGCTCCAGTCTCCCATTTCTTTACCGTTTCCCTTTCATGTTTCCTGTGACCAAGCATGAAAACCGTGACTCCAATGAATACTTATTTTGGGTGTCTACTTCCCTTAGCCAATTTTGTTCTGTTGCTCTCGGTGCAAAGGTCAGGTTTTCTGTGACCAGACCTTGTGTCTGTTATTGTCAACAACTATAGAGGAGATTGGAGGAACGGAGGAAAATATTGTTTGTGCCTCTCACCTTGACCTACCTAGTGTCTGTATATATTGTTCATTTCATACTATTTAACTCTGTGGTCTACCCTAAGAATCTTGCGACTCTATCCTGTTGGCGCTATCAACCAGTGAACCACTTTTTATCAAACACCTACTATATGCCAGGCACTATGCTAACTCTGGGGATCCCACAACAAAGAATAAAGCTATTTTTGGTCTCAAGGAACTTATACTATCTCAGGGAAGATAATTCGTCATCATTATAGCTAGTATTTATAGATGATTTAAGCTTTACAAAACACTTTACAAATATCATCTTATTTTATTACAACAACACTGGGAGGTGGATACTGTTATTATTCTAATTTTGCACCTGAAGAAACTGAGGCAGAGAGGGATTAAGTGATTTTTTTCAGTCATACAGGTAGTAAGAGCCTTGGGTCATCTTCACTCTGGGCCCAGTACTCTAGCCACTGTTATTACCTTGCTGTATCTCAACTATATATGCATACATAAGTGTACTTACAGGTATGTGTGTATATATATATTTATATGCATGGGAATATATCCAGAATAAACATATGAAGAATAAGTCCAAAATGAAAACAAGGTAGTTAGGGAGGAGTTAGTCATTAACAGTTGGAATTGGGAAAGACTTTATGTACAAGATGGTTCCAGAGCTATGTCTTGAAGTAAGTGAGAGATTCTGTGAGATGACTGTGAGGAAAAAGTGCATTCCACACATAAGACCTCATTACAAAGGCATTGTAATGAAGTGTTATGTGTAAGAAATAGAAAGGCCAATTGTCTGGATTGTAGAATGTGGAAAGAAGAGTGATATATATTGCAGAGATAGGTTGGGGTCACCTTGTGAAGCCAGAGGGGTTTATATTTTATCCTGAAACAGGAAGCCACTGGAGTTTACTGAGGAGAGGAGTGACACGGTCAGATATACATTAAAGAAAAATCACTTTATCATCTATGTGGAGGATGAAGTGGGAAAGGCTACAAGTAGGGCCACTCCATTGCAATAGTTTAATTAAGGAGTCCTGAGCACCCAAATTAAGTTGGTGTATATGTAGGCAGTTAAGAAGAGAATAGATGGGAGACATGTCATAGAAGTAGAAAGAGCAATATTTGACACCTGATTGTATATTTTTGGTAATGCACAGTGAGGAGACAATACTGAGTTTATAAACCTGGGATTGTTTGATTTCATGTTTTTCTACTTCTTGCACTAGAATTTTGTGGAAGCAATGCTTTAAAATCAAAAGAGTGACTTCTTCAATAAAAACTGCAGACTCTGGGGCAGACCAGGGGTCTGCTGTTTTGGGGGCAAGAAAGACTTTCTGGTATCCCTGTATTTCACCATGCATAGTCTCTATTCAATATTTTTTGGAGGGGAGAGGGCAAGGCAATTGGGATTAAGTGACTTGCTTAAGGTTACGCAGATAAAGTGTCAAGTGTCTAATGCTGCATTTGAACTCAGGTCTGTCCTAACTTGAGAGCTGGTCCTCTATTCACTGTGCCACCTAGCTGCCCCTCTAGTCAATATTTTAAAGTCTGTTGTCATGGAATGAATACCATGACTTCTATGAATACTTATCTCAGGAATCTATTTCCCTTAGCAGATAGGTAAGTTTGATAGAAGGGTAAGTTATTGACGAAAGAAAATGATTTCAGTTTGAAACATGTTGAATTTGAAATGCCTATTGACCATCTAGTTTGAAATGTCCAATAGACAGATATAGGACCAGATCTCAAGAGAGAGAATGTAGTTGGATACATAGATCTGTCAATCATCAGCATAAAGATGCTGATTAAACACATAGGGCTTGATGAGGTCACTGGAAATATGAGAGAGAAGATATGAGGGTCTGGGTCAGGGGCTTGGATTATAACCAGAGGTGAGTGGCATTATATAAACCAGCAAAGGGGACTCGAAGACCAGAGAAGTAGAAAATCTGGGAAAAGAGAATAATACGCAGGAAGAACTATTGATCAGAATTGTCAAAAGGTATAAAGACGAGAAAAGACTATAAATAGCTTGGTCAGATAGAGTACTTGAATCTTGTTCTTCCTGACTCCAAGACTGGCCTATTAGCTCTATTTCTATCAGTACCTTAATTTGATATTCATATATACTAATTTGTGTATTGAATTTTACAATTTATTTTTATTCAGCTTCAAAAGCATTCATTTTAATAGCCAAAATGTCAAAGAAAAGAACAGTAATAATAATCAATGCTGGTATTATAGGTAAAACAGCATTTCCTGTGTTATTCCACCTGGTTAGCTCAATTTTAATTCTTCCTAAAGGTTAATAAGCTATTGTTTCCTCAGAAGAGGGTAAATAGGGACCTAAGGCTCCTGAAATATCAATTTATTTTGAATGACATGAAAGTCTTTTTACATTTTTAGAAAGGGGGCATTTATGAAAACTTGTCAGTTGCGAGAAAACTGCTTTACCTGTTTAGAGACAGAGTAGCCTAAGGTAAATTTGATTAAAACAGAAAGTATAAAGGAAGCAGGAAAATAAGAGAGGGGGAGAAGGTAGGTAAAGAAGAGGGATAAAAAGATTAAATCAAAGATAGCATTCTTTGTCTTGTACTTTTGAGCTGTTTCATAGAAATGTCCCACATGAGGGAGCTCTGGGACTTCAAATGGAAAATGGGAATTCCACATAATGCATTCCAGCAGTCCTCAGGACATTAGCAAATTCTTATTAAACTGTCAAATTTTTAAAGAAATTCTTGCCCCTGGATGCAATTAGAGATTACCACACAGGATTGAATGGACCATAAAATGATTAAATCCAAACACTTTCTTTTTAAACCTAAAAGGCCAGGACATTCCAAAGTGAAAGCTCTAGACACAGCTAGTGAGTGGGCCACCTATTAAGGCTCAGGTGGGAGGGTATGTAAAGCAATACAAAGAACCATACAGATATTGAAGTGCTGAGTTAGGGTGAAGGTGAGACCCTTTAGCTGTCGAATTTTCTGGATTTTCCATGATTAAATGCTCAACCTTAACATCAAGTGAAAGACTGCTAAAAATGAAAAAGTCATTTCCTTTGCTTCAGAACAGAAAAATGTATTTTCAAATGCTTTACATATATCTTTATTTATTTTTTGCACTATGTGGCCAAGTAGATATACATTTCATTACTCCTACTGTGTAAATTTCCATGGAGAACACCCCTGTGAGCTTTAAGTTTGCCTAGACTGGATTAAGTCAATGTTTTGCCTCTGAGATGTTTTTGATTATTATTCTCTTTTCTTCAGAAAAGGTTTTTTAAAAATTAAAAACAAGCCAGGGAAAGATCAAGAAAGGATTTTGCTCAGAATTGCTGTCTACAGCTACTAACTGTTTTAGATGATAACGAGGAGGTATAATTCATTGCAGGCAGAAGAGAGCGTCAATTTTGCACATCTTACTTTTGTGTTTAAATATTTATTCCTGTTCATGTTCAGAGAAGATGAGAGCTTACTAAATGGCTGTCAATGTCAAATATCCTCTCAAAACTACTACAAGATATCGTTTTCCCCGGTCACTTATCTCTCAGCATCCTCCTGGGGAATGGGTGACAAATTGAGGTTAAACCACTTGATAAGTAAAGATACTTAAATATCAAAAGAATTGTGAATAGCCAGCCTTAAAGAACAAGTTTTCTATTATTTATCTTCCAGTCTTTAGCCTTTGTTAAAACTTTTTTCTAAGTCATCAAAGTGCTTTACTCCTGAATGATCATTGTGCTTAATTACATAGCATGATGCTGCAAATTCTGAAGTTCCCATCAGAATCCAGGCATTAAAGGTTTTAGACTATGGGAGTTTGTTTGTGGTTGTCATGTATAAACCCGATACTATCTAAAAGCTGTAATTAAAAGGCATTTCATTGTGGTGTGATTCCCATGTGATCACATAAGTTATGTAAGTTCCTTACAACTTCACAATTATAAATTATAAAGATAATTCTGTAGGATATCCACCTAGGAGGACCACTTAGTACTCTCTTGACACAATCTCATGCTGCATTACAACATTGCTCTGATTACCACAGGAAGAGGAGAAAGAATATGTTGATAATTATGTAAAGAATGTGTTGATTTATATAGTCTTGGCCTAAGTAGTTTTTTGTTGATTTATTAAGCTAGTACCTAAGCCAGCACTCTCTCTCCCCACCCTCAATCCAACATACACAGTCCAAGAAAAAGGGTTCTGGGCATGATTTAGGGGCCTTAAACAGATGAAGAAAGAAGAAAACCAAAGAAAGGTGCCTGCTGTTGATTTGTGTCAGGGCATGTCTCACTGTATCTCTTCCAATGAACTGGGCATAATGAGTCCTACACAGTTAATGATGTGCTGTATAAAGGTAAAGAATGGAGGAGCAACTTATACTTGGGTGTGCTCTTCTATGTGGATATTTCCCAAGTGGAAGAAACCAGGCCGAGAGCCTTACTGGCAGCTTCAGATTGTACTGTTGTACCTTTAGACAATGGACCATCAGAAAGCTACTGGAAAGATTATGTTGGGTTTCCTGGCCATTCTTGGCAGTGTTTAAGTTGATTAAGTTCCCCAAATTTCAAACTGGGATTTGTCTGACCATTTCTAAGTATTTCAGGCATGATTGTAGCTGGAAGTTTTGTTCTTCCCATTAGGTCACTGACTCCAGAACTTTATTTCTGGGCAATCTCAAGCACAATTTTATTCATTTAGTACACAATGTTAATTGTGTTTTTAGCTACTCCTCATAATCACAGTTCCTGCAGGGAAAAAAATAGGCTGACACACTCAATGGACTTTAAGGTGCACATTTATACAAACACGCCAGAATGACAGACCCTTAGTTTAGATCAACACAACCATTTTGTACTTTGTCATTACATATTTTTCCCATTACATAATGACTTCCTGCACAGATGACAAAATGCATTTTCTCAACAAAATTATTTTCGGCACAGCTGTTTTGGTGAGTAAGTCATTGCAGGAGTTTTTTGATCAAATGCATTTCATCAAGAAAATAACTTTAGGCACTTCAAACATGTTTGTTTTTCTCCCCCTTTAGAAAACACAACTTTGGAAATGAGGCTCCCTTTTCCCATAAATGTTGGCTCCTTCCAGAGAAATCATGTGAACTCAAAATACAGTATTGCCTCATTTACCTGGCATCACTATGAGGTGTTGTTTTACAGAAGTGAATTTTCCACATCATAGAAGCTCATGCTTCTCATCCCTAAGACTCAAAAAATTATAATTTATTTTTGAAGGGGACCTTTTTTGAATACAAGGTGTCCCAAAAGTATTAGTGCAGTATTAGACTACCAAAACTTAAAACTATACTAAGCTTTTTGAGACATCCTGTATATTACATACCACGTTACCCATTTACAATATACCCCAGTATTTAAAAAGTTCTATGGTCTTGTCAATGTGGGCACATTATAGCTCATCTACTTCTCAAAAATTCTACATAGAGAATCCATCTAATACCATGGAATCTTTCTTCAAGGTCTTCTGACCCTTCTGTGGGTACCATCGCAGCATCTCTACAACCCATGTTCTGACTCCCCTTCTAAGCACCTCGAGTGTGGTGATTGTTTTGTTCTTTGTGTTTGTATCCTAAATGCAAAGCATATTGTCTGGCACCTAAATAGATGCTTAATAAATATTTGGTGATTAATTGATTGTTGAATGGCTAGTCCCCCTCCTTTTCCTATTGCACATAATTTGTCTTCTCTTTGTAAACTTGGGGTCATACACAAGTGTGGAGGACTGTTTGTTCCCTACACCAAATAGCCCCTGGCATTTTTACAGTAGGCTTTCTGTTGCTTCCTCCTTCATAGTCAATCCTTCATGTGTCAACCTTGATCAGCTCTTCTCTCCTTTCTCCCAACTTAGGGCTTCTATTCAATTATCCAGTAAAGTACAGGAAAAGCTAAAGGAGAAATCCAAAGCCTTGACACAGATCCTCCCTTCCTATTTTCCATGCCCCCCAAGTAAATGCTTCTCCACTCATCAGGCCTAATAATTACCACTCTGCTTCTTGGAAAGAAAATCCCTTCCTTTGCTAACATGCCTTGGGTTTCAGGCTCAGGATTTCAAATACTTCTTCTCTTCCTCCTCCTTTTTCTCCTTGAAATTCTTGACCTTCCAACTTTCTGGTAGGTCTGTCTAGCTCATTATTACCATGTAATATAGCTCCATTAGTATAAGGCAGTTTTCTAATTACTTGCCATAAGGACCTCCCCAAATTGAAGTTCTCTTCTTTCCCTGTGGTTCTAGACTGAGAGTTAGGTCTCCTTCCTTTGGGTGACTATGTGATCTTTCTATGGAGCATAAGGTGTTCCTTTACTTAGTTTGGTTCATTCATTCTTCTACCTAGAACAAGATCCCTTCCCAGACTAAACCATTCTTCCTGTTCTTAGCTTCTGCCCTTTCACTAGATTCCTGTTTCTGAAACACATTATGCCCAGATCATTGGAGGACTGCAATAATGAAAATACCTTGGTCCAAATCAAAAATAGACAGCTTTCATTGGCTCTCATTCTTATTCCATGTGTTATAGACTCCTAAGTTATTCTCAGACCTCCTCTTCCTTTGTGTACATGAATGGAGTCAGGCAGGAGATGTTGGTTTAAACATTAGCTTAATAGATGAAGAAAAACTTAGGCCAAGTATACAGAATATCAACATATTCAGTTTTCTCCTTCTGTAATAATCAGAGCAATGTTATAACACACATGAAGTTGAGTTAAATGAGCACTAGCCTAGAAGTCATTTGTGATCCACCCACACAAAGGCATAATTCAGACCCCAGGAAGGAAGTAGTGTTAACCACAGCCAAATTCAATTTAATATACCTAAAATACTAGGTGCTAAGCATTGAGTACACAAAGAGGAGCCCGAAACATAGTTCCTGCCTTCAAGAAGTATGAAATCTAGTAAAAGGATGAGGCACATACAGAAATAATTGTGATAAAGTTAAAAAAATTAGAACCACTAAATTTATTGATGTCTTTTATTTTCACATAACCCCATTTTCCTCCTCTGTCCTCCTTCCCCTCCCAGGGTATAAAGTAAATTGAATATGATAGGTGCACAGGAGAAGTCAAAGAGTAAGGCATGAGAAATTTGAGGGCAGAGGGTTCACTTCTACTTGGGGAGATCTGGGAAAGCTTTTTGTGGTAACCTAATTTGAAAGAAGGAAGGGCTTTCAGCAGGAGATATGGGAGAGTTTATTCCACTCATAGGGGAGAATATTCACACATATATATTATAGAGTTTTTATATAATCTACCACGCATTTACATTGTGTGTGTATGTGTGTGTGTGTGTGTGTTTACCAGAGTGTGTGAGAAAACAACATATATACTATGTATGTGTGTGTATATTTAGTAGGCAATGGTGGGTGGGGGAAAACTGATATGATTAGACCATTGCATTAAGTAGATAAAGCTGGTAGTGGTGTGAAGGAGAAATTAGAGATATGAATGAAAGGCAGTTAGGTTGCCCAGTGAAGGGTTCAAGTCCTTCCTGAGATACGACTGAGGGACTTCAGGCAAGTTACTTATCCTCTCTCAGGCTCAGTCCCCTCATCTGAAAATGAGGATAATAATAGTACTTATCTCATGGGGATGGTTGTATGAATCAAAAGACATGACATGTGTAAAATGATATAAAACTGTTATGAATAATTTCAATGGTTAAATATGTCTATGTCCCCAAACCCCAAATTAATACTCATTCATGCTAAAAAAAGGGGGGGGTGGAGGGGAAGAAATGACAAATGCTCCACTTTCTTTGCCAAGAAAACCCCAAATGGGCTCACAAAGAGTTAGAAATGACTGAAAAAAAAATGACTGAACTACAACAGCATGCTAAAAAACAAGATCAAATCCTGTTAAAAGTGACACAGTTACTTCTATAGTAATAAAACACTTCAAGAGGGCTTCTTAACCGTCCACAAACTGTTTTTTGCCTCCATCTTTTTCTTTATTTTTTTGATGGGGAGGTTTATCACGTCTGTACTCTCATCCCCTGCTGGTAGCCCCAGATTTGCCAAAGACAATAAATACCCACAAGCCCCCATGGAGGTGACACCCAGATGTCCTTAAGCATAGCACTAAGAAGTACTATTTCAAGCACTTTTGTTCTAGAGGGTTCCAGGACATCCCTTTCCTGGTTCATGCTGCAAGCAGGTTGTGGGTTGTGGGAACCACTCTCTTGCTGGGAAGATTATCCTTGGGAAGTCTTACCCACTTGTGTGTCTAGAATGGTTTAACCCTATGTAACTCCACTTTCTAATCCTGCCTTCTGCAAGAAGCCTTTCTTGGCACACCTTCCCTTCACTTCCCAACCCCAGCACGTGCGCGCGCACACGCACACACACACACACACACACACACACACACACACCACATGCCTTTCTGAGATTACCTCTCATTTACACTGGATATATCTCATACAATCATAGTTGTTTATCTGTTGTCTCTCCCATTAGAATGTAAGTTTATTGAGGCAGAGACTTTGCCTTTCTAAGTATCATCAGGGCTCAAAAAAGTAATAATCAATAAGGCTCAATAATGAATCAGATCTGTTAATTACTAAATGCATAATTGCTTGTTGACTGACTTCTAACCAGAATGGACTTTTTGGGGGATGCGCCTGTATTTACTTAGTGTACATATGTACCCCTCTCCCAGTCCCCCCTTCTCCCATAGAATATAAGCTCCTTAAAAGCAGGAACTGATTTCTTTTGTTGTTGTTTCTGTATCCTCCAGCACTGAGCACAGCACTTTGTACTGAGTAGGGGCAGGATAAATGCTAGTGGAAATAAATGGGAAAAAAAATGAAGATGGATTGGGAATTGCAAACTCAGTGGTGAGGCCCTTAAAAATTTAATTTCCATTAGGTTTACTCCTACTTTTCTTAATCCAATATCTCTGGATTGAAAATAAACATTTTTTATCAAGGCTTGATGTAAAGAAAACCCTTGCCAACCTCTAGGAACGCACTTACGTGTCTAAGCCATTTGTGAAGATTTGACAGCTCAACTTATCTTGGAAAGAAATGTGTGAGCATTTGACTTTTTAAGTCACCATGCACTAAAACATACGAGTTTGATTTTTCACTATAGAGACAGGCATTAATTGACTAACATAATCTAAATGTAAATGTTCTCTTAGGGTTTTCATAATTAAGTAAAGCCCCTTTATACTACTAATGGTAGAAGACAGAGCTCACACTTACTTTCCTAGCTAACCAAGTTTTTTTTATAATATATATTTATTGTGTTTTCAGGCATATGATTCAATTGGTGTTATGTATAAATCCACATTAGAAAGGGAATATCTTAGAAGGACCTACTACTGCCTACTTTTGCTCCTTAAAAATCATGCTAGGATAAGCTGCCTACATCTTTGCAGATAGCTCACGTTCTCATGCCTCTGTTAATGTATCATGTGACAGGAATCAGGAAATGGCGGTGACAATGGCCATGCCATGGGAGCACAAACTTGATCTAGCACTGTGGATATGGAAAACCTTTGAGTATAGGCTAGTGATGAATCCCATGTCTCTGGTTGAAGACCCTGCTTAGTAAAGTTTGTATAGACAAATTCTTAGAAGGTTAGACAACAGGTCATACATTTTTTTCAACCACAGCATCTCAAGAATACCATTTACTAACCAAGGGGTACATATGGCTGTGATCTGTACAACAAACTAAATCACAGGCCCTTCTGGTACTGAAGTCAGTGGTCACTGATGTTGATGTCATTTATTATTTTCATACTTACAGTTAAGTAATTTTTTTCTTTACATGAATGTATTTTAAAAGTTTTTTTTACTGTTTAAAAAATTTATTCATATCTTTTGCTTTCACATCACCTCCATCTCTAAATAAAGAATTCCACTAAGTCCTTGCCTGGTGAGCCATCCTTTGTTACAAAAAAAAAAAAGGCAAAAGGAAAAAAGAAAAAATGTATTTTCTCCACCCTTCTTCCATGACAATTTCCTTTCCTCCCCCTCCCCCTCTTTTTTTCTCTCTCTCTCTCTTTTTTTCCTCTCTCTCCTTCCCTCCCCTCTTTCTTTGTCTCTCTCTTCCTCCCTTCCCCCTCCATTTACACTGTTATAGTTATGTGCATGTAGTTTTGATCATTTCTTTTAAGTCAAGAGGGAAGCTGAAGACATATAGTACATAATATGAACAGAATGGTTTAACAAAACTTTCATAAGAGTTTCTTGCCCAAGCCCTTCTACTTCCTAGTCTTTCCTTGCTCTGAAATGGAATAGAATTACATAGAGTGACCGGTGAATGACTGGTCCATAGAACAGCTTCTACCAAAGGAAGGGAAAGAACATTCTCTTACTTGTATATACCTATACTCACATGAATCCAAAGTTTTATGATAGTTTGTTTCTCTCTTTTGAAATGGAATTGAGATGTCATCTAATGTCATAAAGAATAAAAACAATTCCTTTACATACATGATACATTACGTACTAGACAGGATTTCTACAAAAATATTTTTTCTCTTTTGCACTATTGACAAGTTAATTTTTTGTAAAGCTTTGGGAAATTGTTTTCAGTAGCTGCTGATTGTCTATAGATAAATGGATAAAACATTTAAAAAAGTATTGCTAGGTGTTAGTGGGCTAAGTGCTGGAAATACAAATAAAAGGAAAGGAGAGCTGGAAATAAGGGGGCATATGTACTCAAACCATCCATTATAGTTTGAAAATGGCCAGGAGGTATCTTGGAGTTCTAGTTCTGGGCAAGAAAAGGCTTATGCTCACTGGGTGAGTGGGCAGCCATTTTCTTTCCTTTGGAAAGCAATTCTCAAAGC